>CM076854.1:152290235-152607735 GCA_039519185.1 Astragalus membranaceus
ATGATCGTCTAATGAAACAAGCCAATCAAGCCTTCAAAACTCCAACCAAGCTTCGAAAACCTTCAACAATCTTCAGATCTTGATGTGATGAAAACGAAATTTGAGGTAGTGGAAAGAAGGTGTGTGAAGTAGAGATGAAAATGGAAGTAGTTTTGTAATGAAAATCAAAGAAAATGGTGAAGGAAAATGGGGTGGATTGCTTCGGTTTTGGAGAGGGTGCTTGAAGGTGTGCTAGGGCTGATTTTTGTGAGTGAATGATCAGCCCAAAAGTCCTTGTGAGCTGAGCACAAAATGGTATTTATAGAGGCCACTCAAAGTTGAGGGTAACTAAGTCATTCCATCTCACTTGTGCTCTAGGATTAGAGTTTTATTTGGGATCAATGGTTAGGATCAATTGTCACAAGGATTGAGGGTAGTCAAGAAGCACAAAGGGAGGAGAGAGGGGGCTGAGGGGTGTAGCTTAAGGAGGTGGGTGAAGGATAAGTCATTTTACCAAAATGTTTTTCCAAATGGTTCATATTGCAAGAATGCCATTTTAATTCAAATGGAAGGTTGGGATTGCATTTTCAATTCAAATGAAAGGCTATGATCAAAACATGATTATCAAGCAATAAAATAAATCAAAATTGGGTGAATATGGGGCTGATAGGCGCAGGTTTGGCCTTGGTGTGCAAGTTGTCAATTTGTACAACTTGTACTATTGTGTGATCATTCCATTTCCAACCCATTTTTGATTATTCTTTTTCAAGTAAATCCATAATATTATGCCAAATTGAGCCATTTCCTATGATAAATCATTGGGTTCAGAAATAAATGCTACCATCATCCCAAAATTGATTTGGGTGCCCTACTTTGAAGATGCTTGAAGAATATTCCATTGTTGACTTTACGGTTTTGACTTTTTTCTTTCTTTTACATAAATCAACAATGTATTTACCAAAAATATGTATGATCAAGCACATCTCACCTCAAGTGATTCCTTATAGATCCCTGTGATTTTTTGATGAAGAATTGAATTTTTTTTGGCGAAATGACCAAAATGCCCTTTTGATCATTAGAACCCTAATCCTTGTTCAAAATGCATTTTCTTTTCAAGAATTACTTCAAAACTCTAAAATGGCCTAAAAATCTAAAATGTATGCAAGAAATGATTTTTTTGCTGAGAAATGTCTCATTTTTCGAAAATGACCAAAATGCCCTTGGTCTTGAAAAACTCTGAAAATGCTATAAAAGGCAATGCAATGCATCTCTAATCCTAAGATGACTTTCAAAACTTTGAAATGCATGAATGATGGTCTTCATGACATTATGAATGAATGCTAAACCTTAACTTACTTATTTTTGTTTGAAAATTAGGGTTTCGACCTAGGCGGACAAAATTAGGGTATGACACAGGGCAGTGGAAACACTGGTAATGCCTCCAACATTGCCAGCAATGATGATGACGAATTGTCATTCATGACAGCTACTGACCCAGAATTACTGTTGTTGAAGGCTGATACAAATTCGACTGAAGAGAAGTCTGTCGAATGGTATCTCGACACAGGATGCTCAAATCACATGTGTTGTCACAAGGAGTGGTTTGTCGAACTGGAGCAGATAAGTAAGAAGATAAGGTTTGCAGATAACAGTAAAGTTACTGCTGAAGGAGTAGGTACCATAAAGTTCCTGTCGAAAGATGGTAAGTGGTGCTACATCCAAGGGGTATTTTATGTACCAGATATGAGGAGCAATCTGCTGAGTATTGGGCAGATGATTGAGAAAAACTTCACCGTCGAAATGGGTGATAACAGTCTCAGCCTGTTTGATTCGACCAAGAAGTTGATCCTGAAGGTGTTAATGCAAAGTAACAGAACCTTCAAGATCAAGCTGCAAGTAGTCGAAGAACATTGTCTCCAGACCACTGTCGAAGAGGAACACTGGAAGTGGCACAGAAGATATGGCCACCTCAACTTCAAGAGCTTGAGTCAACTACATGAAAAGAAGATGGTTCATGGGTTGCCTGCAGTAAAAGTACCTGTCGAAGTTTGCGAGAGTTGTTGCAAGTCGAAGCAACCAAGAAACTCGTTTAAATCAGAAGTACCTAGCAGAGCAGAGAAGAAGCTAGAGGTAATATTTTCTGATGTCTGTGGTCCTTTCGAAGTATGTTCCTTAGGAGGGAATAAGTACTTTGTCACCTTCATTGACGAATACACTAGAATGTCCTGGGTGTATTTGATCAAAAGGAAGAGTGAAGTACTAGAAATATTCAAGAAGTTTAAGGTAATGATTGAAAAGCAGAGTGAGTGTAAAATCAAAACCCTTAGAAGTGATGGAGGTGGTGAGTACAATTCTCATGGATTTGTCGAATTCTGTGAGAAAGAAGGAATTGTGCATGAAGTCACTGCACCTTACACGCCTCAGCATAATGGTACTGCTGAGAGGAAAAACAGGACCATCCTCAACATGGTAAGAAGTATGTTGAAGGAGAAGAAGCTACCTCATAGTTTATGGGGAGAACTTGTAGCCACAGCAGTGTACATTCTGAACAAATGTCCCACAAAGAGATTGACTGGAAAGACACCTGAAGAAGCTTGGCTAGGAAGAAAGCCAAGTGTCAAGCATCTCAGAATAATTGGCTCAGTATGCTATAGACATGTCCCTGAGCAACTAAGAAGCAAGCTGGATGATAGAGCACAACAGATGATCCTTGTTGGCTATCATTCGACAGGAGCATACAAACTGTATGATCCTGTGCAGAAGAAAATAGTGAAAAGCAGAGATGTCGTAGTAGATAAGTCGAAACATTGGAACTGGGAAGAAGGCTGTGAGAAAACTACAATGATGGACTTCGACGAAGTCTCTGATCGAGATAATCAGAATGAAGAGGTCGAAACTGAAGAGCCAGAAGAACCCATTGCTGTCGAACCTTTAAGAAGGTCGCAAAGGGAAAGGCAGAGATCAGTAAGACTAGAAGGATTCGACACTTACCCAGATTCTGCTATTACAGCAGAGGGAGACCTGACACACTTTGCACTAATGGCAGAAGCACAACCAGTGAGCCTGGAGCAAGCTCTTAGTCACAAGCAGTGGAAGGAAGCAATGGTTGACGAGTTGAAGTCAATCGAAAAGAATGATACTTGGAAGCTAGTCGAACTTCCAAAAGAAAAGAAAGCCATAGGGGTGAAGTGGGTCTTCAAGACCAAGGTCAAGCCAAATGGAGAAGTGGCCAAGTACAAGGCCAGGCTAGTAGCCAAAGGGTTTCTGCAGAAACCCGGTTTGGATTTCAATGAGGTCTTTGCCCCAGTAGGCAGGATCGAAACCATAAGATTGGTAGTAGCATTGGCAAGTCATAGAGGCTGGCCCCTGCATCAACTGGATGTAAAGTCAGCATTTCTGAATGGACCTCTGGAGGAGGAAGTCTATGTTTGTCAACCACCTGGTTTTGAGTCGAAGGGTAAAGAAGACAAAGTCTATAAGCTGGAGAAGGCCCTGTATGGGCTCAAGCAAGCTCCAAGAGCGTGGAACAAGAGAATTGATGGATTTCTCTTGGCTCAGAAGTTTATTAGATGCACTAATGAACATGGAGTGTATGTGAAGAAGAATGGAACCTCGACTCAGTTGTTGTTGTGCCTGTACGTAGATGATCTACTCGTAACTGGCAGCAATGAAGTCGAAGTCGAAGCCTTCAAGAAAGTGATGATGTCAGAATTTGAAATGAGTGATCTGGGACATCTATCATATTTCTTGGGGATGGAGTTTACCAAGACAAGTAAGGGTATACTCCTGCACCAGTCGAAGTATGCAGCTGATATTCTGAAAAGATTCGACATGAGCAACTGCAAGGAAGTTTCGACACCATCAGACACTAGCAGCAAGTTGTCGAACGACGACGAAGGGATTGAAGCAGATGCCACCTTGTTCAAACAGATTGTGGGCTCCCTGAGGTACTTGTGCAACACTCGACCTGACATTATGTTTAGTGTCGGAATGATCAGCAGATTCATGGAGAAGCCGAAAAGCTCTCATATGGCAGCTGCAAAAAGAGTACTAAGGTATGTAAAGGGAACACAAAGTTATGGTATTCTGTTCCCTAGCAAGAGTGTGTCGAAGAGTGGTAATGAAGTGTTTGGCTACACTGACTCCGACTGGAGTGGAGACAGGAGTGATCGAAAAAGCACAAGTGGGTATGTCTTTATGTATGGTTCGACACCCATCTCTTGGTGCTCGAAGAAGCAAAGTATTGTTGCGTTGTCCTCCTGTGAAGCAGAGTATGTAGCTGCTTCCTTTGCAGCATGTCAAGCATCATGGCTGAGCATGCTACTGGTCGAAGTTGGAGTGCACAGGGTCGAAGCAATGAAATTGTTGATCGACAACAAGTCTGCGATAGATCTCGCAAGGAACCCTGTCGCACATGGAAGGTCGAAGCATATAGAGACCAGATATCACTTCCTGCGTGATCAAGTAAACAATGAGAAGCTGAATCTGGAATATTGCTGTTCGGAACTTCAAGTAGCTGATGCAATGACCAAGCCATTGCAAAAGGGAAGATTCGAAGAACTGAGAACAATGCTTGGAATGATGTCGCTCAGCAATGTGAATTAGGAGGGAATATTGAGATATGCCTAGTAATTCTATTGCTTGTAATTATAGTAGGTGTAGTTAGAAACCTAGTCGAAATGGGCCAGTCGAATGGGCTAGTCGAAATTATGGGCCTGGGCCTGTTTCATTGTATATATATACTGATGTCAGTAGCATGTAATTTAATGACCTATCTTTATGAAATTCAGTGCAGCTTTTACCTAATTTTATATTGCCCTACTTATTCCTTTTGTCCCTTTAGCGCCGCCACTTCCTTTTCTTCTCTCTTTCACGTGTTATCCCCAACAGTTTAAACATGCTACGAATTAAATACTAATCTATATCAAATATTACTCTATCAATCAATTTCTTGAGATTAAAAGAAGAAATGAATTTGGTAAAATAATAATCACTATGCATGTGATAAATTAAAAATTATTAAAATTTTAATTGTTAAGTTTTATTAAAAATATTGCTAACAAATATTAGCTCAAGTAATATCAAACTCTTTTTGAATTTTGGATAAGAAAAAAATACTCTTTTTGAATTTCAAACACTTGACTTAAGTTTTGCATTGATGGCAATTTAGGCAAAGAGCATTAAATATATTTAATTCACTTTATAATTTCAATTGCATTAAATATGAAATTAAACATAAAACTGCTTACAGACATATTACTATTAATATAATTAAAACTCATTTGAATTTTACATTGATGCGAATTAATTCTTAGGTTACAAAACATTAAATACATTAAATATCACTTTTATGGTTTCAATTGTATAAAATAATTTCACTTGTAAATATTGTATTTACCATCAAAAGTAAACTCTCTTACATATTGTAAAATAGAGTGGATAGGTATTTTTCAGTACGAAGTATCGGGAGTAGGGAAATGGAGAGATAGAAAGTGGAGCGTAACGAGTTTGAACTTGCTCACGACATCCAAATAATTTACTTGTGTTTTACTAAACTATGTTTTTGGGACAATTAATAGACAATTTAGTCCTTGAAAATGCGGGCTCAAACCTTGCTCTCAGCATCCAAAAAAAACATTTTACTTGTGTGTTTACTACTAGACTAGCTATGCTCTCAGAACAATTAATAGGCGGTATTTAGTCCTTGGAAGTGTAGTTTAGTGACAACTTAAGTTTATATAAGATTAATTATAACGCAAACTAGGCGTTTGAAAAAATATAGTGAAGAGGAACGCTAGATTTGCATTGAAAATTGTGTTTCTCTAAGACTATGTACAATGGGGGTGTTTAATTGGTTATTAAACAGTTGAAGTGATACAATGGTGTTGTTGAAAGAGCTGTTGAAAATTATGTGGATTCACAGGAGTTGAAAAAATTCAACCCGTTGAAAGGAGATGTGGTGGGGTCCGCGCGGTTGAGTGGGTGTTGTGGTGGTGAGTTGTGATTGGTGGAAGGGGTGGTGGTGAGATGCATGAAGGTGTTCAGCGCGTGGAGTTTAAGAAAGGAAGAGAGAGAAATAATGTGGGAGCTTCTGATTGGCTATTCAGATTTTTGAGATTTTTATCTCATCTTATCTATTTGGGGTCAATTATTTTATAGTAAATCAATTTATTTATTTATTTATTTTCACCAAAATTCATCATTTTTTTTCTCTATAAATAGAGACTTGGTTCATTTGATTTGGACACAGAAAAAAATTCGACATTTTTCCTCTAATTACATCACGAATTGCAAGCAGATCTAGTCAAACACATATGGGCAAAGTTCGGAATGTTTCGTGATTAAATAGTTTGTTTGTGAGTTGAGTCTATTATACTAATTAAGTTATGTGTGTGTGCTTATTGTATTGCATTTTAAGTTTTTTGAAAAATAAAATTAAAATAAATTATTAAATTAGAAAAAAATTAAAATAAATTATTTAACTCTTAATTATTTTAAATTAATTTCAATCGATAATTATTATTAAATATAATCACAAAAACAAAAACATAAAAGAAAATAAGAATATGAAATAAAAGTGGTGGGGTAGGGTGTTGAATTTTATTAAACAAAACCATTGTAGTGAGTAAAAGTTGAATGGGTGTTGAATTATTAGGTGGAAGAGAGAGAAGATGATGTGGAGTGTTAAAAAGTGAAAAAGAAGGGTGTTGAAACTTAGAGGGTGTTGAAACCATTGTAAATAGTCTAAGTCTTTGGTGGTTTTAATTTAAACCAAACACATTGATAAATTTTAAAATCAGAGCTATTAATGCTCCTTTAACGAGAATCTTTTTCATTTTAGAGTAAACTAGTATGTAACCCGTGCGATGTACGGGAAGCATTTTCGTGAAAGATGTTAAATTTAAATAATTTTGTGAAGAAAAACAATATAATTATTGAATAAAATAAGTAAAGAAAACTGCACCTAGTTTGGTAATGTTTGATGACAACGAATCATTTTATTTGATTTTAATTTATTATATATATAATTAATATTTATGAAGAATAAAGATAAGTTACGATTATTGTCAAAAAAAAGAAGATAAGTTCCTATTAGTGCATAGTAATAACTTAAGAGCGAAGGAAAAAATAACTTAAGTTATCTATTTGAAAAATCAATTGAAATCGAATATTTTGGTAGACAATAAAAATAATTAAAATTGAATTTATATTTGGATTGGAAAATAAATAAATTTAATTTACATTGTCATGTAGTACACTAATAATTTGATATAGATAAAAAGTGAAAAGTATTCCAACTTTTGTTAATAATACATTATGATGAAAATATAATTATATATATATATATATATATATATATATATATGTAATTGTCAAAACAAATCAAATTAATATGATATATTTATGTTGACACTACTAAACACGGTAAAGAGATTTTTATAATGTTTTTTATCAAAAAAAGAAAGATATCAGTAATGTTAAATTTTGCAATTTTTTACACTGCAGGTTGTATTATCAAGATACAGGGGTGCAGTTATTAAAAAGCCCAGCCCAATAGCTGGTGGATGGGTAAAACCCGTGCGGAACCCAGCGGGTTGGAACTGTTGCAATGCGCGGATCCCACTTAAGTCACAAACCGGGTCGGTAGCTGGATCACTATAAAAGCTTGGTTCTCAGAAACCCTAGCTCATAACCATCAAGAAATTCTCTCTCTCTTCTTGAAGCTCTCCTCTGCACTTCGTCTTCTCCACGAAGATCCTTCTGATCTCACCCTTGCTGAAGCTTCTCTAGCTTCAGTTGTTCACAAGAAATGGAACTATGAGCCTGCGCAACAAAACCTTTCTGTTTGAAACACAGTTTGAAGATTTCTCAGAAACCCTAGTTTCTGAGTTTCTTCTCTGATGGCTTTCCTCTTGCCTGGGTTTTGGACCGGACAGACACAATAGGGTAAAACTCTTAATCTTTTCTTGAAATCCTTTCTTTAACTGTTTGTTGTAGCGAAACCCTAATTTCTGTATTCTGACTTTTCTGTTCTGGTTGTTCCTGGCTTTGATCTTGCAGGATCTTCACGTTACAGCAACGAATCTGCTCACCAGAGGTAGTTTTTCACAAACCCTAGTCTTTTCTTTGTTTCAGTTTACTGTTTTGTGATGAACACAAGACCTAGTGTACTGATACTGTTTCTATTCCTGAAATGTGTTTTACATGTGCTGGATCTTCAACACCTTGAAGATCATCAACAGTTTGGTTCTCACACTGAGAAACAAAGGTAATTTCTCACCCTCACTCTATCTTGATTTCTTTTGAATTTGTTCAGTCACTGAACAATTTACTAACACACTTTGCTCTTTTCTTTGTATGTGAGACTGAGATCAGCCACTTGCTGAAGGAGAATGGCTCACACACACAGAGCAGAAGATGAGCTTGCAGAGAAGAAGAATAGAAGACACACAGGGTATATGACTGAAAAAATGTAAAACTTTTATTTCATAGGATTGTAATACTGAGAGTTTTTCTATATTGAATGATAGACTGTGGTTCTGTATTTATATACACAGAGACTTAACTTATCTGTTAGACCCTTGGTTGTTATTAAACAACCAACTTTAGTTTGTTATATTTAACAAACTGTTTTAGTTAGTTATCAACCAACTTAACAGTTCATAACAAACTGTAACAGATTTGTTAACAGTTTTATTTTTTTGAAATAAAACTGTATAGGTTTTTTAATTAATAGGTGAAATTGATTACCAATTCCAATACCCTACCTTAATCAAAGAACCTATTAGGATTAACAGCCCTACCTTAAACTAAACTATATCTAAACTAAGAAACCAGACAGTAGGCAACAAAAGGACACAGGACAACCCCCTGGTAGGTGATCTTAGTTAATTGGTCTAGGACAAGCCCCTAGACAGTGACTTAGGTTATTTCCTTCTTAGAGACTTAGAAGGAAACAACATTGAGTTGCCTTCTTAGTTTAGAGAACACTTCTCCCTTTAGGGCTTTTGTAAAGATGTCAGCAACCTGGTCCTTTGTAGAGCAGAAATCTAGTACCAAGCAGCCTTTAGCAACCTGTTCCCTTAGGTAGTGGAACTTAGTTTCAATGTGTTTAGTCCTTTTACATACCTTAGGATACGCTTGGCAGCATTCAGATGAATCTGCATTGGGCAGTTCATGAATCTGCTAGCAATCCCAGTGGCATACAAAATATCAGGTCTGCTGTGACACAGGTATCTCAGGGACCTAATAATTTGCCTAAAGTAGGTAGCATCCACTTTAGTGCCCTCTTCTTCCTTTTGAGTCAGGTTTCCTTCAGCTGGATTAATTGCAGAATTGCAATTTTCCAGCTCAAACCTTTTCAGAATTTCTTTTGCATATTTTTGTTGATGCAAAATAATTCCTTCTTTGACCCTTAGAAATTCTAACCCTAGGAAGTAGGTTAGTTTTCCAAGGTCAGTCATCTCAAATTCATCCTTCATAGACTGTTTGAACTTAACAATTTCTTTAGGACAGCTACCAGTCACAAGTAAGTCGTCCACATATAAGCATACAATCAGCAAGTATGAGTTTATGTCACCTTTGACATAAACTCCATATTCAGTAGTGCATCTAGAGAAGCCCTTTTGAACAAAGAAAGCATCAATCCTTTTGTTCCAGGCCCTAGGTGCCTGTTTAAGACCATACAAGGCCTTATGCAGGTATAGAACATGATCTTCCTTTCCTTTTTCAATAAAACCAGGAGGTTGGTTTAAGTAAACAACTTCCTCCAAGGTTCCATTTAGGAAAGCAGATTTAACATCCATATGATACATGTTCCAGCCCTTACTACAGGCTAGTGCAGTCACTAGTCTTATAGTCTCATGCCTTGCAACTGGGGCAAAAACTTCAGTGAAGTCAATTCCCTGTTTCTGTTGGAAACCTCTTGCCACTAATCTAGCCTTGTACTTAACTACATTACCCTTAGGATCAAGCTTTAGTTTAAATACCCATTTAACACTAATAGCTCTCTTTCCTTTAGGTAACTTAGTCAAGGTCCAAGTTCCATTTTTCTCAATAGAGGCAAGTTCCTCTTCCATAGCTTTCTTCCAATCTTTAGACTTTAAGGCTTGCTCATAGTCTAAAGGTTCCATATCTGCCACCATTGCAAAATGGATCAAGTCACCATCATTAGTAACCTGATTGTCCATAGCCATATCAAAATCCAGCATCCTCCTAGGTGTTCTCCTCTCTCTTTGAGGCCTAAAAGGAGCCTGTGCAGCTTGCTCAGGTTCCTGTTCAGCCTCCCCATTTACCTCTTCATGTGAACCTTGGTCCTCATTAGGTAAAATAGGGTCATCATTAGGTTGAACAGAACCTTCCTCATCAGAACTTATATCATTAGGATCTGGTTCAGTGTTAAAGACCTCATCAATGAATGTAGAGTCCACTGAACCAACTTGTTCAGCTTTATCCCAATCCCACTGCTTGTCCTCAATCACCACCACATCCCTGGATACCTCAGTTTTATTAGTACTAGGATCTAGTAACCTATAACCCCCTGTAGGATGGTATCCCACAAGGATTAGAGGCTTACTCTTATCCTCAAGCTTAGTTCTCTTACTATCAGGTATGTGGCTGTATGCTATAGAGCCAAATACCTTCAAGTGAGAAACAGATGGTATTTCACCACTCCATACAGTTTCAGGCACCTTTGCCTCCAAACCTCTTGTAGGACACCTATTCAAGATATAGACAGCAGTTACTACTGCTTCTGCCCATAGCTGTTTAGGTAGTCCCTTTGTTTTTGTCATACTTCTGGCCATCTCTAGGATGGTCCTATTCCTTCTTTCAGCTACCCCATTGTGTTGGGGGGTATAAGGTGGAGTCACCTCATGAACAATACCACTGGTGGTGCAGTATTCTTCAAATTCTTTTGAAGTATACTCACCACCACCATCAGTCCTTAGTACTTTCAGCCTTTTACCACTTTGAGTCTCAACCATGGCCTTAAACTTCTTAAACACACTGAAAGTATCACTTTTGGCCTTAAGTAGATATACCCAAATCTTCTTTGAGTATTCATCTACAAAAGTAGCAAAATATTTGTTTCCTCCCATAGACATAGTGTCCATAGGGCCACACAGATCAGAGTATACTACCTCTAGTAGATCCTTAGACCTGTGTTCAGTGTGTTTACTAAATTTCTTCCTTGGTTGTTTGCTTACTAGGCATGTTGTACACTTGTCTTTAGTGTCAACAACCTTAGGTAACCCTTTAACCAGTTGGTTCTTACTTAGGTTGTCTAAGGCTTTAAAATGTAGGTGGCCATATCTGTTATGCCATAGCTTAGTGTCACTGTCTGCAGTAGCACTTAAACAAAGTGCATCAGTTTTACCTATGCTGGCCTTAAAAGTCCTATTACTTGCTAGTTGGGTAGTTAAAATTAGGTGATCATTCTTATCAAACAATTTCAACTTAGCATTTTTCATAAGGACTGAAAAACCTTTTTCAACAAGCTGTCCTAGGCTTATTAGATTACAACTAATTTCAGGCACATACAGCACATCATAGACTATAACTTTTTTCCCATCAACCCTTGTTAATTCTAGGTTTCCCTTACCTTTAGAAACTATAGTTTTTCCATCAGCACATTTAATAGAAGTTCTAACTGTGGGGTCAAAGTTAATAAGCCAACTTTTATTACTAGTCATATGATTAGAACATGCTGAGTCTAAGTACCAGATTTCAGTGACAGTTTTACCATCATTTCCAGTTACTACTAAAACAACATATTCTTTAGCCTTTTTCAAATTAGTTTTAATCTTCCTATGTTCAGCTAATTTAGTTTCCTTACACAGCATACTATAGGCAACTTTATCTGATTCATCTGAGTCAGATTCAGATTCTTCCTTAGCCACATTTGCTTCAGAAGCTGAACCTTTAGGATTTGAACCTTTTCTGGTGGGACATTCAGTGGCATAATGCCCCATTTTGTCACACCTGTAACACTGAACCTTAGACTTATCCTTTTTCTTAGGTGCAGAGTTACTTTCAGATGATTCAGATTTAGACTTAGGTTTAGGCTTACCTGCCTTTCCCTTAGATCCCTTGGTCTGTTTGTTGTTACCTCCTTTTTTGCCTTTCTTGTGTTTGGACTTAGCTGCATACATGGCTTGATCCTCCTCTTCAGAGTCTTCATTAAGGATCTCCATTCTGATTTCCTTGGCCTCTAGCTTGCCCTGAAGTTCTTCTAACTTCAGGTCTTCACTTTTGGTAGTTTCCTCAATAGTGTTAGTTACCACATACCATTTTTTAGGCATTGACCTTAGTATATTCTTGCATAGGGCAGTTTCTTCAAGCTTTTCTCCTTGAAGGGCCATTTCATTTTTGATCTTCTTCACTCTGTTGAAGAAATCAGTAACTTTTTCTTCCTTTTTCATCTTAAGGCTTTCATACTGAGCTCTCAAAGCTTGAAGTTTTTCTTCCTTAATTGGAGCATTGCCAGTATAGTAAGCTGCTAGGGCATCCCAAGCAGCCTTAGATGATTCACAGCCCCTTACCCTTTCAAAGTCAGCCTCTCCACAGGCTCTATGAATGAGAGACAGACCCTTGAAGTCTTTTATCTCATTCTCCAGATATTCTTTTCTTTGAGCAGCATTTTCATTACCTGTTAGAGGTGTAAGGCCATGTCTTACCACATGCAGACATCCTTGAGCACCAAGAACAGGTCTCATTTGTATAGACCAAGTCTCATAGTCTTTCCCATTGAGTTTGGGAACATAGCTGTCTTGTCCTCCTGTATTAGCCATCCTGAAATACACTTAGAACACAACCTGAAAGATTAGTAACCACACACTTACACAATTTCTCACGGTGTAAGTGTCTTAGACAGAAAGTATTAAAGAACAATGTAAAGAAAACAGTAGTGTAGAGTAGATTTTTGCCCTGGATCGTTTATTGCTCTGAATATACCATGTTAAATTTTGCAATTTTTTACACTGCAGGTTGTATTATCAAGATACAGGGGTGCAGTTATTAAAAAGCCCAGCCCAATAGCTGGTGGATGGGTAAAACCCGTGCGGAACCCAGCGGGTTGGAACTGTTGCAATGCGCGGATCCCACTTGAGTCACAAACCGGGTCGGTAGCTGGATCACTATAAAAGCTTGGTTCTCAGAAACCCTAGCTCATAACCATCAAGAAATTCTCTCTCTCTTCTTGAAGCTCTCCTCTGCACTTCGTCTTCTCCACGAAGATCCTTCTGATCTCACCCTTGCTGAAGCTTCTCTAGCTTCAGTTGTTCACAAGAAATGGAACTATGAGCCTGCGCAACAAAACCTTTCTGTTTGAAACACAGTTTGAAGATTTCTCAGAAACCCTAGTTTCTGAGTTTCTTCTCTGATGGCTTTCCTCTTGCCTGGGTTTTGGACCGGACAGACACAATAGGGTAAAACTCTTAATCTTTTCTTGAAATCCTTTCTTTAACTGTTTGTTGTAGCGAAACCCTAATTTCTGTATTCTGACTTTTCTGTTCTGGTTGTTCCTGGCTTTGATCTTGCAGGATCTTCACGTTACAGCAACGAATCTGCTCACCAGAGGTAGTTTTTCACAAACCCTAGTCTTTTCTTTGTTTCAGTTTACTGTTTTGTGATGAACACAAGACCTAGTGTACTGATACTGTTTCTATTCCTGAAATGTGTTTTACATGTGCTGGATCTTCAACACCTTGAAGATCATCAACAGTTTGGTTCTCACACTGAGAAACAAAGGTAATTTCTCACCCTCACTCTATCTTGATTTCTTTTGAATTTGTTCAGTCACTGAACAATTTACTAACACACTTTGCTCTTTTCTTTGTATGTGAGACTGAGATCAGCCACTTGCTGAAGGAGAATGGCTCACACACACAGAGCAGAAGATGAGCTTGCAGAGAAGAAGAATAGAAGACACACAGGGTATATGACTGAAAAAATGTAAAACTTTTATTTCATAGGATTGTAATACTGAGAGTTTTTCTATATTGAATGATAGACTGTGGTTCTGTATTTATATACACAGAGACTTAACTTATCTGTTAGACCCTTGGTTGTTATTAAACAACCAACTTTAGTTTGTTATATTTAACAAACTGTTTTAGTTAGTTATCAACCAACTTAACAGTTCATAACAAACTGTAACAGATTTGTTAACAGTTTTATTTTTTTGAAATAAAACTGTATAGGTTTTTTAATTAATAGGTGAAATTGATTACCAATTCCAATAAGTAAGGGGTCTAGATTTCATAGGTGAAATTATTTTGACATTTTGTTTTAAATAAAAGAGAAATACTAAAGGAAAAATTAAAGAGCCTTAGTGTTTCTATTTTGGTGCAGGCGTGGAAAAAAAGACACAACCGTTGGTGCTACAGGCTACACGGGAGAGCCAACGATGCACCCCACCGCGTGGGGGTGTATGATTTCGCGTCGTTCTACGCTATTATAATTTTTTCTGAACAATATATGTGATAGTGAAAGTTTTATAAATGTCTAATCTAAAGAAAAAGTTAGTAAATATCTTTTTTTTTTACCAAAAGTAAATATCTTTTATTAATGTCATTAGTTTAAACAGTATATTTTTAAGCTAACATTAATCCCATTAGTTTAATACTTCTAAGACAAAATATTAATTTAATGATTAATAATATTATCTCAAAATAATAAAGCATTTGAGCAGTTTTGGTAGCAACATGTCTTTTATCGTAATGAATTCATATCTTTTGATAGGGATTGCAGCCAACTTCCATAAACTTGTCATTGACTTATGATAAAACAAATTACTTGTTCAGCAACTTTTAATATTGTTGCCAAATTCTTATATTTCCCCATAATTTATTGATGTTTAAAAAAAACTGCTGCCACATCTCTTTATACTTGTATATACATTATTCAGAAAAGTTATTTGTTTCTATTTTTATACATGTTAAACCAATAGCATATAACAACTTGAGCTATATATAAGAGGAGGACAAAAGAGAAATTAGATATAATTTTCCACAACTTGAGCTGTTTATTGATGTTTTGTTGTTATCGTTTTTAGCTTTTCTCTTGTATAACATATATATATATATATATATATATATATATATATAGTTTTCCTGCTAGCTTAGGTGCTTGTGGGGCATCTCCCCCTAGAGAATCTTAGACGAATTACCCAATTGGGTCGTAGTGTATGAACTTGATGTATCCTTTTCGTTAGTTTTAGGACGTGATTAGACGCCCTCTCAAATTCTTCATAAAAGGTGGGGGAAGTGTGTGTCAATAATGCTTGGCTAACTGAGTTTTAATAATAATTCAATTATTGAGGAAAAAAGTATCAGCAACCAAAGAGAGGGAATAATTGGTACCCATCTATCAAAAAAAGATAAGTGGTTATAAAATTGCAATTAAGATTTAAGAAATGTCACAACTATGAATATATATCATTGTGATATCATTCAACAATGAACCTCCGGTTAAATTACTACACATAAAAAGGAGAATGACTATAGAAACATGGCAACAATTTGCTAAGTAATATCTAAAATAAAAATGTGTGTGCAAAAGGCAATGCCATTAATAGACCAAGCAAAATTGACTTAAAAAGCTACTCTCATATTAAGACATGGATTACATCCTAAATAGTTTATAACTGATCCATACTACCAAAACAACCATTATAAAATTGGATTTATGCATTTCAAAGCAGTATATATAACAAAGATTAAGAAAAAAATTGATCAAATAAAATCACATAAAGGATTGGATTGAGACAATTAAATAGCTAATAGTACAAACCTATTATCTACCCCCTCCCCCACACTTTATTTTTTATGTTGTAGACAAAGTTACACATGTCTCTAACAATTTTATTGTAATTTTTTTTATATATATCGATCCTGCAAGAGGAAGGCATAGAATGCAACTTGTTCTGGTCCTCCAAGCCTTCTACCATACCATTCATACTTTTTTTTACGATGTACTATTGATGTGTTGTCACACCTTAATTTTAGAATCCGTCTTCTAGGAGCACAAAAAAATATTAGTCATCAACAATATATCTTTTGTAAAAGTAAATGCAAAGAATAAACAAAAGAACATTACTAAATGAAAGACATATCTTATAGAGCACCCATCCCTAAATTTATCAGAAATTTTTTCAAAACAACCCATTCCTAAGTAGAAATTAAAAAAGCATGAATGTAATTTTCAACTGTAAGAGGAAAGAACCATCTAATATGAAACCATTAACCATTCAATGAAGACATGCACATATAGTTTACAGAAGAAAAAAGGAGACCAATAAAAATTGGAGTTTCTAAGAAAGAAGGAAAAAAATTTCAAACTACACTTGGTTGATAGCCTCCACAAATGGCTCACGATAGAAATTGTACTTGTGGTATAATTTAAAATCACCCAAAGTAAAAAGCTAAGATAAAGGTAAGCTAACATAACTAAGTTTAGGTAAACATTTTCCCTCACTAAGCAAGAACAACTGAAAGTGAAAAATAACATAATATGTATCTAATTATCTAGTCTTTTGTGCCTGCAAGTTTTTAAATTTCCTTTCACGGCTGCAATCCCCAAGCAAGAACAACTGGAAGTGAAAAATAATGATAATGCAGCTAAGTTTCAATGGGTGAACAAATGGGTGATAGTAGATTTTTTTTTTGCAACAAAGTAAAAGAAGAAAAGAGAAAAAGATTATTAACATACCTCTTATAGACATGTTGCAAATGGGTGTTTCAGTTTTATTGCAACAATTAAAATTCACAAAATTCGTAGTGCTGACATGGATTCTTTTATCCTAATAGGCCATAAAATTCGTAGTGGTGATGTGAAGCTGCTCTTTGGTTGACAACTCAGATTTTTTGCATTGAGGAACCTATTTAAATGTATTATTACACTACAGGAAATTTGACATATACCAACAGACGTCTATAGCAACGGTAAATAAAATCGTAGGTATAGATTTCCTTTACCTACAAACAATTAAAAACCCATGGGTATAGGTTTCCTATACCAACTGATATCAAAACTCATTGGTATATGCATTAGTGACAGACTAATTATTATCGTGGGTATAGACCTATTTTAGTTTTTCACATCCATCCGGCATCATTCGCGCTAAATGCTAAATAATTCCCTCTCACTTTTGGTCAAAATAAATAAATTCCCTCTCACCTTCTCAAACATAAAAAAAAAAAAAAGAAAACAAAAGGCGTGAAGAGAAAACGAAAACGCAGAGACGGGAGAAACCGAAAACGCAGAGAAGAAGGAAGCTGCCATCGCTACCGCCCTGAGCCACCAAAACGAGAACTAGACCATGCCGCTTTCAACTCTCTTTGCGCGTGAGTCTTCTTTCTTGATTATATTCTTCCCTAGTCCTCCTTCTTTAATCTCAGTTAGGGTTTTTTTAAATCTCAATAGTTCTAATATCAGATCTGTAATTTTCTTGCATTTTACTAATTAGGTTTGTGCCTCTTTAATCTAGTTTGCTGCATTTCCCCAAATTTTTCTTTTATCTTTTTTCCCTTTTCTACGTTATCAGTTTCCCCCTTTCCTCTGTGTTTATCGAGTCTGCCTGCCCTGATGGTGTTGGGTTTGTGATATGGTATGTGTATATTTGGATATTGTTTACCCACGTTATTTCTCTCTTTCTGAATATTTATGTATCCATGAATCATTTCTCTAGTTAACAATGAAATCTTTTAACCATGAAGGCTCAACTGTGAGCAACTAAGCAGTAAACACACTTGAGTTTCACAATAAGTTGAAGCGTGTATTGCAACACATATGGTTTTGTAACTGTTGTCCATTCATTTCATTCTTCCTCATATGATAGAAATAAGTGAGAACCCTTTCTGTTGGCAATAGAGTTTCTTTGACCAAGCTATGTAGTGTGCATTCTGGAATTTGTTTGCTTATGCCATTGGCTCTATCTCTGTCTGCTCTTTTAATCATATTAATTTGTTTTTCTAGTTGAATTATGATAAAAAAAAGTTGATTCCAGGGGCATCGACTTAAGTAAATGGAGAGAACTTAGAGAGGAAAAAGGCAAGGTGACTAATTCTGGACCATTTAATCAGGTAAATTAAACGTCCACATGATCCTTTTGCTAGAATGAATGAATTCCGTTGAACAAAGGTAAAGGCAATGATATTCAGAGAAAGTAGAGGAGAAGTTTGTGAAAATGCTGAATGCATTCTTCTTTCATATCATTCTTCTTATGTTATATAGAATTGTAACTCAATACATCACCATATGTAAAATTCAAGATTCTAACAATTGTGACAAATTTCATCTTTGAATCTGCAGGAAGCTTGTTTGAGCTAGCAACTTCCTCTTAACAAACCTTTGTTTTGGAAGGCCCATCTGAGGTATTTGATTTCAGCTTCAAAGAACTGTTTTTGGTTTCTCATGTACATGTAGATAGACAATGATGTTTACAAGTACATTTGTTTTTAATTATAGTAATGACTACATATTGTATCGGGATATATATCAAAGATCAAGTATGTCCTAATTAAGTGTGGTGTGTCAGTTTGTGTATTCTTTACTGATTATCAGTTTGTGTTGAAAAGGTTTTGATGTTGTAATATCACTTTGCCTACTATTTATCAGTTTGTGTATTCTTTACAACTCTATTCTACTTTAAATTTAGATTCACTGTTAAAGACTCGTCATAGATTCACTGTTAATTTAGATTCACTAAAGATAATTTGACATTGATGAATTTTTGTGAGAAATGTTAGAAGCCTAGAGGTTTTACTCTACACTTTTACCTTTTTGCTATTGTAGGTAGCAATTGAATCAGATTAGTAACAGACTTTTTGTTACTTCTTTTTAGTTTCGAGAAAAACAGAAACTTTTGGAGAGGTTGGTTATGGTTGCCGAAACTATGGTGTATTTTCGGTGTGTATTTGCTGCTATTACTTTGATTTTAATAGCTGGTGCTTTGTTGGGGAGGATGAACTTTTATGCTTGGATGTTGTTTGTGCCTTTATGGCTCACTTTCTCTTACACTTTCACTGCATTTAGTATTTGGTGTCCTAATGGTTTTTTGGCTAAAATGGGGATTATAGATTACTCTGGTGGATATGTTATCCATTTGTGTTCTGGGGTTGCTGGATTCACAGCTGCTTAATGGGTTGCTCAATCAATACTTTAATTCTTTAAGTTAACAAAAAACAGATTTGGTGAAGTTATGCTTTTCTCTTATAACTAACTGTCTAACTTTAAGTGATTTCATTTGTTTCCTAGGATATTCTTCTAATTACAATTTCATGCCAATCATCTCAGGTTGGTTTGTTGTCTAATAGATTATTATTTTCATTGAATCTATTATGTTATGCTTGCCTACTGAATTTTTCCATGCTTTTAGAATCTATTAAGTTATGCAATTAGAATACATTCTGTCATTGTTAACACTTCTGGGGGTTTTCATTCTTCTGGTTTCTACCGGGAATTTTTTAAATTTCTTCTGCTTGGATCTATAGTTATGACATTGACAGATGCATAGTTAATGATGATTTATTAAATTTGAGAATGGATATCTGTTAAATATATTTGAGATGACAGATGCATAGTTAATGATGATTAATGCAGCCTCTAAATTTGATAGTTCCATTTTAGTTTATTGGTTTATGTAGCAGTTTCTTATGTGTAAAAATGTCTAAAATGACTGATTTTGGTAGTTTATAATTCTATATTTGTAGGGAACTACCTTTGTCCTCACACTGGTTCTTTTTTTCTTCCTTCTCATGAGATGGGAGACTTCTGGTCTGTCTATCTTCTTCTTTTGCATTGTTTTTTCATTCATGTTATAAGTTGTTAGAGTATATGCAGTCTATATAATAAATCATGTCTTGTATTGTGTATTTATTAGTAGGCTGCGGCTCTGTGCATACATGCTTTGATGCCACTGATAGGAGAATTGAGGTTTGGATTTCAGAGCATCTACTTTAATAGGAGTGTTGCTGGTGGATTTCAGAGCATCTAATTAAATAATGAAGGACACAATCAGCTCTGTTATATGTTTGTTGGTTGCTGGTGTATTTTTCTACTGAATAAGATTGCTGTCTAGTAGGTGTTGGTCTTTATTTTGGCATAGTTGGTTCTGGTGTGGTTAGAAGGTAGTTCACTTTATAGGTGCTGATGGTTTTTTTTCTTTGGTTTAATTTTCTTATCACGCAAATCAGCCATGGTTGATTTCTTTGTTCAACTCTAAACAAGCTTTATAACGATTTAATATTTTACTTATTCCCATGATTGATTTCTTTGTGTAGCAAAACTCTTTTCATCTTGAAGTAGCTTAGACATAAGGCTCAGCTTCGGAATGAAGCAAATGAGGTTGTGAAGAAACAAGAAATTGAGATTCAGGAACAACAGAGAGCTGATCGAGAAAGATAAGAAGAACTTCGAGTTTTCTTGGTTGAGAGGGAAGTTGAACGAGAAATGGGGTGGTTGTTAGCACAGGAGGAACTAAAGAAGCTGGGTGGGGCTTGGAGGCATGCACGAAACACTTCAGGAAGGGTAAAGAAGCTTCTCGATGAAAATGGTCTTCTTAGAGAAAATATATAGAACCCAATTGTGGTTAATTTGGCTGAATAAGGAATTCATGTTGTTTGTGTTTATGTATTAATTTGTCTTTTAATAGATATGGTGGATTTGGCTGATTATAGAACCCTATGGTCTGTAGGAAGCTTGTCTTTTAATAGACTTGATGTTAATTTACAATATGTTGGCATGATTGTAAGACTTGAGATTAATTTTTAATATGATTTGAGTTTTATTTTCTTTTATTGTATCATAAATATATTTATTTATTTCATATTTAGTTTTTAACTAATTATATAAGTGTTAATGACAAGAGGAGTCACTAAAATGGGGGGTATGGCAAATTAGAAGGCTTCACGAAAACCTATACCAACGGAAGTTCAGCTGTGGGTATAGAGAAATTAAGAGTGTTGTTAAAACCTATACCAACAGAAAGGTAACCATGGGTATAGCTCTGAGGTTTTGTCCAACGGTAAGAAAAACCGTCACTGTAGGCTATAGCAACGCCATTTTTCCGTGGGTATAGCCAAATAAAGACCACGGAAAAATTGTCCGTCGGTATAGGTTTTTGGTGCTATACCCACGGTTTTTAACCCTTTACCCACGGATTTTTGCCGTCACTATATGTCAATTTTCTTGTAGTGTTAATAGATTGTGGACATAACATGTTTGAAAATTTCTATCTTATAGTTTTTAAAGGTTAAATTGTGTTTTGGGCACTTCTATTGCCCTTTGTTAGGAATTTAATGTGTTCCGTAGTATGCATGAATTGTAACAGGAATTATTGTGTTTGATGATATTATTCATGTTGTGAGCATTAGTTGCAGATTAGTGAAATGTAACGGTAGAATTTCGAAACCAAGAAACACAAAAGACAAGCAAGTTTCTCTTTCTAGCAAGTGGTCCTCAAATTAGCTTGGCAGACTCTTTTAAGGAAAACGGACTGACATAAAACAATTGGCCCATGCTTTTCCCACATCCCTTCCTACTCACCCCACACCCCTTAACCCTACGAAATGACCAAAAGGCCATTAATGAAACGCGCATTTTTCGCCAATTCGGTTGTGGGCAACCGAAGGTGTATTTTTTGGCACACACCATTTTATTCAATTTTTAGAGGGTTCGGGGCACCCCCACCGAACACCCCCCTTAACAGAAAGAGATTAGAAACCTTAATCGTTTGTGGCATCCGTGGGAAAGAGAAGCAGTTGAATATTTTAGTTTAAGTGATCTATGGAATTGCTTCCATGAGAAGAGTGTTCAATGGAGAGACACTTGTACAACCGATTCTTACAGCGAAGAGAGTGAATGTGATAAACTATGGAGGTGAGATGGAAGTTCATCAGAAGAGGGAATATTTGAACAAGATTGTCTCACGGATAGTCAATCAGTTAGAAGATTGGTTAAATACATTCATTATTGATAGTCAATCCGTTAGAAGATTGGTTAAATACATTCATTTTGAGATTCAGGTGTGTTTGGTTGATGTCAACCGAACAGTATCAAGTGTGTTCGGTTGATGTCAACCGAACAGTTTCGGATCCCCTTCCCTGATCGAACAAAGCTGAACAACACCCCCTTGTTATTTTTTATAACGTTCGGTTGGCCTTAGCCGAATATATTCGGTTGGCCTCAACTGAATCACACGTAAACATATCCTCTACTTAAGGGTATTTTTGGAATATCTGGAGTTAAGGGGTGTGTGGTGAGTAGGAGGGGATGTGGGAAAAGTCATGGCCAAACAATTTCTATTGGATTAAAAGCCTTTTTAATTTTAAGGTCCAAAGAGAAAGAAAAACAAGGATTTTACCCTAAAAAGAGAGGCCATTCATTCACACCCTCCATCCACGAAACCTCAGTAGCCACCATTACCCCATCTTCATCCATTCCCGCTTCATCACCATTTTTTGTGCTAGAACTCCATTTTTGGAGCTTATACTCTACAAATTGCATTGTTCTTGCTACTGATGCAACACCGGACAAAAGATGGAAGTGTTGTCGATTGTTCAAGGGATCTCACTACACTTATTTTATTATTTCTTTATTTTGAGCTCTCACTGTAAGCAAATGTAATGACTCTATTTTGGTGTTTAAGCTACTGATGTATCTTGGAACCAAATAATTAATGTTGTGAAATCTGCTACAGTGTCATTATTTTTGTGTGTTTTAATGCTATATATTCTTGCTAAACTTGGTCATTTTAGTTCAGATAGTGTGGGTTAATTACCGGAAAGGATTCACTGATTTCACAAGATAAAGTAGTAGTTTAGGTGCTAAGAATATTAACTAACTTGGTAATCTAATGCTACACCAAAACCATTACGTGGTTTAACTTCAACCTACATTTTCCGATTATAGGTATGAATCATACTTTGAAAGTAAAAACAAATTGACATCTACCTATAGTTGTCGTCTATCACTAAAAAAATGCACCAACATTTATTAAAGTAAAGGCTTAAATATATGGTTGGTCTCTGCAAATATCATCATTATCCAGTTTAGTCCCTGTAAAAAAAAAGGTTTTAAAAAGGCTCCTGCAAAAACAAAACACTTCGAGTTTAGTCTCTCTGTTAACTTTTCATCCAAAAAAAGGTGACGTGACAAACGGAGATGACGTCAGTATGACATCAGCAATGGCGTCACTGTCATGTGTCAACAGCTTATTGGACCATTGTGCCACGTGGCACTGGCACGCCACGTCACCACCTCATGTCATCACTAAAAAATTACTTTAAAAAATTAATCTTGAAGACTTTTTTAAAGCTATCATTAGAGAGGATGATAAAATGTTACTTTAATTTTACACATGACTCTTAGACTATCTACAATGGTTCCTAAATTCAACACCCTACTTTTCACTTTTTAACACTCCACATCATCTTCTCTCTCTTCCACCTAATAATTCAACACTCATTCAACTTTTACTCACTACAATGGTTTTGTTTAATAAAATTCAACACCCTACCCCACCACTTTTATTTCATATTCTTATTTTCTTTTATGTTTTTGTTTTTGTGATTACATATTAATAAAAATTATCGATTGAAATTAAATTAAAATAATTAACAGTTAAATAAGTAATTTTAATTTTTTTTAACTTAATAATTTATTTTTCTAATTTTATATTCTTAATTAATATTTTTCTTGCAAGTAATAAAGACGAGATATAAGGATAGTCATTATTAAAACAATTAAAATTACAAAAAACTTAAAATGCAATACAATACACTAAGCACACAACATACATAAACGAAACACACATAACTTAATTAGTACAATAGACTCGACTTAGAAACAATCTATTTAATCACGAAACATTCCGAACTTTGCCCATATGTGTTTGACTAGATCTGCTTGCAATTCGTGATGTACATTTGAATCACGCATCACAGATCTAGCACGCACATGATTCGCAAATGCAGGTAGCACCTCGGTTGAGAATGGCTCCGGTGTACTAGACCCACTTGCCTCAGATTGATCATAATCTGTCCAATGTTGAGCATATGTATCTCGTTCATCCTCAACAATCATATTATGCAATATGATACATGACCTCATGATGAGAGCCAAATCGGCTATGTCCCACAAACGGGCTGGTTCGCGAATGATTTTAAATCGCGCCTGCAACACCCCAAATGCACGTTCGATGTCCTTTCGACATCCCTCTTGATATTTTGCAAATAACTTATCTGGTTCACTTTGAGGAAGTCTAATTGATTTGACGAAAGTCGGATAAGAAGGGTAGATACCGTCAGCAAGATAGTATGCCATATTATACGGACGTTGATTCACAAAGAATTTCACTCTTGGAGTATTTCCCTGTTCAACATCATCGAACACGGGTGAACGGTCTAGAACGTTTATATCGTTCAGTGTGCCTGGACATCCAAAAAAGGCATGCCAAATCCATAAATCATAAGTTGCAACTGCTTCAAGAATAACAGTAGTGGTTACCTTATCTCCCTGAGTATATTGACCTTCCCATGCTGTAGGACAATTTTTCCATTCCCAGTGCATGCAATCAATACTCCCAATCATCCCCGGGAACCCCCGCATCTCACTAACATGTAGTATTCTTTGCAAGTCATCTTGAGTTGGGGATCTAAGATACACTGGCTCATACAATTGTATGATTCCTTTACAGAATCTACGCAAGCACTCCAATGTTGTAGTACATCCTATTTTGATGTATTCATCGACCGCATCGGCCGCCACACCATATGCTAACATTCGCATGGCCGTGGTACATTTTGCTAATGGAGATATACCTTTTTTTTTGGTTGCGTCAACTCTTTGGGTGAAGTAGTTGTCATTGCTAGATAGGTCCCCAACGATCCGAAGGAACACATGTTTCCGCATTCGGAATCGCCGACGAAACATTGCATCGTTATATGTAGGTTGATCTGCAAAGTAGTCGTCAATCAGTCTTTGGTTTGCCTCTGCATGATCTCTATTGAGATATTTTCTCTTGCCACGAGGTGTATATTCTCCCTCTATTTGGTTTCGTCGCTCCCTGAACCGGTTGACGATATACCTCTCTTCGATTTCAGATTGCTTTTTGTAAGCTTCAATATCAAAAGGAAATTCTGAAGGATCCATTGATATTTTTTGGTAATATGAGATTTTTAGGTTGATACATCAATGGAAAAATGAGGGTCCATTTATAAGAAATTGAGTGGGTGAAATGGACGGACTCCAAACAAATAATGCAATGGAGTTAAATAATAGATATAGATAGAAATCAGATTGAGTGGTTGAAATGGACGGACTCCAAACAAATTATGCAATGAAGTTAAATAATAGATAAGGGATAAAGTGACAAAATATGACTTGACTTAGCTTCGTAAACTAATTTCCAAACAGATCGCGACCCAACTGTTCCAACATCTCTTTGCTCCGGTCATCGAGATGCTCCTTTGAACTTAGCTTCATAAACATCTTCATCTTCTTAGCCTTAGTCCTTTCTTCATACAATTGGTTAGCTTCCTTTTGCGCCATGGCTATTTTCTCCAATCGTTCCAACTCTTGCTCCTTAAATTGTTTGAATTCATTCCACTCTTCATTGACCGATTCCAAGGCTGCGCCCTTGCCTTTCTTCTTACCCTTTTTTTTAGCAGCATCCCTCCCCATTGGGCGAGCACTAGATCCTACGGAGTTGGAATCACTTGCATCACTCTCGCGGGCTCTCTTAGATCCACTACTTTCAGAGCCAGTATTTCCTCCTATCTGACTACCATAACGTGGTTGATCACGGACAGCGAGCCATTTGGGGCTTTTCCGGCGAGCAGGAGTTGAATCCTCTGCATTTGGAGTGGCTTCATGACCACCGCTCATTCCACCAAGAGCCATTTGTGTAGAAAATTCGGGAAATTCATCAAGTCCAACATTCGGAACAATGGGTACTTGAGATGAATATGACATCATTGCTCCATAATATGGATGATAATTTGGATTAGATGAAGGCATGATGAAATTTGGAGGAAATCCATAATTTGGTATATTTTGGGGACCTTGTTGGTTGGAAGATTGATTTGGAAATCTATAGTTGTTGGGATTTGGGTAGTTGAAAGGGTAATTAGTAGAATTTTGAGTGTTAAAAGGGTTATTGTTGGGATCCATTTCACTAACAAGATGTTTAATTAGAGCTACAAACAAGAGTTGAAAGAAGGCTAAATAGAAAAATTAGAGGAAAAATGTCGAATTTTTTTGTGTCCAAATCAAATGAACCAAGTCTCTATTTATAGAGAAAAAAAATGATGAATTTTGGTGAAAAATAAATAAATAAATTGATTTACTATAAAATAATTGACCCCAAATAATTAGGATGAGATAAAAATCTCAAAAATCTCAACAGTCAATCAGAATCTCACACGCAGCCTTTTTTATTTCTCTCTCTTGCTTCCCTCATCTCCCACGCGCTCCCACTCCTCATGCACTTCACCTCCACCACTTCAACCAATCAGAGCGCGCCACCGCATCCCCCACTCTTCCGCGCGGACCCCACCATTTACCCTTTCAACCCGTTGAATTTAAAATCCACTTCAACTTCAACACCCTATTCAACAACACCATTAAACCAATTAAACTATTGAATAAAAAATTCAACACCCTCATTGTACATAGTCTTATATGAAGAGAGTTTTACAATAGTGTTCGCATTCTATTTGTAGAACTCTCTTGAACCGTTTTAAAAAGAGGTATTTCATCTTTTCTTGAAATGTAAGAGATGATTAGTCAGTTAGTTGCAACTTAATCTTAAGTGACCATACCCTCATAAAATCTTGTTTGGAGTCATAGGAGAAATGAACAAAAAAAAAATTAAACATGGGAAAGAAAAATAGAATCGCGTTGGGTGAAAGTTAAAAGGCTGTACTAATTTTGTTTAGTTGGACTTTATGATGATTAATAATGATGTTACCCTAATGTGTCAAAACCCAAACAAAACTATAGGGTTTATAGGTGAGTGAAAACAAAGGAAAATGTACATAAGATAGCCGTTAATCCAGGGAGAAAATCTTGTATGGTCCCCCCCAAAACTTATCGTTTTCTTTTGTCTGTAAAAGCCAAAAAGTGATGTATAAGTTGCACATGCAACTAAAAATGACCCTCTTAATTGAATTCCAAACCAGAGCTAAATTTAAGCTTCACTTATGATAAATGATTTGTGAACAAGTATAGGATTGCCCCCATATTAGGTAAACAAACATATTTAAGGTGAAGATCTCATCATTTTTTCTTGTTTCATAGACATCATAATAAGCTACCTGTACTAAAATTTAGGTATAATTATTTTAACTGGGCCTAATTTATTACTAAAAAAAATAATATTGACATAAATTTAGCTGACCCCTCATTTATGTAAGAGTTGCCTTTTGCTCGTTCTCTCTCTCAGGTGCGTCATTCTCTCTTTCAATAGAAGAAAAATGGTTTCTCATTTCACAAACCAGAGTTTTAAGGTTGAAGATGACTCAGAGACGAATTTGTCCCAAAAAAGTCGGGGACTGATTTGTCCCTTTTTCAAATTTGTAATATCATGGACTTATTTGGCCAAAAACAAACACTTATGTGGCATTTAACGTGACAACGTGGCACTTAACGTGACACGTAGGAGACGTTAACTGTGCTGGCAACAGATAAATGGATGGAGGGACTAACATGTCTCTTTTTGGAATTGTTAGGGACCAATGTGTCTCGGAAAAAATTGTCAGGGACTAATTCGTCCTGCGAGGAAATTGTCAGGGACGAATTTGGGCTTTTATTCTTTACGTAAACTATTTTTTTTGACAGTAAGCTACGTGCACCACAATTTTGGTACAATTCTTATTTCTCTTATTTTGTTTTTGCTTTTGATGAAATCGTAATTTATATTCTCTTATATAATCGACTTCTTTTATTTTAAGTGACAGAACGAAGCCAAAAACTGGTTTAATCCATGTGAACGCTATGGGTAATTTAATTTTTAAAAAAACTTTTACGAAACAAAATTAATATTAATATAATATGCATTTTGTATTTACCAAATGTTCTTTATATATATATATATATATATATATATATATATATATATATATATATATATATATATATATTAGCATGCAGCTATACAATTAAAAAAATTGCACATATTTCTAAAATAAAAACTTAGTACTATTCCCTTTTCATATCTGCCATGATAATTAAGATTATGCAGATACCCCGTTAAAAAAATATTATTGGACATAAATTAAAAATTATTTAACAAATGTAAAACAATCCTTGGAAACAAAATAGATGTAAACTCAAGAGCACATGGAAGAGATTAGTGGCGGACCCAGGACCCGGAGTCAGCGGTTCAAAAATTTTAAAAGTATGATTCGCTAAAAATATAATTAAAAACAATTTTATTATATTTAAATAAATAAATTATATAACTCATAATTGGCTTAGTGATGTGTTTTTGTGAGGTATTTGGGTGCAATTGAGTGCAAAATTAAGGGTCCTGATGCAAAATTATATTTCAGGAGGTTCAAAGTATTTTTATATAAAGAATAAATGCAAAAAAATATTTTTATATAGGAGAAAAATGGATATATATTCTTTCCAGGGGTTCAAGTGAAACCCCCTGGCATAGGCACAAGTCCGCTACTGGATGAGATGGTAGGGGTCTCTTCCAGCTTGAGGGAGAGTTTTGCCACCCAACTCGATGAATTAGTCTTTGCAGTTGCGCAGTACACAGTAGCCTAATTGGTGGGTGCCACTTGCAGAAGGGTGGGTGAACATGAATTGCGACACTACTAAAAATCCGTTAAAGAGTCCAAACTAATTTAAAAATTATAAAAACACCATTAAAAATCTAGTAAAACCAAAATAAGGTTATGCAAATTTTTTTAGATTTTTTGGAATTTATGAAAAATTAGAAAAATTAATAATAAATAGTAAACAATGGAATTTGATCAATTTTGAGCCACGCAATCCCAATAGAAGTGTCTTCTAAGGGAGTCATGATACCTGATTGTTTTCGGATTTAATGGATGTGGTTTCATTACAATCGGAGTAGGTTGCCCGAAAACCGATCTTTTAGCCTAAATTATTCACCCGGCATACATCGTCACGTGTTAACGAGTATATACACACTAAACGGAAGCAAAAAAATTAATTTTAATTTTGTATCACTTTTATTTATTAATTATTTTACAAAACGGATTTATCTATTTATTAGATAAATCTGTTTTGAAAAAATTCAAAACGGATTTATCTAATAAATAGATAAATCCGTTATTAAAAAAATAACAAAAACGGATTTATCTAATAAATAGATAAATCCGTTTTTGTTATTTTTTATTAACGGATTTATCTATGGTGCTGGTAAATCCGTTATGCATTTTTTCCTAAAACGGATTTATCTAATTAAAAGATAAATTCGTTCTTGGTTTTTTTCCCAAAATGAATTTATCTTTTAATTAGATAAATCTGTTAGTCATAATACTGAGGGGCATTTTAGGAATATCAAATTTTGTGAGGGTATAGAGGGGTATGGTGGGGGTTAAAAAAACCCATATATCATTGGTCTTGCTTTTGATGTTGGTCCTTGTTCCATCACCAAGCTGAGATTTGAGCAAGAACATTTTTAACCAAAGTGAAAAAAACCCCACTACTTTCCTACTCCCTCTCAAATATGTGAAAAGTGAAAAATACATTTGAAATCTAAAAGTTTTCCATCTTTCTTCACTTCGTCATTTTTTTTCCTACGCTTTTAGCAGGTCCGGTACCATAATATTGTGTCTGATATTTTTTTTGCACACTTCAAGTACGGTACCAAGCTACAGGCAAACCTGTACGATACCAAGACACCAAGTCTGCTAATTCTGAAATAGAACATACACGGTACCTTGATACCGTACTCGAAGTGCATTGTGCAGAATCAGTTTTGACATATATTTTGTGTTTAACGACTTAGATTCCACCAACACTTTTGATCAATGGACAAAATTTCAACAGTATAGATTCCACCGGCAATCTTGATCAACAATCTATTTTCAGTCAAATTTCTTTAATAGAGTCATTGGAATCTCCGCCCTTTATGCTAGAAAAAGGAGTCTCAACGGATATAATTTCAGCGGTCTAGATTTATCATCAATAATTTTGATCAACGACTCCCTCTCAACGGCACCCGCTATAAATAAGCACACTTACCACCCATTTTTTCCACACCAACTTCCACCAACATCTATCCTTTAGTAAACACTTTGCTTTTTCAAACACACCACCCTGCTCAAATGGACACCTTTTCAACCCAGTTCTCAACTGACCTCACCCTTAGTGCCATTCATCATCGTGGAGATATTTTGACAAATAAAAATGGTGTTTGGTTTCAATGTTCCAATCCCATCTTTTGTAGGATGAAAAGGGACGTCACCTTTTTGGAGTTAAAGCAAAAAGCAGATAGAAGGTTCAAGATGTCTATTCCCACATAGAGGTAAGTACTTTTCGCTATCGCAAACCTAGTCGTGGACATGATGGTCATTTTCACTATTCAGAGATGTCTAGTTGGAGCGACGACGGCGTACGAGCAATGATGGGAACCCATACCAAATATACATTGGTCTTACGATGTTGTATTTCAATACCATACAGGGTCTCAAAATTTCCTTTTGTCATAGTAGGCAAATATGTCTTCGCTGCATCATGTTCCTTTTGTCATATTTAACAATACCAGAACAAGACTAGCCTCTTGTATATATCTCAATGTCAATCAATGAGAAAGCAAGAGGTTACACTTATATAATTCTTTGAATAGATGCTAAGCAATCCAAAATAATTTTTTGAAATAAATTTCATTAGATTTTAGTGCATTTCATAAACTAGTTTCTGAAACCAATTATGTTATCTTTTAAATGTAGAGAGAAAATGGGTGGGAAGGGTTAAGAGAGGAATGAAGTTGGTAGTGTAGAGAATGGAAGAAATATTTTGGAGTTTAAAAATTAACAAAGGCAGGAAAGGGTGTGGAAAGAAAAAGATGGTGTATTTAACAATTCCCGAAAACCATTTGCTTACCTTTTCACCTTGCCTGGGTTCATCGCCTAGCTGCAGCAAACAACAAGCCCATTTATAAACGAACGACCAACTCGGCAACTCCCAACCCTAGTCTATGCATTTTTTGGCCCATACTTCTTACACATCTCCATACTCACCGCACACCCCCAAACCTCAAATATTCCAAAATTACCTTCATGTGAAACACACTTCCTAACCTCCACGCTACATTTTAGACTAGTACGGTACCAAATTACCGAACCGATACAACTTGTGTAAATCCCACTGCACTTGTGTAAATCTTTCCCTTTCGGTTAAAACAACTTCCTGCATATTTTCTCTTTAGTTGAGTCGTGTTGTTTCAAGTTCAACTTCCAAGTATTGACCTGATAGTAATTGTTTTACAATTCTCCAAAGTCAACTAATGGAGAAAAAATATTGAATAAATTCATTTGCAAGTACGGTATTATACTACCGTACTTGTTAAAATTATATGCACTATTGTGATTTTAATAGGTACAATACTATGATGCCGAATCATGTAGTGGGGGGGTTGTTTTTGGAGAAGATGGGGTAATTTTGCCTATGGCCTACAGTTTCCTGAATACAGCTGCATTCAAATTTTATTTCATGTTTTTATGCGAAACAAAAGGCTTAAATATATTTTTCGTCCCTGTAAATATAGCGATTTTCTATTCTAGTCCCTGCAAATATTTTTTTTCCAAATAACTCCCTGCAATTATGAACGTTTACTATTTTAGTCCCTCCATTAACTTTTCTGTTAAAAAATGTTGATGTGTCAATTTTTTGTCCAAAATGGCTTTTCCATGTCATATATTTTCATTTCTATTTAAGGGGGACTATCAGCCAAAGTTCTACGAGGAGATGGGTTCTAGAGATAAGGAAGAAGAGAAGATAACAAAAAATCTAATTTGATTTGAGATCCATGTCACCAATTTAACATTAAATAAAATAAAAAATATTGATGTGGAAAAGCCACCACATGTGATTTCTGTTAGCCACATCAGGAATTTGCTAACAGAGACTTAATAGAAGGGTATTTTTAAAAAAATATTATTTTACAAAGACTTTTTTTTTAAAAAAAAAGAGTAATTTTACAGAAATTTATTTAGAAAATCGCTATATTATTTACATGAACGAAAGACATATTTAAGTCTAAAAAATAAATAAAAGTAATGATTCATGGGTGAGTACTCTAATGACCCTGTGTGTTTTTTTCATTTCAAAGGATGTGTGTTGTAATAACATTATCCAATGGAGTGTGATATGGTGCATAGGTGGCAGCACTGTAATGGAGGAAAAGATTTGATACACGGTTCAAAGGATTAGATAATTCTCCGAAATAAACAAACAAATTTAGTTAATTGAAAGCCTCTCAATCTCTGTTCTTGTCTTGTCTTAGCTACTAATTTTTTTGCCACACTTTAGATTATTATCATATAGACTAGAGAGAGATAGAGAGAAACAGAAGTTATGGCTAGTTGCAACATAACATCAGCAGCTTCTGGGTTTCTAATAACGTCCCCTAATGTTTCAAACAACACAAACTCAGCAATATCTAGAATCAATATGGTGATGATGTACCCTAGAAAAAACAACAATTCTAGGCTTGTTGTAAGGGCAGGTGAAGAGGCTGCTGCAGCAGCACCAACTGAAAACGCCACAACCACTGCTGAAGGTCAACCAGCTTCAAAACCTAAGCCTCCACCAATTGGCCCCAAAAGAGGTGCTAAGGTTAGTTATGTTATGTTATGTCGTCACACACAACTTTGTCAAATTTTCACTTGTTAGAACAAATCTTAAGTAGAAGTTTAGTAGGAAGCTTAATTTTCATTTGTTGCTTCTAATATTTATTTGTTGTACTGTACTTACTAGGTTAAGATCTTAAGGAAGGAATCCTACTGGTTCAATGGTATCGGTTCAGTTGTTGCAGTTGATCAGGTTAGTTTCTCTCCTAACTCAGCAAAAACCTTTTTCAATTTTAAGGTATTTTTGTTTCACTAAAATTTGATTTTGTTATGTAGGATCCTAATACTCGTTATCCAGTTGTGGTTAGATTCAACAAAGTGAACTATGCCAATGTATCAACAAACAACTATGCTTTGGATGAGGTTGAGGAAGTCAAATGAGTCAACAAACAAACAAACAAACATCTATTGTAATTGTTTCCAGCTATTTATTAGCCTAAGTGTTTTCTTCATGTAACAAAGAAGTTAGAATGAGTATATCTTGTTTTCTGTCATTTCTATCATTTTACCTCTTGATTCCTATACACTACATTCTATACTTGTGCAGTTACTGAAATGAATAGTAAGCACGTTACTGCCATCAATTTAAGGCCACTAGGCATTTCCATGGCCTTGCTTGACACAACTGAAAGGGTGAATTAATACACATTTTTTTGTCTAGAAATGAATCCATCTCTTGTTATTGAGAGTAAAATGAATCATTCTGTACGGTGAATGTGAGATCAGAGTATATACAAAGAGGAAAGCGAAAAACAGAATAGCTAACTGTACAACTAACCACAAACTACTAACTAACTATACAGGTTAACTTAACAAACTAATTAACTATGGTTAAATGATAAATATACTCCTAATAAACTACATTAACTAATCATCAACTAACCAGTCTATAGTAACAAGAAAAGCAATATATATTAAAATTATAGTGGAAATTATGATGACCGAGTTAGTTTAAATTCAATCAGATTAAAATACTTAGAGGCTTACGTCATAATACATATACACTCACATTTTTGATTCCACTAATGTAGAACACAGAGGAGATAAGCTCTGAAATCTAAGGCAAAAGAGAGAGTAGTTGAAAGAAGAGAAAAGGTGTATATCACTTCAAATACTTTCCATACTCAACTTTTACTTTTTGGAAATTAATTAACTTCGAAAAATCATAACAATTCATGAGTTAACTTCTACAATGTATATTGGATAGATACGAAAGGGAAAAATAGTTTCCAAAAGTTAACTTTGGACATGATCAGTATATTCGAGAAAAACGATAATTAACTCGTTGGAATATATTAGCAAAAGTAGGTGTGCAAATAGTAAAATAAAATGCAGTTTGGATAGTCGGGTGACAAACCAGACCCAGATTACTTTTGGGAGTTTCACTTTACGCCCCATTTCCTTCCCCCCACACCCCCTATCTTTACGCCGCCACCTGTTGCCTCCCCCACCCCATCCCCACATGTAAGTAACCCCACCCCTCTCAAAGAATAACCACCGTCTCACCACCACCGTCCACTGCCGCCCTACCTGAAACACCATTGTGCCACCATCTCTCCCCTCCACCACCATCGTGTCCCCACCACCACCCATCGAAGCATCAAAATAACAGGTATCGTGGTTTTTGAAAACTCGGTTTTTGGAACACTTGTGGTTGCATAGGTGATTAACTTTGAGATGAGTTTGGTACACATCCAGAAATTAAGTTTCTGGACGAGTATTTGAGTCAGACATTCGAAAACTAATGTAATAGAGGTGTACTTTTAAAATTATGTGAATTTCTAGATGTATAAATTAAGTACGGAAACTAAATTTTCGTAAACTCAATTGATGTAGTCTTTCGGAAACTAAATTTCCAAATGTCAAATGAATTTTTTTTCCCTGACAGAGTTTCACAGACAGTGGAGGTTCGGTGGTGGCGACGGTGGAGGTGGGGTTGGGGGTGACTTAGTTTTTGGGGGTGATGGGTTGTAGATGGTGAAGTGGAGTTGGGGGTGTGTGGGTGGGTTGTAGATTGTGAAGTGGGGTTGGGGGTGTGTGGGTGATGTGGGTTAGTAAGAGCAATTTGGGTATTAGGTGGTTTAATGAGTTTTTTTTTGGGAGGGGGGGGGGGGGGGGGGTGGAGGTAGGGAAGTGGATTGCTAGATGATATCTCTTTTCTTCTTACACATCTCATGCTCACAAAACACCTCCTCAAAGGTGTGAAAAGTCAAAAATACCTTTAAAATATAAAAAATTTCTAGCGTGTCCTTATTTTTTATGGAATTCAGCGGGTTTGGTACCTTGGCACCGTGCCTTATAATTTGGTGCACACTCTAGGTACGATATCAAGGTACCGAAATACTGTATTTGTTAATTCTAAAACAACACTCCCTCTCACCATCACCACCACCTCTTTCAAAAAATACAAGTCCAGTACATTGATACCGTTCAGGTTCGGTACCATGGTACCGTACTTTCTGTTTTTTTGAAAGAGGTGGTGGCGGTGAGAGTGAGAAGGTGGTGGTAGTGAGAGGGAGAAAGATATGATGGTGGTGGTGAGTGGGAGGTGGTGGTGGTGGGGGTGAGAGGGAGATAGTAGTAGTGGTGGGAGGGAGTGGGAAGGTGAAAGAGGGAGGGAGTGTGGGAGTGATAGGGGTAGGAGTAGTTTTGGGTTTTTGAAAAATTAGGGGTGTTTGTGAGTATGAGGGGATGTGTGAAAAAAATTCTGCAAGGATTGAACCTATATTGTTGTTGGGCCAGATGGATCTTAGTTGGTGCCCTAGCCCCCTTTTCGATGTTGTTAAGTTGTGGATAGGGTTTTTTGCTCGTCGAAGAAGTTGTGGATAGCATGAGTTGGTACTTTTGTTTTTCTTTAAAATCTCTACAAACTAATTGCTAAATTATTTAACATTAAATTCACTTATTTTTTAATCAGTAACAAAATGGGCCTTAGACTCACCAGGACCAGCTGATTTGTCACCTTTTTGAGTCCAACAGTTGATTTGTCGTATATGAATTTTTTTATTAAACACCCCCTATTTTTTCAAAAACCCAAAAGTACCCTTCTGCACTCCCACTCCATTATGCGTTTAATCTATCCAATACCTTAGTACCGAACGGGTTCGGTACTTTGGCACCGAACTTGTATTTTGCATCACAAAATACAAGTTTGGTACTTTAGTATTTGTTTTTCTAGAAAAAAATGTTAGTGTGCAAAAGAAATTATAACTTTGATATTAGACTCAAGCATGATCGTTTTATATTATATTCACCTCAATTGAATGGATTTCAATGTTTCTGTTAAGAGAAATGTTAGGTTCACACTCTCTATCACATTCTTTTGATTACACTTCTAGCGACATATCCTCTAACACTCACTTTTCAATAAATACTCTCTTATTGGTTAAATTACAAATTGATAATACTAAATCATGTGAGTTCTATATAACAGGGTCATCTAACAGGATGTGTAGGCTCGGTTACCGCACAGGGCCCAGCAACAAAAAATAATAGTATATTCATTTGATAAAAGCATAACTAGTTTGGAATTGTATTGAGATGCTATTTACAATTTAAATTAAGTAGTTTGAATTTTTGTTGATTCATTTGATAAAAGTATAATTAGAGGTCCAATTTTTTGTGATTCACTTGATAAAAGTATAATTAGAGACCCAATTTTTAAGATTTGAACAAAACTTTTAAATTGTTTGAGACGACCGTGTTATATAATTTGGTGGGATCCATATGAATTTCAATCAATTCTAGGAAGTCTGTTCAAAAGAGAGTGATAGAGATTGTGTTCAAAGATGGCTGGTTTTGGAGTCAGTTTGCATTCAACTCTGAAGTCCTAATTCCTGCATATGGTCCACTTTATACACAACTTGCTTTTGTGAGATCCCACTTCAATTCGGTGTGGGATAGTGATATAGGATATATACCAATGTCCTATAGTAGTAACATGGCATTGGGCTGACAACCAGGTCAGCCTTCAGGGGTTGCAGCCTCACTAGTATTGTCTACCCAACATGGTAATGAGACTATATATCTTTGTTGCTATGTCTAACATTTAAGGATGTTTTGTTTGATCAGTCACATCAATTTTAAGTATTGAGCAACACTGTTGCTAGTGATCATGTATCACAATCTAAGTCTCTTGGTTTTGACATCTAGAACCCTTACCCAAAGCATGTTTCTTTTTATTTTTTTAAAGAGATTTTTTTAGGTCCACACCCTGCTGAAGTCGATAATAGACATTACCATGTGAAGATCATCAGAACAAGTTCTGATTTGCACACAAGTAGCTAGTAGAGTTTAAGGGAAGCAGAAGAATCATGCATGGGACCGTATTGTAGTGGAGAAGAACAGTGGCCAACCCATGTGTCTATTTTCAAAGATTTTATTAGTAGTGGTCGAAAGTAACAATGAGAAAAGGTTGGAAACATGTAATGAACAACAAGAGAAACAAGACAAAGTGGAGCTGTTAAATGCAGTCAAATTTGAAGAAAACTGTGGGTGTTTCTCTCTGACTGAATTAGAGGTTTTTGTTTTGGTGATTGGTGAAGATTTTAGTTGGGCCACTCAAAGTTGAAAGCTACTACAATTTTTGAATCACTCAGTATGGGCACTCATGTGGTTTGTTTCTACTTCTACATTATGTTTAAGAAGGTGATCGAGCATTGTTTTTTGATGGGTTAAGAAGGGGAACAAATGGTAAGGGGTATGTGTCTGTTTTGCATATGAATTTACTTAAATAATCCGTTTCATGTAACTTTGGCCAAAAACAATTTGTAATGGAGTCAAATTGAAAATGCGAAAAAGGTTAACGATGCTAACATTTTGAAACTTAAACGGCCAAATTAGGAAAAAAAAACTTCAATGGACTAAATCAAAAAATAAAATTAAGTTAAGCGACTTCAGGAATAAATTTGCCAAACTTTATCTATTTTTTCTAAATTAATGATTACTCATGGCTACCGGGCCTCATACATAAATAATATACACAACTATTATTTTATTATTATTTATTTCTGCATTTATTTCTGTTTTATGTGTGTGGCCAAATGATGTGACTAAATATTTGTGACCACATAAAAATTACTCGTGGGAGAACAAATGGTAGTAGAGAATGTGGTAGTTTTAGGGGTTTGACTCATCTCACTCATTTCCTCAATCTCCTTCCATCATCTCTATCTCTCTCGTGATCTCACTTCATCATTAATTAATCTCTATTTTTTAATCACATTATTTCTCTCTCCTCTCACCCTTATAATTTTTGCAGGAGAGGAAAGGAGAACGAGAAGATCCAAACAATAGGGAGGATTTAGATCCTATACAACTGGTTGAGTGTGTCTCTCTCCTCATACTATTTTTTTTACTTCTTTAAGAAAAAATATTTGAGTGCTAAGATTGAAAGTTAATTACATCAAATGCCTTAGATTGAGTGACTGCATTGATCGTACACAATTCTGGTTTAGATAGGGGACATTTTTATCCAGAAAAGGAAGGTGGAAAATTTAAAAAGAGAGGTTAGAATATCGAAAGATTTTTAAATTTTTGGTTTAAAAATCAATCCATAAGTTATAATATGATAGACTCTAATATATGGCCCATAACCCATGATATATGACAAATAATCATTCTATATTATTTTTTTAGATGTATATTTCTAGTTTAACTCAATTCGCGCTACTCGCCTCATTGAATAAAAATGATATTTGTGGCCAACCCATATGCTTTACGAGTATCCACTTTGTGGGTATTTAGCAAGTACTCTAGAATTCACGAGTATCTGCTGATATCCACCGATATCATAATATTTTTAAAAATGCATTTGTGTAAAAAAGTATATATTTTGAATTATATAGAATTTTTTTCCTTTATTTTGACAACAAAATTACTAGTCACTAAATTAATAAACTGAATACATACATCCATAAAACATAGAATTTTTTAATTCTTTTGCAACAAAATAGTCTCCATAAAATAACAAGTTGGAGTTTCTTCCTTTTGTTATGAGATCATAGTCTCCAATAACAAAAAAAATAATTCAATAGTTCTACATAAAATGACTCTTTTTTTTTTGTTACAAAAGAGAAATAAAACAAAAAACAAGACTAAGGCCTCACGAAAGGCACTCCTTGAGCATCACCTTGGAGAAGCTGGATCATTCCCGGGGGAGGAGAAGCAAGGTGAACATGTTGCTGCTGCGAAGACAATCCCAACTTAGCTAGAAAATCAGCGCAAAAATTGGCTTCCCGATAGACATGACGGAGGCGAACTAACCAAGGGCGAGCAAGTAGACTGCGGACCAAGGCAACTTCATTGCCATGTACATGATACTGCACCTGAGCATGCTCCACCAAACGCAAGGTGTTAAGAGAATCAGTGTAGCAAATGATGTTCCTGTGACCCAAGTGCCAGCATAGCTCCAGTCCACGCAAAAGCGCACTCAGCTATGCGTGCATAATAGTGGAGTTCCCAAGCGAGCCATAATAACCTGCAAGAAATCTGCCATCATGATCACGGATTAATCCCCCGAAAGAAGCAGCAGGAGGATCAAGCTGTGCACTGCCATCAACATTTGAAAGCTATGTATTTAAGTATAATGAGATATTTTAATAATTTTGGTAATTTACTAACGGGCAACAATACCCGCCCCATGTCCGTTGTGGATTTTATCCGCGTATACAATTTTTTTTGCTATTTCTATTCCTACTATCATACCAAAAAAAGGATTACTGCCCAGCTCCCCACCTTTTTTAAGTTTTAACCACCTCCTTAAAATCAATTAGACTTCACCACCCTCAGTTTCACACCCCCCCAACCCTACGGATATTCTTCCACTATTTCGAGTGAAATAAAGAAAACTAACCCAGTTAAGTTAGGGTTGTTCACCACCCTATATCCACATTTTGCCACTAGAAGAACCCTTCCACAATGATGATCCCTGACCCTTTAGTCTAATATATATAAACTAGGTGTGCGAAGCAAGGATATATAACTTTCAATTGCTTTATTATAGAGACTTTGTTGTTGAAAAGTCTTTTGAAGTTTCATAAGTGTAATAATTAGGTGAAAGTATACTATTGCTGTTCTGTATCTCAAACACTAACAAGCTAATTGGTAGTACACTTTACAGCTTTTGACAACATATCTAATTATCTATAATACCCTAGCCTACACAGAGGCCGTAGAAAATTATGTGAAACGTGTAGATATGATTAGTAGATATTTATCTAACATATGACCTGTGTGTGTGCTTTTCATCATTTATATTACATATGTTCATACATATATATAATATTAATCTCAAAATATGATAACTTCTCAATTAGTGTTCTCCTTCATAACACTATTCATTAAAAGTTAAAACCTCCTTTGGATAAAATGAAAACTCCCTTTGGATGTATAACGTTAACTCTCTTATTTTTTTCGCTCAATTTCTCTCCATATCTTTAATTTATATACTACGAGTCAATGCGAGAAATTTAAATATTTTTACGTGCAAACACATAACTCTTCATGGATTTGTAGTCTTATTGTCTTCATATTATCATAAGTCATATACCCTACAAACTATAGGTCTGGTGTAAATTCTTTAGACCTGTGATATGCAGTGTATCGCCCAATTTTCTCATGTTCTACTTCTACCCCCTTTGAAATTGAAATATTTACTATTTCAGTCTTTTTTTCTTAAATATTTTCTTACACCTATCTTATTTGATGGGTAATTGATCTTCATGTACGTACTACGTACGAAGCATCACAGACACGAATATCGAACACGACATTGACATAGACACGTGAAGGACACCGAACATATCTTTAACCTAAAGTGTCGGTGCTAAAGATTGGCCGTATATTGTCTAGTGCAATTGATCAGAAACTTAGGCTTCAGCATAAGTTCATTCTGTTCTGTTCATATGGCTTAATAATTAGTTTCCATCATATCTGAACTGTAATTTGACTGTTAATAAAATAATTAATTATTTGACTGAAATTTAACATCAAGAACTTTGTGGCTGTGAAAGCTTGAAGCATGTGCAAAATAGCAGTTGTAATGATCTCAGCATGAATCCAATCTAAATATAGCAATTTTAAAAGGAATATTCATGTAACCATTTTTAGCCACCACAGAGAGAGAATTGAATTGCATTCTCTTTAATGGACCCTACTCATCTAATGTTAGTCTTAGAAGAGAACGTATATGGAGGGGGTAAGTTGTCAATCTCAAACATTGAATTATAGCTTCTCTACTATTTTGAGAAAAGACAACATAAGTTATAAAATCTAATTTTGCTAATGTGTCAGATGAACAGGATATTAAACCTTACATCACATGCATTATATTTATTGTGAGATAAGTACTCAATCCACAGAAAAATTTCCATCAGTTAATTTGTTAATGTTTAATAATAAACTCTATTTTGATTTAAATTAAATGATAGAGAGTAGTTGAGTGATTATGTTCCATTTATAGACGTTTGGTAATTTGGAAATGTATTATGTTGTACTGTACTTTGGTTCTTTGCCAACTTGTCTAGAAAGTGTTTAATCAGAACTCATCATAACTGAACTCTACTGGAAGTCGAACTTGGTTCTGGAAGTTGGGCCAAGTTGCTGTCGAGGTAGTAAGTCGGATCTACTCCAAGTAAGGCTCCGTCGCGTTATTCCGGCGAGTGGTGTGGTCCCTGCACACGTACTCTAATACTCAAGTCAGCTCAGAGGAGGAATAGGTGTTAGACAGTAATACATGTGTACCTGATGCATTGAAGGGACAACGTATTTACAGGAAATTGTGCCAATGACGTGGGTTGATTCTGCTAGGCATGTGAGCCTGGGGATGAATCTCAACTGTGTGATGAGATGCTAAATAATCTCCACCGTTGATATGTATCTTATTAGGACGCGTGAGTTCCTCTAGAATTATGGATATGGGCCACCGAAGCCAGCACAAGTCGAGCGTGGGCTCAGCCGAGTTCAGAACAATAACCAAGTTTCAGTACCTTCATATGGCTTTTATTATATCACCTAAATGGTTGGAAGCAAATGGAAAGAAAGAAAAGGACTAGACAATCTAAGATGAAGCCTCAAAATAGAAAGCAGTTAATCACCTTTCTACCTTTCTTTTCCTCAACTGTGATTATTTCCATATATGTAACAAAAAACCATTGTTTCAACTCAAATGCAAGCTCATGATACAAACCGTATATTCCTTTATTCGTCCTTGCATGCTGACTATATATTATGTTAATCAAAGCAAAAAACTTTTCCTACTAATTAAGTACATAAGATTCTTTGCCAAAATTAAGAAAAAAACAAAGGTTACAATTGAGCCTCTGTTTGTAGCTTCTATGTGAACTTGTCTTGAATCCAAAAACTTGATGTGATTGTTTAGCGTGGTCATAGATTCAAACAAAGGCAGAGTATATCACAAAAATTAGAGATTGAGACTAGAAGAACTAGAGAGTTGGAAATTGAAAGTGAATTTGAAATTGTTACATTGAATTAAATTAATCACTGAAATACTATAGTACTTGTTACATAAATATATCAACGTATTACATTGGAATTTCTTAAAAAGAAAAGAATGAAAAAGCCTCATCATCATCAACCAACCACATAAAAAACTTGGGTCTTTGGAGAGGGCTATGTTTCTGTCTGTGCTATATGTTTTTTCTTTGCTATTGTGTATTTTTTTTTTTACAAGATATTGTCATTTTTGTTTATACAACAAAAAATTCCTGGGACTAAAAAAGAAAGCAGCATCACTATTCAGTTAATGAAGTTCTTTAAAACTGAGAAATGCAACGTCTATGACAAGCAGTAGTACGCTGTTTCTTTTGTTTAGTCTCTTGTTTCCAAACTTGACCAATATCTTGAGCAATTTTCACAGCATCATATGAAGCACCAGAAAGCCCTCTCTTTGTAAACCCCACAGCATATAACCCTGCATTCCCTTTCCAACCATGTGGAAATGGCATCTTTGGATATCCATTCTTTGAGAAAAAATCACCTTCCTGAAAACATAACATAACAAATTTAGTTCACTTGTTCCTTAAATTTCACTAAATAAAAAAGAAGCTTCTAGAACATGTTTTCTCACCTGAAGCCAAGAAGGAACATTGCTACGGTAACCAGTTGCAAGAACAACAGCATCAATATCAAGCTTTTCACCATTAACAAGTTCAACTTCATTGTGATTAAATCTTTTGATTCCAGGTACAACTTTGATATCACCGGATCTGATTTTCTCTAAGGCACCAATGTCCAAAACAGGTGTTTTTCCTTCTGTGTTCTTCAGTGTTAAAGGACCAATTGAAGGTCTTTTTAGTCCATGTTTTTCCATGTTACCCAAAATAAACCATGCCATGATCAATAGTAGCTTGTCAACAAACCAAAGTGGTAACCACTTTAACATCATAACTGCTAACTCAAATGTTGATTTTCCTAACATTTCTCTTGGTAACACATGAACCTGTATTCCAAAAAACAGAACAAAGGTTAGATTCCATCCTAAAATAAGGTTTTAAATAACGGTCGCAGTCTCGGTCGCAAGATATCAAAATACATGATATCGTGCGACTAAGATTGTGGCTGCGACATTTTTTAAAAAACCTTAAAGGAAACAAAGTAGTGTTTTTGAGTACTCACCGAGCTACGGCAAACCATGGAAGGAAAAGCATGGTGATTAGAGAGATCAAGTGAGACTTCCATTCCAGAATTACCACAGCCAACAACAAGAACTTTCTTTCCTCTGAAACTTTCCCCTGACTTATATTCACAAGCATGAGTAACATCACCTTTAAATTCACCAAGTCCATCAATTTGAGGAACAACACTTTCAGCATTTTCACCAGTAGCAACAACAAGCCACCTACAAATATATTCAACTTCATTGGTCATAACCCTCCATAATCCACTAGTTTGATCAAACCTAGCAGATTGAACACATTCATTGAATTGTGGTTTAATCTCAAACTTTCTTGCATATGATTCAAGGTATTCAATGAACTGTTTCTTTGTAGGGTATTCAGGATAATCTTCAGGGAAGGGTAGTTTAGGTAGTTGACAAAATTGTTTTGGAAGGTGAAGTTTTAATCTATCATAGGTTCTTTTTTGCCATAGTGAAGCTATGCAATCTGCTCTTTCAAGAACAATAAAGGGTACCCCTTGTTCTTTAAGACATGCTGCTGTAGCTAGTCCTGATGGACCTGCTCCTACAATCACAGGACCATTGACCCAAATGCATCTTTTTGCGAAAAGATCTTCATGATCACCTAAACGAAACAAATTCTCCATTTTTGTTAAATGGGGTTGCTCAAGAAGTGAAAAAGATTGTTTCTTTAAAGTTGTTTGAATGTTTTCAAGTTAGAGAGAGAAGTATTGGTTTTTTTCTTCTTCTTTTGTTTGATGATTGAGAGAGGTTTTGGTTATGTTAATGAGAATGAGAGTGTTGGATTGAATGAAGAAGGAGGTGAGTTTGAAAGTGCTTAAATAGAGGAATTGGGTATCTATCATAGGTGCATGTGATGGGGTGGGAGACTTATTACTATTTTCTCTCTCCTTCATTAATTCTATTTCTACAATAAAATAATTAAGTCTGTGATTAAAGTGTATAGTTTAATGTTTATTTTTTAAAAAATGAGTTAAGTGTCAAATTGACATTGAAATATCATGTGCACATTGTCAAATCATAATTATGTGTATTCAACAAAAAAAAAATCATAATCTTGTGTTATGTCATCAACAATCCCTTTTATTGATTTAGAATGTTATATGTTTTTGGTAAGTGAATGGTTTACAACATTATATTCTGTGTTATTATTTTATTAGATTCTACTTGTTTAAAAAATGTGCAAGGATTAGCATCTAATTTTGTGGGGATTTATTCTTTAATTGGAAAGGTTTCTTTCATCATCATAGATAGATTCACAATCATAATTCATAACAGGGGCGTCTTCTCTTTTCTATTTTTTTAAATATATGATTTTTGAATGTAAGTTAGGTAGCCATTGACACTTATTTAGGTATTGGATTTTTATGAACGCGGAATTCAATTCAAGTATGGTGGTATATCTATGCAAACCAGTATTAATCAATTCCACTTATACATACTGTGTTCAATCTACCCTACCCTGCCCACCCCATCGATGCCATGTGTTCGTTACTCATTCCGCAGCTTATATCTTCCCATTCACTAACTTTCACAATCGCTTTTTGCATGCCTTCCAGTTCCAGACTTCCAGCCAAATACCAAAAAAACAAATAAAAAATTTCCTTCCTCCAGACTCCAGTCCTGCTAGGCTGCTGCTGCTATTAACAAACCCCCTCTACTCTCTTTTAGCACTCTTAGGTTTAAATGTAGTTTTCGTTTCGCAATTTTAGTCTTCTATTTTTTTTTTTCTCAATTTTGGTCCCTCAATTTTATGAAATCGGTAATTTTAATTTTCTTATTAGATTTTCATCCAATTTTTGATAGAAATATTCACATGGCAGTAATATGGTGGCGTGGTAGATGGGTGAATCATTGAGTGTTGGCGTGGCAGTTACACGTCACATTAACGTAGCCATTGATATTTGCATAGAAATTCCAAAATTCTAAATATGTCTACGACCATGTCAACATAACAACATGATATCTACCTGCTACGTCAACACCCATATTTAGAATTTTTGAAATATTCATGCATGTAAGTCTACGACCACATCAGCATGGCATGTACCCACCACGTCAACATCCAGTTATTATGTCAACACGACATGCGTCTGCCAAATCACCACCTTACTATCAGTATTTTCATCAAAAATTCCATGGAAATTTAATAGGGGACTAAAATTGTGGATTTGATAAAATTGAGAGACCAAATTGGGAGAAAAAATTAGAAGGCTAAAATTGCGAAAAAAGGTGGTAAGACTAAAAATGCGGATTTAATAAAATAGAGGGATCAATACTACGGTTAAACCTTTAGTATATTGCATATGGTAATTATGAATTTCTCCTACTTCTCTTATATACTACTACGTTTTTTTTTGTGGAAAAAAATTGGATGGAGTATAAAAGTAAGCACAACAATATAAACTACCGCTTTTACTAGTGCGATGCACGAGACAAAATCTTCATTAAGACATAAATATTGTAGTATTCTATGAGTTAAGATAAAACTATTAACTATATCTTGTAGAAGTATCTGACAGACAATGTAAACTATAGTTTAGAATTACATTTGTAATTAATAAAGACATTGAAATTGAACATCCATAGATAATAGGCTAAATTGCACTTTTGATCATTTATCTTTAACCAAATTTTAGTTTGGTCCTTTATCTTTTTTTCACACTTTTGTTCTTTATCTTTGATATTCATGTTAGTTTGGCCCTTTATCTTTTTTACTCACTTTGGTCATTTATCTTTCATATTTGTTTCTATTTGGTCAGTTAAAACAAAAAAAAAACAGAAAATGAAGAACACTATAAAACAGGACTCTAACTTGAACAAATTTTTGCAAGGAATTCAATGGAATCAAAATTAAGCTCAGAAAAGTGTTTATGCGCAAAATCACTAATAGAACCGAAACCTTGAATTTGAAGTTCAAAAATCTTTAAATCTCAACAATGGTGATTTTGCTATAGAGCACCAAATTGGACGATTTTTGAGCCTAAAATGCTTGACATTCAACATCAAAATATGACAAGTATTTTGTTCAGAAAATTGCTTAAAATGCAAACACTGGAAAAACAATTTGCATCTATAAAACGTGTTTGTCTCTTATTTGCCCATTTCTCAACCAATTTGGGGGAAACCAGTTGCATTCAACTCGTATTGAGTGCAAAAAGTGAACTATAGCAAAAAAACTCAACAAAAACAATGTGAACGATGTGAAGAGAGAAAAAAGGGAAAAAACAAGAAATGTTTGAAAAAATGTGAGAGTGAAAAAAAATGAAAAAGTAAAAAAAAGTTTAAAAAACTATTTTTTTTGTCTTTTTGTAAGTCTTTACAATTTTACTCTAGCTATTGCTGATTTAGCGAAATTAGAGGAGTGGGTAGATTTGAGTTTTACCTAGTAGGCTTTTTGATTATTTATATTAGTTTATATTATATTAGAGTAGATTTAATTTTAAGATATTTTTGACCAAGCTTTTAATTTTTTTTATGATGACCAAACTTTTAATTAGATTTTTATTTATTAATAAAAAAAATAAAAGGGTAACATTGAACGAGTGATAATATTTTTTAAAAAATTATTTAACATTTTTATAATCTAATAAGTATCTAGAAACACTAATTAACAATTTAATATAGGAGTACACGTTTTTTTTCACTAAATTATACACAAATTCAGAGTGGTCGATCATGAAAAAATTAACCACTCACGCATTACTCTACAATTCCATAGACCGGAAAGTTTTTTAGGTTAGGTTTTGGACTATTGCCTCTATACTGCATAATCTAGGAATTCTATAGGCAAGGGGGGCACATATATATAAGTTTCACTTTCAAGTCCTTTAATTGGAAGGACATCAAACTAATAGTTAATAATGTACTTAATCCACTATGCTTGTACGTGGAAGACCGATAAATTATTGAACCATTTTTTTTTTATAGAAAATGATTGAAGCATGTCACTTTAGCCTTTAGGTGTGTTGTAAAAGTTGTAATCTAATAGTCTAAATGCAAATTATGTCTCCGTCTCTTTTTGATATGGTTATTTAAATTAGTCCTTTAAATTGTCTTATATTTTGTCTCTAGGCTGAATTATTTTAGGGGGTCATTCGCCATAACAAGTTAGAGGTTTTCTATTATTGCTGTGTCTTTATTTTCATTTTCTTGCATTGGGTATTAGTCTAGTCCCCCATTGGCCCATCTTCCGTCTTCTTTCATTTTTCTCTTTTTTAATAAAATTAGAGGGAAGTACTCTTTTTTCCTCTTGATGTCTTTTTTTACATTAAAAGATTTTAACGAGGCTTCATCCCTTATCTTTACCTAAAAAAAATTAAATGCAATGCATTTGATTATGTATTTTTACGTAAGTAAATTAATTTTTTAATTGATATTCAAGAATCATGAGTTTCACTAATTTTATAACTCCAAAACAACTTTTTATCAATATTAATTGATTATATTTAAATATTTAGAAATTATTAATGGAATATAGTTGATTATGATTAACCAAAATTTGCTTGAAATGCCTATACCTTTATATTTTACTGTCAATAAATTATCTTTTTTTTATCAATTATCTCATAAGTATATTCATGTTAATTTTATATGTATTTCAAATATTTGTCTTGATTAATTAGAATTACTATTATTCTCACAACAAAAGTAGAATTACTATCACTAGAAAATCTGAATTACTTTAAAAAATAAGAGATGAGAAAAACAAAGATTTTTCTAACACCATTCCTAAATTTTAGAAAGATTAGAATTATAGAACAATTTTATTTTTCTCGTCTCTAATTTTCGTCAGTAATTCAATTATTAGTAGTCTATAATTTAGCATTTACTCTAATAGGGAAGCATACTTATTATAAACTAAAGCAAGTCTTTACAAACCTCTTTAATAAATATTAACTATTTTTCCTCTTATGTGAGTCCACTATTTAAACTCGACTCGGATTATAACAAAAAGCACTACTAAAAAGCGAAATTAGAAAGAGAAAATTGGTGACGGAAAATGTGAAATTCGTCTCTAAATTTGTTACTACATTTTGAAGGCAAAATTATCGACAGATTTCAATTTTTTCGTCACTAATTATTATCACTAATTTAGCTTTTTTCTAGTAGTGAAATCTAAACTAATAAAAAGTTGAAGTAATCTAGTTATGGGTTTCAATTAGTGTTATGACTAGTAATTATGAATAGGGCAGATACATGGAAGTACAATTTTATGGCAGCATATGAAGAACTTTTTTTGGGAAAATCGTGGAGTACCCCACTTCTCCACTTTGAGAAGTGGTCAAAACTTCATGGGAAGGAGAGGGAAGCATGTGCATGAGGCCTTGAACTTCATAGGAGTCTCTCCTTTTCATGAAAAGATTGTAAGCTACGAGCTTGGCGTTTCTCTAAAGGTCTTGTTATATATATTATTAAATTTGCTTTGGAATAAATGAGTGGAATTATATAGCTAGCTACCATCATTCCAATCTTGCTCCAGTACTACTATATACTATCAAATGTTCCAAAAAACAATCCTACAAATGGCTACACACCAAAGAGATATGAGAGAGGAAATATACATTTAGATTATATGATTCCTTTTAGCTCGTCGATCATATCCTATTTGCATGATATGATAGGGATAGGGATATGTGTTTTATTTCTTATCCCTATAAGCTTCTCACACTAGCCAGCTTGCAAAGCCCCCCAAATTGCATTAGTCTTTTTCTACTTACTATATATGTGTCTGATTAATTCAAATGCTACTTTTTTCCTCTCCAATTATTGATTATCTTCCCTCCCCCTTTTTAACTACTTGGTTCTCTTCTTTATATTTGATTTGATTTTTGTATGTGAACTAGTAATTTAATTAAATCCTAGCTAGGGCTTTAGTACAAAATATAAATAATTAACTAGCTTTTTAAGCTTTCTATCGTTGGCGGTGATGAACTACTTATTATACAATATATAATAAAATAACAAATTACAAACGCGTTTTTAATTTGGAAGAATATAAATTTAGTAGTGATGAACTTTATATAGTGGCTAAGTAATATTAAAGTATAGTTGTGTATGTAAAGTAGAATTAATATAATTAAAGAGAGTCACTCACGCGTAGGGAGATATCATTGGATATATATACAAATATATTAGGTCTTTTGACTTGGATTGCTGAAATATATATGAATTACCAACTTCACATTAGCAGCTAGAAAGTTAACCAATTTGCATTGGAATAAGGCTATATGGCGGTGACACTGTAGTACGATTTTTGTTTATATTATATTTTTATTATTAAAGTTCTCGATTAGACCCACATATCTCATTGTTTTGCTGCTAAGAAATTTCTGAGTGAGTGAGTGGATGGACGTTGGAGGTCGAGAGGGAATTGAGAACCGAGTAAGGCGTGACATCAATAAAGTTTTTGGTGCCTCTTGCAAATGCACAAGGGGGATGTTTGTTATATATTTTGATTATAAAAAAAAATGTCTCTTTGGTTTTGATTGAAAATATGCATGCCAACTTGTTTATAATATGTGTGATTTGAGAATGTGAATGCAAGGCCTATACATGGATGGTTCGGATCACTATAGAAAACTCGACATTTAGTCATATTGGAAAATTATCACTAATTAAATATCAAACATTTGTGGGTAAATATATACTCGACGTATTATTAAAACATGAGGGGAATCTAAAACATTAGGGAGATATCTATATTGGGCAAAGAGCAAACATGGATTGAACACAACTTTTTTCACCAAAAATCATTCGGTGTATGTTCATCCACTTATATATTGTTTAACATCTCTATTTCTATCTAAAAATGTGGGATTTCTTACTCACATTTGTAACTTCAACGATTTCTTAGGGTTGTTCCTAGTTTGATTTGATTCGGTCTTGAATTAAATAAATCATCTAAGCTGCAACACACACGGTTTGGTTTGCTTTCTTAAAAATATCTAAACCAACTTGATCCGAACCAATACAGTTTGGATTGGTTTGACTGGTTCGGTTTTTACTAGTTGAAAAACATAATATAATCAAAAGTTAAATTAATTTAATTCAATATGCAAATATTAAAAAATAAATTAATAATGTGATTATTATTTTATCACATAAAAACTATCAAATTTAAATTATAGTAACATTAAAAATAGAACCTGCATGAAAAATTAATATGCAAAAGTTGTAGAAACAACAACTTACAACATTATATGTAGTATAAATCATATCTAGTAACATTGAATTAAAAACAAGTTTGAACCGTAGTTTTGGTTTGTAATTTCAATTTTCAGCGTGTGCGACTGTTTGTGTGTGACTAGGTAAACTATGAGTGTCTGTGAGACTAAGGAGACACGTGTGTTAGTTTTACTATATTTAGTAGGTTTTCTACTATGCGTTTTGACTTGAATTGGTTCGGTTCCGAGAAAAATCTACCACCTGAACCGAATTGATTGTTGAGTGAAAAAGTGACTTGAACACATCCAAACCAAAGCGGTTTTTGTTTGGGTTGATATGGATTTGAACACCTCTACAATCTCATCTTCAAGTGTGAGTCCATTCAGCCGTTTAGTTTGGTCACTCTCAAGCATAAGCTTTTTTCATCCACATACACTCCATTGTGGCTCACATTCATCAATGGAACACGCCACCTTTCCTTCACATTGCTAGGTAGATTTTCGACATAAGGAGCATGTCACCTTAACCATCAGCCCTACGCCAAATCTTGAGAAAAAGGGCGCCTTATTGGGCAGTGCTCTTGATGTAAGCGCTACATTTGTTTAAAACGCGCAGAGAATGGGCAGCGCTCCTGCTGTAAGCGCTGCTTTTGGTTAAAATGCACTGGGGTGATGGACAACACTTTTTAGGAAACGCTGCCTATAGGAGAACGCATTGGGGCGAGAGGCAGTGTTTTTTAGGAAACGCTGCCTATAGGAGAACGCGTTAGGGTGATGGGAAGCGCTTTTTAGGAAACGCTGCGTATAGGAGAACGCATTGGGCAGTACTTTTTAGGAAACACTGCCTATAAGAGAACGTGTTGGGGCTATGGGCAGCACTTATAGGCAAACGCTGCCTACTACTAATACTTTATTTGTTCATTTCCTCACATTCCCGCGCGCTACCTCTCCAACGACTCTCTTTCAGTTCGCCTCCCACTCTCTCAGCAGCTAGCTCACCGGCAACTCTCCCTCAGTTCAGCTCTCCGGTCAACGACTCTCTCTCAGTTCGCCTCCCTCGCGTTCCTCACATTCCCTCAAACCCGTGAACCTAGAAAAACCCATAAACCCATAAAACCCGTAAACCCCAACCTTAAACCCAGCAAAACGCAATCTGGGTGGTTCCTCTTGTTCCTCGCGTTCTTTCAGTCCTTTGGTCAGCGTAGTTCTGCATTTGGTAGCAACAACCCATTTGTGTATGTTGGAGGTCAAAGTTTTGCATTTGGTAAGTTCAATTGTTTTTATTTGGTATTTTTATTGATTTTTTTTTTTTGTGTTTTATTCAACTAATAGAAGCTCCTCTTGTGGATTTGGGTACCCTAGAGTTTCGATTTGTCTAGGAAGTGAAGAATAGCTTGTTGGTGATTCAATAGTTTCTATTAGAGGTGAGTTCTTTACTCTTTCGTTCCTTTTAGCTTGATTGTTAGATTAATGGATATGGTGCTCTAGAAATTTGGATTGTGTTCTAGAAATTTGGATGCATGTGAATGTTGTAAATGAATGACTTAGTTATTTGGACGTTGTAATTAGAATTTGTGAATGTTATTTGGATGAATGACTTAGTTATTTGGATGCATGTGAATGTTGTAAATGAATGACTTAGTTAATGGATATGTTGTAAAATTTGTCTATTAAGTGAAGAGTAGCTTGTTGGCAATATGGAAGAAAAGTCTTTGATTTCTTTAGTTGAAAATAGTTGAATGTCTTAGCTTCAAAAAAATTGTACGTTGTGTGTTTTTCTCCTATAATAGGTTTAAGTTCTCTTATCAGGATTTTATTATAAATATTGGGAAATTATGGATAGAAAGTGGATGTCTGCCAATCGCCTGTCCAAGGAATATGCCACTGGAGTGGATTTTTGTGAACTGTGCTGTTGAACGTTTAGGGACTTCTAGTAATATCAAATATCCTTGTTTAAGTTGTTATGTAAAATCAGTTAATGCAGAGGAGTTGGCAGGACATTTAAAGGGTTACAGAATTGATCAAAGTTACACTTATTGGACAATGCATGGTGAGGAAAGAGGTGAATCTTCAAATATGGGTAATAGTACTGAGAGATGTGCGCCGGTTGACACCGAAAGACCTACATTTGATGGGGACGAATTTGAAGAGATGGCAAAGGCTGTTGAAGACGATCTTAATGACTGTCCTCAAATATTTGAGAAGTTGATAACGGATGCGGAGACACCGTTGTATTCAGGTTGTACTGAATTCACAAAATTATTGGCTGTGATAAAGTTGTATAACTTGAAAACTTGCCACGGATGGACGGATAAGAGCTTTATGGAATTACTCGCACTATTGAAAGAAATGTTGTCGAAGGATAATGTGCTCCCTTCTCGGACGTATGATGCAAAACAAATGTTAGTGTCCATTGGCTTGAACTATGAGAAGATACACGCTTGTCCCAATTATTGCATTTTATTTCGGAATGAACATGCATTGTTAAAGTCGTGTCCTAAATGTAATGCATCGCGATATAAAAAGAAAGAATCTGCTCCAGAAAAGGTGTTGTGGTATTTTCCCATAATTCCTCGATATAGGCACATGTACCGTAGTTCAGAAGATGCAAAACACTTGACATGGCATGAGGATGAAAGGATTAAAGATGGCATGCTACGACACCCGGCGGATTCTCTGCAATGGAAAAAATTTGATAATATTGATTATCCTAATTTCGGGTTGGATCCAAGAAACCTACGACTTGCATTGTCTGCTGATGGATTTAACCCGCACAGTGGTATTCAGAGTAGCTCCCACAGTACATGGCCCGTGATTTTGGCGATCTATAACTTACCTCCATGGCTTTGCATGAAACGCAAATATATGATGTTGTCTTCGTTAAATTTTGGGCCCAAGCAACCAGGAAATGATATTGATGTATACTTGGCTCCTTTAATTGAAGACTTGAAGTTAATGTGGGAGACTGGAGCAGAGGTGTATGATGGGTTTAGAGAAGAAAGTTTCACTCTAAGGGATATGATTTTTGGCACAATTAATGACTTTCCAGCATACGGCAATCTATCTGGGTACAATTAGAGAGGGTGTTGTTTATGTTAGAAAGGATTATAGTGATGGAATTACGATTCGTCAAAAACAAAGTACCAATATGCATCACATCAATCATATTTTTTTGGCACAATTAGAGAGGATGTTGTGTATGTTAGTGTTGTGTAAAAATAATTTGTGCAAGTATACACAGTCCAACAAGTAGTATAATGATAAATAGAGATCGTTCCCTCGAGGATTGGCGTTAAAAAAGTGTTTAATGTGGCTAGTAAATCAGTGAGGTAAAATAATAGTAACACAAGGTTTTGAAAACATTTTAAATAACAAATTAAGTGAAAGGGTGTGAAAATCAAATTTTAGAGTGAGTTGGAATGTGTTCACTATGCAAATCCCTATTAGTGCATTAATGCTGCATCTGATGCTGCAGCAATAGATGTTGTCGCAATAGTTGCCGTTTTGTCAAACACTTACACTAGGGTTTTGTTGTGCGAAAAGGTGATGTGCAAGTATACACAATCGCAACAAGTAATATAATGATAAGTAAAGTTCGTTCCCACAGGGATTAGAATTAATCTAATAAGTTTAAGTGATTAGAACCTTAGTGAAAAGAATTAAGTGACAAGTAAATGTGAAGAGTTGTAAACATTATAAGTTGTGAATAAACAGTATTAAGTTTGCAGTAATTAAAAGTGAGTTGGATAGCTCAATAGTTATGTAAGTCCCCAAGAGTAATGTTCAGATAATATTAGACGATGTAGCGTTAAGCGCTGTAGCGCTTCAGAATCCTTAGACGCTGTAGCGCCTTGGTGGCGTGCCTTTCAGTCACTTTCGTCAGGGCTATGTTACAAGACTCCTATGTCTAGGCTCTAAATAAGTTTTACCCCTGTATATTAAGCTCCTACAACATTTGCCTTATGAACTACTACTCCCCTATGTCTAGAGTTAAGTAGTGCTTCCTTTAAATGTCTTTAAAGGGTTTTCATTCATATTATTCCTTGAGTTCTCTTTGTGAACCATGTCTGTACCCACAAAGTTACCTTGTTCTAGTTGATCATTCCCAAACCAAGATTGAAAGTATTATGACACAAGGAATAAAACACAAACATCATAATATTATACAAAAGTTACTCAAGGTTCATTACATAGCAAGAACAATCCAACTACGACAAAGTTAGCTCATCACAAGTTCCATCATCATAATACAACTTGAGAGCATGTATTACCGTATGAAGACAAGAGAAGAATGGTTGCAAAAGATGCACTCCAATGATCCCAAGTAGCATACAAGAGATGAAGTTGAGGCGTGAGCAAAACCTTGAATGAGAACTTAGAAAACTATGTTAAAAAAATAAAAGCTTCAAAAGTATGTGTATCAATGGAGAATAGCTACTACGTATGTATGTAGTTCTTCTTCCAAGTTCTTTTTTTTTTACACTTGTCTACGTACATTGCCTATTGGTGAAGCAATCTTAATTAATCTAATTAATATCTAAGTCTTAATAATAAAATAATATTACATGATGATTATTAGACTTAGATATTATCCTTAAAGTACTTTTACAAAAAGTGGTAATGATGGAATACAACAACTATCACATGGGTTCCATTTAGGAGGCGCCAAGTGTAATTTAGCATCCACTTGAAAGTCAACAATTCCAGCTGAAAGGAAGAGATAAGAGTGGTGACTCATCATGTCCTCAAGTGGCCACACAAATATCTCAATGGTCAGCCGTCATATAACGCTGTAGCGTTTCCTTGATAGCACACGCTGCAGCGCTAAAGCAAAACATCAAACATATTCACAAAGGCATTGACTATGCCCAACTTTTAAGGAATTGACTTATAACCTATATTTATCCTAGTATTCATATATTCACATATTTAAGCACTAAAATTACTTGAGAAATAAGCTTAACTTAAGTATTAGGAGCATAAATAACCTATATAAAATAAGGTTATCACACCCCCAAACTTAAACCATTGCTTGTCCCCAAGTAATGACACTTGAACAAGATAAAGTTCTTATATAACTAGCTGCAGCTTTTAAATTAAACAGGATTTATTCAAAAGCTAAATCTTATCATTTTCACACACCATAGTGGTCCACAATTCAAATAGAATCATTACTGCTCATTTGTGAGTGTGTGATATCAAAGCTCAACTTAGTTCCTAGCTAATTTCAGAATTTCTCTAAGGTTTGGGAAGAATGGATTTCTTTTGGGTTAGGCAAAGAATGTTTTCAAAAAGAAGAGTGGAATATCAATTTCACACAAGATTTGAGGGGCTTCAAAGCACAGCAAAGGGCTTTAATTAGGCATTTTTCAGATTATTGGTCAGTGCATAAACTTTTGGTCTAGTGATCAAACGCTGTAGCGCTTCAAAGTCCGTAGACGCTGTAGCGCTAGATTTTTATGATTAAAACTAGATGCTATCTTCATTACTGAGCTCCTTATTTGCATTTTCTTTTTATGCTTTTTGGAACAGCTCAGCAATTTATTTAAGATATTTTGCAACTTTTTTCAAGACCACATTCATTTTTATTTTTCATTTTGCAAAGACCAATTTATCATCTTTTAATCCTAGCCTTAACATAACCGATGCACCCCCAAACTTAGCTTTTAAAACAACTCTAAATTTTTAATGAAAACTTGACTAACCCTTTGGTTATCCAAAACTTGACTTCATCCTTAGATTACTCCTAGCTAACTAGGTTCTTTACTAAGCTTGGATTTTGTGTAAAAGCAGCAATAACATCATTTCATTGTTTACACAATGCTGCCTTACTCAAAAATTCTTATTTATATTTGGCTATATGAATCAGCTTTTGCTTACTAAGAAATTTAAAACATGCAACTAATCATACTTCCCATTCAAGCATACAAAATATAAAACATGCAACACATGCAAAATATGGCATAATTATACTAAATATTTAAAAACATCATTGTACTTAATTTAAAAACACTGTTAACCATAAGGTCCTCCCCCAGAAATTAAATTCAGCAGTGTCCTCACTGCTTGTTTGAGAAGAAAGGGAAATGTCTTAACATAACAACAAAATAAAGTACAAAGTACATAACTGGCATAAGAAGCTAACAATTCTTGCCTTATTAGGCCTTCTTGAGCCTCTTACTGGCTCTTGAAGGTGCTGGGGCTCCTTTTGTTGCCTTCTTCTTCTTTGGCTGAGGTGGAGCAGGGCTTTCAGCCGCTACAGCGGTTGGTGGCGCTGCAGTGCTTGCTTCCTGAACTGCTGCCGCTGCAGCGTCTGATTCCTGCACTTCCACTTCCTCTTCTGATTGCTCTTGCTCCTCTTCTTCTTCCTGCTCTTCCAGCACTGGCTCTTTTTCATCTTGCATATTTACCAGCTCCTCAGCAGCCTCTTTTTCAGATTCCTCTTCTGTGAGATGCACCTCAGGCAATGGGTCACTAGGTACTGCAGACATAGTTGCTGCAGCACCTACTGACTGAATACCTTCTTCCGGGTACTCAGCCAGTTTGACACCTGCGGCTCTTCTAGGCTTTATGTATGACTGGTAAATTTTCTTGAGTTGCTCAGTGGGTTTTTCTTTTGGTGCTGGTTGTTTTGGTTCGGGCTTCTTTGGTGCTACTTGCTTGGCAGGTGTTTTCTTAGGTGTTGGTTTGGTTGTTTCAGGGATGGAGGTAGGGGTTGATGGTGGATTGGTTGTTTTGGCAGTGGGGGTTGGTTTGGAAGGTGTGGTTTTTGGTTTCTTTGGGCTTGGGGTTGGATCACATTGTATTTCTTCAGCTTGCTCCTCCTCCTCACTCTCAGTTTCTTCTTCAGACTCACTTTCCTCTCCTGATGATTCTTCATCATCTTGCTTTTCCATCTCTTTCATAACTGCAATTGTTTCTTCTTCATCTTCCTCACTGATGTTCTCAATGTCATCAGAATCCAGGCTTTCCTCCTCTACTACAGCTTTTTGCACTTTCTTGGCTGGGCTAGGCTTTGTTTTCTTTGATGGACTAGCCACAACCTTTTTCTTTTCTGCCTTAACTCCCTTTTTCTCTTGCTTTTTACTTGGCTCTTCTTCCAGCAGCCAATCAGGGAATTGAGGAGGGGGAATTGATGTTTTTCCTTTGGAAATTTGAGCATACAATGCTTTTTCCCAGTCAAATTTTTCTTTCACAAATTTGCAGAGGACCTGTTGCTTCAGCTCTAAGCGCTGTAGCGCTTGAGAATCAGAAGACGCTGTAGCGGCAGGTTTCTGCTTAACTTTGAAAATGCAAGGAAATGCCCCAAGAGGGGATCTTCTTTCTTCTTTCATTTCTACTTCTACATCAGCCTCCAGACATAACTCAGAAATTAAACAAGGAAAATATAAGTTACCTCCCTTTTTAACTCTGCACTTCTCTATTTCTCTGGCTATCAATCTGCCCACGTCTATCTTTTCTCCTGCCATTATAGCATCAATGACAATGAGTCTTTCTTTCTCCACAAATGTTGTGTGAGATGTAGGCAGGAGGGAGTGTTTGATAAAACTACACCACAGATTTGCTTCTTCACGTAGATAGGCTTTTTTAATTTTGTATTCAGCTCCAAATTTGTCCCAAGTTGATCCTTCCACACAAATCCTTCTTCGAACAGCTTCCATTTCCTCATCTCCCCAGTTCAGCACTTTAGTTTCCAGCGCTTTTCCATGATAACCCAAATGGAAGATATCATTGATTGTTCTGGAGTTGAAGTTTACAGTTTCTCCTCTTACCAGTGAATGGGTTTGAGGCTTTCCCTCCTTAGGTTCTTCAATGCCAGAATAGAACTCTCGTACCAAAGATGTCATGTAATCTTTGCGATGCTTGATGAAGCTCTCCCATCCCAGTGATGTGACAGCGGTTGAAAACGCATCAGGAGCATTTTCTGTCTTGAATCCTCTTTCAGCTATGAAATCCATCTTCCAGAACCTTTGAGGATCTTGAGTTGCCTTAGGCATGGTGTTTTTCGTAGGATTTGAGGGTTCTGGTTTCTTAGTAGCTCCTTTACCAGATCGTTTGAGTGCGGCTTGCTTTTTGGTCATGGTTGGTTAAGAGTTTTGCGTATTTGTTTTTGGGCGCTTTGGGAAATGTTGGTGTGTGTTGGGACGAAGGAAGAAGAAGGAGCGGAAGTTATGAGTGGTGAGTGTAACGGTTGCGAGCAGTTTTTGAGATTAAAGAAAGAGAAAGAGAAAAGAAAATGGTGGCGTGGGGAGTTGTTGATATTAAAGTTACGGTTTTGTGAGTGAAGTGGGAGAGAGAAGATGAAACTGTTGATTTGACAATGGCAGGTGAGTAGGTGCACGTGCTTGTCAGGATAAGGATGGGGGTGCAGTGCCAGCTCATCCTGAGCAGGATCTTTTTATTTTTTTGTTTGACCTCACCCAGCCCTGATTTAGAACAAGCGCTATAGCGTTGTTGTTACAAGTAACCGCTACAGCGTTTATCCTAATTTCCTGCATAGAAAATAAACATAACAATTTTGTTAGAATTCTTGGGGTGCCTCCCAAGAGCGCTTGCTTTTAAAGTCTGCAGCCAGACTTTCTCTTTCAAATTAGAGATCTTTAAGTTCAATTGTGGTTTTGTCCCTTACCACATTTTCACCAAAATATTGTTTAACCCTTTGGCCATTCACTTTGAAGGTGGTATTGGTTGTTACATCATAGAGGTCCACAGCCCCATGGCTATATATTTTCATCAATTGAAAAGGGCCTGACCACCTAGATTTTAACTTTCCAGGAAACAATCTTAACCTGGAGTTGTAAAGCAATACCTGTCCTCCTTCTGTGAGATCTCTTTTTATCAATTTTTGATCATGCCATACCTTGGTTTTCTCTTTATAGATTGCTGCATTCTCATAGGCAAAATGCCTAAGTTCTTCCAATTCATTCAATTGCAGCAATCTAGCATCTCCTGCTTTCTTGTAGTCAAAATTGAGTTTTTTTAGAGCCCAATGGGCCTTGTGTTGAAGTTCAATTGGTAGGTGACAGGACTTCCCATAAACCAATCTATAGGGGGACATCCCTAAAGGTGTTTTATAAGCTGTTCTGTAGGCCCATAAAGCATCATCTAGATGTATTGACCATTCTTTCCTTGAAGGCCCTACCATTTTTTCCAACATCCTTTTTATTTCTCTATTTGACAATTCAGTTTGACCGCTAGTTTGTGGATGATAAGCAGTTGCTATTTTATGTTTGACTCCATATTTAGCCAATAGGGTCTCAATTAGTTTATTACAAAAATGAGATCCCTCATCACTTATGATGGCTCTAGGAGTTCCAAAACGAGTGAAAATGTTTTTCAATAAAAATTTGCTCACAGACCTTGCATCATTGTTGGGTAAAGCAACAGCTTCCACCCATTTTGAAACATAGTCTACTGCTACTAAAATGTATAGGTTTCCACGAGAAGGGGGAAAAGGTCCCATGAAATCCATTCCCCAAACATCAAAGAGTTCAACCTCTAGAATGTTTGTTAAAGGCATTTCATGTTTGTTTGAAATATTCCCTGTTCTTTGGCACCTATTACATTTTTTAACAAAGTCTTGAGCATCTTTGAAAAGTGAAGGCCAAAAGTAGCCAGATTGCAATACCTTTGCAGCAGTTCTAACACCACCAACATGCCCACCACATGGTGCAGAATGGCAGTGCTGTAGCACTTGAATTTGTTCTTCCTCTGTTAGGCATCTCCTCATTAACTGGTCTTGACACTTCTTGTATAGAAAAGGTTCATCCCAATAATATTGTTTCATTGTGTGGAAGAACCTTCTTCTTTGCTGATAAGTCATCTCAGCAGGTACCACCTTGCTAACCAGAAAGTTTACTATGTCAGCATACCAAGGTGTTGCTGGTTCAGCCGCTACAGCGTCAAGTGTTGTTACATTGACCGCTACAGCGGTTGTTGAGTCATCAGTCATTGCCAACAGCTGTTCATCTGGAAAGTATTCCTTGATCTCCCCACCTGCTGTACCTGCAATGTCTCTTTCTAATCTAGAAAGATGATCAGCAACTTGGTTCTCCACTCCCTTTTTGTCCCTTATTTCTAAATCAAATTCTTGGAGTAGGAGAACCCACCTAATTAGCCTAGGCTTTGCATCTTTTTTTGTTATCAAGTATTTAATGGCTGAATGGTCTGTGAAGACTATTACCTTGGTGCCAACTAAATATGATCTAAACTTATCAAATGCAAAGACTACAGCTAATAGTTCTTTTTCAGTGACTGTGTAATTCAATTGAGCTTCTACAAGTGTCTTGCTAGCATAATATATAGAGTGAAAAATTTTATCATACCTTTGCCCAAGGACAGCTCCAATGGCAAAGTCACTAGCATCACACATAAGCTCAAAAGGCTTACTCCAGTCAGGAGCTATAATAACTGGTGCTGTTATTAAAGCTTTTTTTAACTTATCAAAGGCTAATATGCATGGTTCATCAAATATAAATGGGTTATCATGCTGTAACAGTTGGCACAAAGGTTTGGAGATTTTTGAAAAATCTTTTATGAATCTCCTATAAAATCCAGCATGCCCCAAAAAGCTTCTAATACCTTTGATGTTTGTTGGGGGAGATAGCTTCTCAATGACCTCTATTTTTGCCTTGTCCACTTCCAATCCTTTTTTGGATACCTTATGCCCCAAAACTATACCTTCTTGCACCATAAAATGGCATTTCTCCCAGTTCAGCACAAGGTTAGTTTCTTCACATCTAATCAAGATTTCTTCCAAGTTGGATAAGCATAGATGGAATGTTTCTCCAAACACAGAGAAATCATCCATGAAGACTTCCATGGATCTTTCAATGTAATCAGAGAAAATTGCCATCATACACCTTTGAAAAGTGGCAGGTGCATTACACAGGCCAAATGGCATCCTTCTAAAAGCAAAGGTGCCATATGGACAAGTGAAAGTAGTTTTCTGCTGGTCTTCAGGTAATATTGCAATCTGGTTATAACCTGAATAACCATCAAGAAAGCAATAAAATTCTTTACCTGCTAGCCTGTCCAGCATCTGGTCAATGAAAGGTAATGGAAAATGATCCTTTCTTGTTGCCTTATTCAACCTCCTGTAATCCATGCATATTCTCCAGCCTGTTATCTTTCTGGTTGGAAGCAGCTCATTCATTTCATTTGTTATTACTGTTACCCCTCCCTTCTTTGGCACACACTGCACAGGACTAACCCATGCACTGTCAGAAATAGGGTATACAATACCTGCATCCAACCACTTGATGATTTCCTTCTTCACCACCTCTTTCATAATTGGATTCAACCTCCTCTGCCCCTCAATGTAATTTTTAGAGTCTTCTTCTAACACTATTCTGTGCATACAAATGGTTGGACTGATACCTTTTATGTCTGACATTTGCCAACCAATTGCCTTTTTATGCCGCTGTAGCGTCTGAATCAGATCATGTTCCTGCTTTTCAGAAAGGTCAGCAGCAATTATAACAGGTAAAGTACTATTGTTACCTAGATAAGAATATTTGAGGTGTGAAGGCAAATCTTTAAGTTCCAGAGTTGGTGGTTGTTCAGTGGAGGGGAGATCATTTCTTATGTCTGAATTCTCCTGCTCCAAAGATTCATATTTCTTAGCCCAAATTTCTTTGGCTGTCTGTTCCTCTTCTCCTGCAGCTTCTGTATCAGACCATGTATCTTTACTGTTGCTCAGTAATTGCCTCAGATGATCTGTGCTTTTCTGGAAGTGATCTTGAACTACTTTGTCAATAACAGACACAAAGGAGCACTCTCCAATATTGGGATCTGGAAATTTCATAGCATTGAGAATGTTGAACTTGACTTCTTGGTCATTGACCCTCATGATCAATTCTCCTCTTTGCACATCTATCAAAGTTCTTCCAGTGGCCAAGAATGGTCTTCCCAATATGATGGGTACCTCTTTATCTGCATCAAAGTCTAAGATTACAAAATCAACAGGAAATACAAATTTGTCTACCTTTATTAGAACATCTTCTAAGATTCCTTCTGGATATGCAAAAGTTCTATCAGCAAGCTGCAGTGTTAGTGAGGTAGGTCTGGCAGTTCCCACTCCTAGCTGAGTGTATATGGATTTAGGCATGAGATTTATGCTGGCTCCCAAATCACATAGGGCACGGCCAGAGTAAAAATTTCCAATTGAGCATGGTATAGTAAAACTGCCAGGATCCTTTGATTTGGGTGGGAGCTTGTTTTGCATCAACATGCTGCATTCCCCAGTCATTGCCACTGTTTCAAACTCCCCTAGTCTCCTCCTCTTAGTAAGCACATCCTTCATAAACTTTGCATAGTTAGGCATTTGTTGGAGAGCCTCCACCAAAGGAACATTAATGTGCAATTGTTTAAGGACTTCTATGAATTTGTTGAATTGCTTGTCTTCATGAGCCTTTCGAAGTCTTTGAGGATATGGAGGATCTGGGTATGTTGGAATAATTTTGGGTGGTGGTGGTGTTCTTTCAACAACAGGCGCTGTAGCAGTAGGTTCAGGTGCTATAGCGCCTGTTGTAGGTTCTTTTTATTTTTCAGAATTTTTGTTTTTTTCATCATCTGAAACAGTTGAAGATCCTATCAAATCTCTCCCACTCCTTAAGGTTATAGCTTTTACATGCTCCTTCCCTGTAGTACCTGAAGTTGAAGCTTCTGTAGTGGATGGTAATGATCCACTAATTCTTTGGGAAAGGACATTAGCCATCTGCCCCATCTGCACTTCTAGATTTTTAATGGAAGCTTCATGAGTTTTCAGGGCTGTCTTGCAATCACTCATGAAACCTTTCATCAATCCTTCTAATGAATTATCTATCACAGGGGCATTCTGTCTTTGGTAATTCTGAGCAGGGAATCCTGGTGGATTTGCTGGAGCACTATAATTAGGTGCTGTTGCATTGTTGGCTCCCCATCTGAAATTGGGGTGGTTCTTCCAACCAGGATTATATGTATTTGAATAGAGATTATTGTTTTTATTGAAACCCACAAAGTTCACAGAGACAGGATTACCAGGACATTCTTCATACAAATGCTCTCCTCCACAATATACACAGCTTACTGACCCTGGAGAGGCTTGCTCAATAACAGCTACTGTAGGTTCATGTACCGCTGCAGCGGTAACCGCTACAGCGTTTGATGTGCTCATAGATTTTATCATGTTAGTAAGAGAGGCAACCTGAGCAGATAAAGCAGAAACTTCACTTACTTCATGCACACCAGCTACCTTCTTTTGCTGAGCTAACCTTTCTGTAGGCCATTGATAGCTATTTGTGGCAATGTCATCAATCAGTTCACATGCCTCATTATAGGAGGTTTTCAACAACACACCCCCTGAAGAAGCATCTAGCATTTGTCTGGTTGTTGGATCTAGTCCATTGTAGAAGGTCTCAACAGCTCAACAGCTCTTTCCATCTCTCTCATGCCTCAAACAGTGTTTCAGCATCTCTTTGTCTGAATGCAGTAACCTCATTCCTCATTCTTGCATTCTTACTTGGGGGAAAGTATTTTGCTAAGAATTTCTCAGCCATTTCATTCCAAGTATGGATAGAGTTAGGCTCAAGAGAAGTTAACCAGGCCTTTGCTCTATCCTTCAAGGAATAAGGAAAAAGTTTTAATCTGAATGCATCATCACTTACCCCTGGAATGATGAAGTTACTGCAGACTTCCAAAAATTGCTTTAAGTGTAAATATGGGTCCTCTTGAGGAGCACCACCAAACTGTCCCACTGTTTGCAACATTTGGAACATCATAGGTTTGAATTCAAACTGAGCTGTGTTGAGAGTAGGTCTTGCTATGCTTGTCTTAATGGTTTGTGGATCAAACACAGCATAGTCCCTCATTGGTCTATCTCTGTCATTTACCATCTGAGCAGGTCCTTCATTTATGAATTGATGTCTGTACCAGTCCTCTTGGTCATGTAAGGTTGGAGTGGGTGGTTGCTGATGTCTACCTCTACCCCTTCCACCTGGTTCAGTTCCTCCTCTACCAGAGCTAGATCTGCCATGTAGAGTGTTAGCTCTACCAGAAATGGTCCTATGGCTATGTTCTGACATGGTGGGTCTGAGCCTGTGAAGATGTCTTAGCTTCCTGAACCTTCTCTCTGGTTCTGAGTATGGTTCAAATTCTGGTGGTTGAGACCTGGGCATACGCTGTAGCGCTTACTGCTGCAGCAACAAGAAACAACACACCAGTGTAAAACAGGCACTAAGTTTACTAAAAACTTAAACAATGAAAATTAAATGCAATCCCCGGCAACGGCGCCAAAAACTTGTTGTGCGAAAAGGTGATGTGCAAATATACACAATCGCAACAAGTAATATAATGATAAGTAAAGTTCGTTCCCACAGGGATTGAAATTAATCTAATAAGTTTAAGTGATTAGAACCTTAATGAAAAGAATTAAGTGACAAGTAAAGGTGAAGAGTTGTAAACATTATAAGTTGTGAATAAACAGTATTAAGTTTGCAGTAATTAAAAGTGAGTTGGATAGCTCAATAGTTATGTAAGTCCCCAAGAGTAATGTTCAGATAATATTAGACGCTGTAGCGTTAAGCGCTGTAGCGCTTCAGAATACTTAGACGCTGTAGCGCCTTGGTGGCGTGCCTTTCAGTCACTTTCGTCAGGGCTATGTTACAAGACTCCTATGTCTAGGCTCTAAATAAGTTTTACCCCTGTATATTAAGCTCCTACAACATTTGCCTTATGAACTACTACTCCCATATGTCTAGAGTTAAGTAGTGCTTCCTTTAAATGTCTTTAAAGGGTTTTCATTCATATTATTCCTTGAGTTCTCTTTGTGAACCATGTCTGTACCCACAAAGTTACCTTGTTCTAGTTGATCATTCCCAAATCAAGATTGAAAGTATTATGACACAAGGAATAAAACACAAACATCATAATATTATACAAAAGTTACTCAAGGTTCATTACATAGCAAGAACAATCCAACTACGACAAAGTTAGCTCATCACAAGTTCCATCATCATAATACAACTTGAGAGCATGTATTACCGTATGAAGACAAGAGAAGAATGGTTGCAAAAGATGCACTCCAATGATCCCAAGTAGCATACAAGAGATGAAGTTGAGGCGTGAGCAAAACCTTGAATGAGAACTTAGAAAACTATGTTAAAAAAATAAAAGCTTCAAAAGTATGTGTATCAATGGAGAATAGCTACTACGTATGTATGTAGTTCTTCTTCCAAGTTCTTTTTTTTTACACTTGTCTACGTACATTGCCTATTGGTGAAGCAATCTTAATTAATCTAATTAATATCTAAGTCTTAATAATAAAATAATATTACATGATGATTATTAGACTTAGATATTATCCTTAAAGTACTTTTACAAAAAGTGGTAATGATGGAATACAACAACTATCACATGGGTTCCATTTAGGAGGCGCCAAGTGTAATTTAGCATCCACTTGAAAGTCAACAATTCCAGCTGAAAGGAAGAGATAAGACTGGTGACTCATCATGTCCTCAAGTGGCCACACAAATATCTCAATGGTCAGCCGTCATATAACGCTGTAGCGTTTCCTTGATAGCACACGCTGCAGCGCTAAAGCAAAACATCAAACATATTCACAAAGGCATTGACTATGCCCAACTTTTAAGGAATTGACTTATAAGTTATAACCTATATTTATCTTAGTATTCATATATTCACATATTTAAGCACTAAAATTACTTGAGAAATAAGCTTAACTTAAGTATTAGGAGCATAAATAACCTATATAAAATAAGGTTATCAGGTTTCGCTACAAGAGTCTATGTCTAGACCCTAAATAGGTATTTCCTAGGCTACTTACGTACTCATAGTGTTCATCTCATGGATTTTGCCCTCCTATGTCATTAAAGTGTCTTTTAAGACCTACTATCCATGTTATCTTTTGATATCTATTTGTAAACCATTTCTGAACCTACAAATGCTACTTAAAATTAGATGGCCAATCATAACTTAAGATGGAAATATTACTTTCACAAAAGATAAATTGCTAAACATCAAACACATTTCATTAAATGCACTAAAAATTCATTACATAGATCCCAACATTCCAACTATGAGTATTTAGCTCATAATGAGCAAACAAGACAAGATAAACAACTTTAACATAACGGTTAAAATCATATCCACTAAATAAAAGAGAAGAAATATACTAAATAGGGAGATCCGAAGGTAGGTTTCAAGGATTGAAGCTCGAAGAAGCGATTCAGCTCCCAAATAGCAAAATCAACAAGTATTGTTGGCTTCTGTCATTGCTGCAGCAACACTTTCAGCAATGATCTTCTTCAATTTGGTAATGGAAGGTAGCTTAGGTAAAAATGGTGGAAAGCTATTTCTAAACTTTCCTATTCATACCTAGCATCCATAAATGACGAAGGAGGCTCCTATTTAGTACTAGGGTGCATGATCCAAGAAAACCCTAAATTTGAGGCACCCCTTGTCCTTTTGTGTGACCAATAGTACAAGTGCCCAAGAGAAAGAGGGAATATTCCCGCTTCAGGTGCTGGCGTCCTCGAGACCGTGCTTATCCGCTGGCTATAGCTGTCCTCTGCTCATTTTAGCGCTCCAAACATTCTCTCTCATATTGCGCAGGAATGCATTGCTGTGGCATTTGTTGCTGCAGCAATTACACAATCAAAGCACACAACAGGGCACCTAAGTACCAAATATTTATAAATCCAAGACGCAACCCTCTCCACTCAAAACGTGGTATTTACAAACATAAACTAACTAATTAATTGAGAACATACAATGAATTAAACTCAATAATGCTTAAATAACTCTTATAAATAAGAGTTAGAATGGATCATAGTGATGGAATTACGATTCATAAAAAACAAAGTACCAAGAAGCGAATTGCAAATAAAATTATATCCAAGAAAAGGAAAAGGTAATTTAGACTTACATCAAATGCATTTTCTGCTTGTCTCTTCTTTATCTATAACAATAACAATGATTATGTTTTATTGCAGGTCAGATGGCAGATCATAGTGATCACGGTAGTGGGCATGATAGTGGGCATGACAGCAGTCATGAGAGTGATGTTGGAAACTATATCAGGAAGCAGGCTCCCCGTGGAATGACTGTCAAAAAGGATATCATCGGTCTGATAAATAAAGGAAAAGGAAAATTATCAGTAAGTTACTAATTACTAATTAACTTAATTCAATACTTAGTTTTAATTGTTTGTTAACTAATTTACTAATGACATAATGCAGGTTGAGTGGAATGTTAAGGGTCAGCCAATTGGAAGAAACGGCACACATTTGACTACCTTCGTTGGTAGTAAGGTAAAACAAATGATCCCAATTACAATCACTAGTTGGAATGAGAGAAAAAATGCCGTTTTGAGGAAACAAAAAGAGGAGTTCTGGTTAACAATACATGTATATAATTTTAGATCTCTTTAGTTATCTTATTTAATAATTTTGCAACCATATATATTTATATCATTTTCATTGAATATGTGTAAGCAGAATTTTTTTTGATGTGGATGAGTCTCGAAAAACCTGGTTAATGAAGAAAGCTGGAAAGTTACATAGGAATTTCAGAACTAGTCTAACAAATAAATGGCTGAGGATATGGTGGCTGCATAGGCTAAGCAGCCAAACACCCTTAAGTGTGCATAAGAGGGTGGGGTTCCATATAGGAGGTCACAAGGTGATTTGTGATCAAGGTTAGGTGAGGGGGTTCTGTTTGTGAGATGTGCAGCTGTACAAACACTGTCTCCCCAAAATTTAATAGGTAGCCCAGATTGGAACATGATAGCTCTAACTATATTCAGGAGATGTTGGTGTTTTCTCTCCACAACAGAATTTTGTTAAGGTCTGTGTGGACAATAAAACTAATGTAAAGTCCCATGTTCCTGCAAGAAATCAACTAAAGCAAGCTCTTTGGCATTATCAGACCGGATGCATTTAATAGGTTTAGAAAACTGAGTTTTAACAAGTACAAAGAAATGTTTAATCTTGTTTGTTGCCTCAGATTTGGATGACAATAGATATATTCATCTAAACCTACTATGATCATCTACAATTGTCAAAAAATAAGTCTTGCCATCATAGGTATTTTGGCCATAAGGCCCCCATACATCACAATAAATCAAATCAAAAGGTTCTGTGCACATATTAGAATTTGGCTGAAAAGGCAATCGTTTGAACTTAGCTAAAGGACAAATTGTGCATTGACTAGTTGTGAAATTGCTAGGAGCAGTAATAGGGATTTTATTGCTAACAGATTTCAATACAATATCTGATAGATGACCTAGCCTAGAATGCCAAAGTGAGGCATTTTCATGTGAATGTAGAATAGAATTTGACTTACAATGTGTAGAAATTGAGTTACAATAGAATGAATGAAGAGTGTAAAGGCCATTCTCCAACTGTCCCTTACCAATCTCTTTCAGCAGGTTTATTCCCTGAATCAGAAATCGCTTGGCAAAGAATGTCAGTGACATGTCTGAGGCATTTGGCAATGGCTAACAGAGACTAGATTAACTCTAAATGATGGAATGTATAAGACATTATGCAATGTGAGTGTTGGTGACAACATGATTGAGTCTATACCAGTTACCGCTACCTTAGTAAGGTTAGGTAATGTGACAAATTTGTTGTGAACTAATTTGAAATCAAGAAATGATTCAAGAATGCAACAAATGTGAGACGAGGCGCCTGAATCGAATATCCAAATGCTATAGGGAAGTGATTCATTAGAATGTAAGAGGGATAAAACCATACCTAAGCAAAAAGTATCCACTTGATCATTGTCAGGTGTTGTAGCTTTGGCCATCTGTGCTTGAATAAATTGCATCATCATCTGGTATTATTGATTCGAAACAGCAGTGGTGCCAGAGGTGGATTCTGGTTCAGTGATATTGTTCACAGCAACAGCGGTGGTCTTGTTGTTGACTGGCTTTCTGTTGTAGGAGGGAGGATAACCGTGCAGCTTGTAGCATTTCTCCTTAAGGTGCCCGAGGATTTCGTAGTGAGAGCAATTAGGTCGTTCACGGCGATTAGGTTTTTGCTGAGTAGTGGTTACAGCACAAGCAATAGGAGAATCGGTGGTTGTAGATTGAGAACCGATTTGACGATGCTTCTCGTCTTGTGAAACCATAGAAAAAACCTTATCGATTGAGGGAAGAGGATCCATTAGCAGGATTTGACCATGAATGTTGATGAATTGTTCGTTCAGCCCCATCAAGAAGGTCATAACACACTCATCTTAAAGGTGACTAACCAGAGGCTTAACGTCGTCACACGTGCAGGTGTGAACGGGACAGTATTCACCTAATTCCTCCCACATAGCCTTGAATTTGGTGTAATATGCTCCAATAGGTGAAGATCCTTGAGTGCAATTGACAATATCTTTCTTTAATTGAAAGATCCGTGAACCGTTTTGCTGCTGGAACCGATTGTGAAGATCTTGCCAAATTGCAGCGGCGTCGCCGGTATAGATCACACTAGCAGCGATTTCTTTGCTAATGGAGTTGAGAAGCCATGATGAGACAGTGCTGTTGTTGCGAATCCATGTGCGATAGTTGCGATCGGCTTCATCGGGTTTGGGAACTTTTCCGGTGACGTAACCGGCTTTGTTTTTGCCGTCAAGAGCCATCAGCATTGCACGCCTCCAAGAACATTCATTGCAAAAGTGTGTACAATCTGGTTCCCATCTAACTAAATAAGGGATTCAGTTACCGATCAAACTAACTACAGTTAGAATAAACTAGAGCTAACTAACATTTAACTACAATAACTAAACTAAAGCTGATAGATAAATAGAGAGTGAGTTAATACAAAGAGTCTTGGACACCACATCTCCACCCACAACCTTAAGACAATGACTATATGGGTTCCCTCTATTATATATCCTTAAATTAACTCATTCCTAGCCGATGTGGAACTAACCACTCACACTTGAATTCCCAACTGAGATTAAATTTAAATTTTAATATATTTTAATTTTAAATAAATAACTAAATAAATAAAAACCATGAGCTAACGAGTTAGCCTCGATAATTATACAATCTGCGTGAGACTTAATAAAATTAACATTTTGAGCGGATACATGAGGCTATTTTAACAACATTCGACCTATTTATAATTTTAAATTATCCCTGTGTATGAACACACACGTTTATTTACATTTTTAACTCTACTATATCATAATATTGTTGTTGAAAATTATTGATTTTTCATTATTGTAAAGGTATTAAATATATATTTTTTTCCAATCAGGTATTAAATATATCTTAAATATATCACTACAACAGAATTGTTAAAAAAGGGCGCAACCTTTAGAGGCGTTTTTTAAGAAGCGCCCCTGATGCCCAAAATACGGAGGACCTTTAGAGGCGCTTTTTAAAAAGTGCCTCTAAAGGCCCTCCGTATTTTGAGCATCAGGGGCGCTTTTTAAAAAGCGCCTCCGATGCCCAGAATACGGAGGGCCTTTAGAGGCGCTTTTTAAAAAGCGCCCCTAGCGCCCCTGATGCCCTAAAATTCTAATTCCTCTCTTACGCCCTATCTCCCTCTCATTTGCGAAACCCTCTCAGTCTCTCAACGTTCACACACAGTACACTCTTCCTCTCTTGCGCCCTATCCATCTCATTTGCGAACAATAACACTCTCTCAGACTGCGTACGACGCCCAAACGCCCTTCGACTCCCAAACGCCCAAACGTCGTTCTTCCTTCGACGGCCTCTTCCCACTGTGAGCTATGTCTTCTCCAGTTTTCCCTTCGTTCGCGACTCCATGAGCCGCCTTCCCTCCTTCGTGAGCTCAACGACGCTTCTCCCTCTGTGAACAACGCGGCGCTGCTTCGTCCTCCCTCCTGCAAATCTGCCATTGTTGGTTGCTGGGTACATAGTTCACGATGACGATTTAACAGCCAAAAAGCCTGGTTGCGAGAATCAGTTTGTTTTGGTAATACTACTCTTCACAAAGTTTGCTTCTTTTTATCTTTTCATTTCTTGGTTTTTTTTTTCTCTTTTCTTTCCTTGGTAATTTTAAGCTTCAGAATTATAGTGCCTTTTTGTCTTGCATGTTCAATTAGACCTGCTTTTGAAATCAATGTTTAGTTTAGTTTAGTCTAGTCTTGTTTAGTTTATGATTAATCATTAAGTCTGTGTATTTCATTTCATTGTGGAATAATTGATTTTATATGATGTGAATTATTTGGTTATTCAAATTTTTTGTAGGGCACATTGGATATTGTTGGTAGTTGATCCTAAAAGAAATAGAATTTTCTATTTGGATTTGTGTCATGGTCATTATAGCAACCACACCAAGATGAAAGGAATGTTTGAAAGGTGTGTATTTAGATACATTGCATATTTCATCATTTAAATTATGTATGTATTTCGATTAATTAATATAGTTATATGTATGATGTTTCAGTTGTTTGATGACTTATTGAGGATCGAATGAGGTCAGGGCTAGAGATGGGTATGTGAACAGTAAAACAAAATGGATAGTAATAACGGTAAGTTTATAATCAATATTCTTATCCATGTAAATATTGCTCGCATTTTAATAATTAATTGTTATTTTGATTTCTAGTGTCCCAGACAACCAAACAATGATGATTGCGGGTATTACGTTATGAAGGACATAATCACTCACGATCAAATGGAAATTCCAGAAAATGTATGTAATTTATATAGTTTGTTTTTTGACAAGTAATTCCATATCTAGCCTTTAGCCACTTAATTCTAAGTTTATTTTATTTTATTTTTGCAGTATTTTCCTGGAAACGAGTTTGGAGCTCCATTTTTTGATGACCAACTTACTGAGATCAATGGAGAGTGGTGTCATCATGTTGCCAGTTTGATTAATGAAAATCGAAATTCATGTAACTTTGGTTAGCTGGTGTTTTGTTCCTCACATTGGATGTCATGTCATTTTTGTTGTCTATGTTGACATTCAGAATTTGGTTAATGATTTATGTAATTTTTGTTGGTACTTTGTTGATATGTATGTATGTATATTAGATGGATTTATAAGTTTGTTAGTTGGAATTTGATTTGCAATTGGTTAGTTGATTTGAAATTTGGTTCATATTGGTTGTTGTTGGTTGATGAAAATGAGAGTAGGGAAGTGCTGCAAAATATTAGATATATCAGAAACAGGAAAAATTATTTTTAATAAAAAACTTAGAATCAGGGGTGCTTGTAGGAAAAGCACCCCCTGTTGGACTTAGCGCATTTGACAATCAGGGACGCTTTCAGTTAGAAGCGCTCATGTTGGTCAAGACCAACAGGAGCGCTTGATACTGCGAGCGCCCCTGATTGTCAAGCGCACTAAGATCAATAGGGGCGCTTGTTTCCTAATAATTAGAGGCGCTTGTGCGCTCCTGTAGAAGGGTTGGCAACAGGAGTGCCAGATTTAGGGGCGCCCAAAAGCGTCTACAATGGATAAAAAAAAGCGCCCCCAATAGCTTTTCCTGCTGTAGTGTATAAAACTATAATACTGGGCATATCTAATCATTCACGTAAAAAATAAGTTTAATTTGTTAGTTTAAATTAATTTTCTTTTATATATATATATATATATATATATATATATCATAAAAAGTGCAGCCCCTAACAATCATTCAGAGAGATTAATCATTTAATCTTATATTAGGACGAAAATGCGGACCTCTGGTGATTGAGTCACATGGCAGAGCACCATAACCGTTACGAAAAATAAAATATACAAACAAGAAAACAAGTACTAAGAAAATCTGAAGAAATCTATGAGGTCAATAGGAGAACCTTAATAAGATTTTTAAAAGTTCTTCGTTTTCCAAAAATTTGCTTACTTGTTCTGTTTTCTCACCACCCATGTGGCAAACTAAAAACTTCAATGATTCATCAGTGTTGTGCGTAGTGGCCTTGCCAAAAAAAAACAGTGTTGTAGTGACAAAATTATACCAACTTTTCTTCGGGAGGAATATTTTCTGAATTTCTGGCATGTGTTTGGATATGCTAGATTAGAGAACAAAATCTTAGTAAATATGATTGGTATTAAAATATTAGCAACTTATAATTGCTTGGGATTTTTGTCACCTAAACCATTACGAGATGGAATCAAATTGGTTAAAATTAATGTATTGCTTACCCGTTAATTTCTTTTTTTTCTTTCTTTGATGTGCTTACCCGTTAATTTCACATAAAACAAATACATAAGCTATATATATAAATAAAAGAGACAAGTTTTTTTTACCAGAAAAGATACAAGTAGAAGGGATTACTTCGGCCTATTATAGCAATAGGGGTACAGACGCAAGTTCGCAAGGGTAGAAATAGGTTGGGCCGATTTGGGCTCTACATTAAAAGTGTAAGGCTTGAGCCTGATTTCTCGTCTGTCGCAGGCCCAGTTTTATTGTTTGACCTGATCTTTTTGAAAGTCTGACAAGGCTTGAAAACTTGTTTAAAAGTCTATTTCACTAGACTAGGAAAATAAGAGATCAGTGAGATTAAGTTCCATTTTATATGATATCCAATTTATATTCTATTTTATAATAATAACTTTAAATATGTCAAAATTTGATGTATGTCAATAAGTTTAAATTAACAAAAATTATTAGCAAATTTATGATGTAACACAATATATAATTTAATATATTAGTAATAGTAGTAAAAATATTTTTTATATTTACTTAAATAGGTCGGTCTGGTACACTGTAAAAAAAATGCAGAAGCGACGGATTTTAGCGAGGGATACCAAATCCGTCGCTAAATCCAACTTAGCGACGGATTTAGCGACAGCCAAATCCGTCGCTACAAGACACGCCATTTTTTTAAAAAAATTCAAATCCATCGCTAACAGGAAATTCTGTCGCTAATGGTCCGTCGCTAACGCTGACGTGACCGTTGGCAGACCTTGGAAATCGTAAGATTCCCAAATTCGCCGCTAATCCCCAAATTCGTCGCTATTATTCCGTCGCTAATGTTTGGGAATGCGTGAAATTTAAATCTGTCGCTAATATTCAAATCCGTCGCTAAATATCCCTCGCTAATTTTAATTAAATTTTCCTATTCTGTAACACACTCTTCTCTCACCATTCACTCTCACCTCACTCACTCTCACCTCACTCACACCTCCCTCCGTCGCAGCACGCCACCACCCATTCCCTTCCCTCCGTCGCATCAAGTAACGCCACCATTCTCTCTTCTCTCACATTTCACTTTCTTTCCTCTTCTCCATTCTTCTCTCAAAACAGCGAACCACACCACCACCGTCCACGCCAGCACCGTCCACGCCAGCACCGTCCACGCTACCAAGGTTTGTTTGTTCTCACTCTTCTCTCTCTTTCTCTCTCTCTCTCTCTCTCTCTCTCTCTCTCTCTCTCTCTCTCTCCAAACCTTCTCTCTATTTCTCTCTAATCGTTTATCTCTCTCATTCCTCACCATAGGCACAATTCTATTTCTTACCACCCACCGGAGTTCGCACAGTTACCGGACAGCCACCGCACCGGAGTTCGCATAGGCACAAAACGGTTAGTTTTTATTTATTTTTGTTTTTAGGAATGATTTTTGTTTAGTTGTTTTTAGTTGTGAAATGTGAGTTTTAAATGTGCATGTTATTATAGAATAAATTTTTGTTGTTTGAAAGATTAATATTAGTGTTTAGGATTGTGAATTTTGAAAGGTTGTTGTATGTGTTTAAGATAGTGTTTAGAATTGTAGAATAAAATTGTTGTTGTTGTTGTTATTAATTAGAAATGTGTAATTAGAATTGAATTGAAATTGAAAAATGTAATTGAATAACGTATGAAAAGTGTATGTTGTTGGAGATGTTAATTGAAAAGTGTATGTTTGTTAGAGTTGTTAATTGAAAAATGTCTAATTGGAATTGATAATTGGTGACAATTGTATGTTAATTTTGAAATTGAAATTGTGTTAAATTGTTGTTTTGATGTTTGATGAACCCTAGGTTAGATGACTATTTGATGTTGTTATTGTGTGTTGTTGATGGAAAAGGGTGAGGTGCTTGCTGTCCTTCACCCCCATATTTTGCTCGAAATTATCTCCATTGAGATAATTGCGAGACTATACTAACAATTTTAAGGTTAGGAGTTAGAAATAACTTCCTTCACTACTTATATGGAAAAGGGTTTTGCCTGATCTGTCCTTAACCCCCATATTCGGCTCGAAATCATCTCCACTGAGATCATATCGATGCCACTAACTTAATAGGTTAGATTTTGGGTTTAGTTGTGGGAATCTAACGCGTTTTTTTAAATGCGTGTAGATGAATTGGAATCAATTGAATCGTAGTTGGGTGTATGATGTTATATCCGGGAAGAGCATTTTTGAAGGAAACTTTTGTAAATGGGGTTGAAGAGTTATTAGGGTAGCGTGGCAACACGATAAGGCTAAAAAGGAAGGGGGGATTATTGTAGTTGGTTTGATCCATCGGTTAGAGGAACGAAATTGAATCCAAAATGTAATATTGTGGACATTCGAATGGATAGAAGGTATAGAGCCTATGATCCGTTTATCATGCCTGAAAATGTGAGGCAGGTATATTATGTTCCATATCCATCAACTTGGGAAGGATATTGTGTTGCAATTAAGACAAAACCACGGGGTCTCATTGAAGCCACTGATGTGGGGGATGAGGTTCCTTATCAAGTGGATGAAATGTCAGGCGTCAATGAGGTAATTGAAGTTGAACCAGTTGATACCTTATGTGATGATCGACTCCACATTGAAGAAGTTGAACCAATATTAGAAGAAGAAATTGGAGTATATGAAGAAGATGAAGAAGATGAAGATGAGACTGAAGATGTAGAAGATGTAGAAGATGTAGAAGATGAAGACTTTTTTTAATCTTATTTGTATCACATAGATAGTTTGATTAGTTTTAATCTCTGCATGTTGTTGATTGTTCATCTAATTTTAATTATTAATATATTTCACATTTCGTTTATCACTATTGTACGTTGTTGTTGTATTTAAATTTAATTATTAATATATATCATTATATATTTTTCTCGCGTTTCGTTTTTCATAGATATGCATCCAGGAGGATGTTCTGACCCACCGAGAGATGTTAGGGGCATGAAGATAGCTGAACCTAGAAGGCGGCGTCGAGTTCGTGAGAATGTACTTAATCCAGAGGATACATTTTTGGGGATGCCCCAGACCACCACTACTGCAGACAGACTTCTTTAGGTTTGCACGTCAGCAAGAGAAGCTGTTAAAGTACTATAAGAGCATGAAGCCAGATGCCTCTGAGTCTGAGGAGTCCGAGTCTGATGATGGCTCGTTTTAGTATTATGTTGTTATTTGCTGGTTTGGACATGTTTAGAATTTGAATTGTTATTGCTGGTTTGAAGTTGTTTAGGATTTGGATATTTGGTATTGTTGGTTAGTTTGGATGGATTTTATTTGAGTACTCAAAATTTTGGATATTTGGTATTGTTGGTTAGTTTTTATATATTTAGTACTTGTTTGGATTTTATTTGAGTATTCTCAAAATTGTGCTGCATTTGATATATATAGTTATTAAAAGAAAAAAACAGGTTTTCAATTTGCCCTCACTAAAATCTGTCGCTAATTAGCGACGGATTTTCCCTCACTAAAATCCGTCGCTAAATTCCGTCGTTAATTTTAAAAAATTCCGTCGCTAAATATTAGCGACGCCTTTTTTAGCGACGGAAAAATTCCGTCGCTAATTCCCCCGCTAAGCCACTTTAGCGACGGACTTTTGAGGTTTAGCGACGGAAATTTCTGTCGCCTATCCTGCTTTTTTTTTGTAGTGGTATAACAAAATAAAAAATAGGTCGGTATGATATGTCTAAAAGGCTTTTTCAGTGACATGTAACCTGGCCTCGCAACCCATTTCTTCACCAAAATATCACCTCCACATTATAAAAATAATAATGATTTAAGGTAAATTCTAGGTTACTTTTGCAAAAATGTAGATAATCTACCCATTTTTCTTGACAAGCAATAATTTACCCAATATAATATGTCAATAAAATAAACTATTTTTTTAGTTTTTTGGTACAATCCACTATTTTTGTTAATTAAAATATGTGTGTTTTTACACCACGTTCATATTAAATATTTGGATATATATGTCAATAATTTTGAGTGAATGCAAGTGAGATTGGGTAATTAAGTAACTTACATTTTTTTAAAAGTAATCTAAGGTTCGGTTAAAAGGTAAATTTCACTGAGGCCAGTGGTGGATGCAAGTGTACCCATCTGGGGGCACTTGGCGCAGGGACAAATAAAAAATATACTTTTTATATTCTTAGTAATTTCCTTTTTGGCCTCAAAAATTGTGTTTTCCCCCAGTAATTTTCCCTGCAATGAGTTTTGTGAAAATGGACTGCATAATTGTACGAGAGATGAATGGATGAATGATTGTCCGGTTACATATATTGAGAGAGAGATTTTTGATAGTATTGACAATGAAAATGTCACACAACATTTTTTTAGAATATGAAAACGCGCAAAGGACAACTATAATTTGTGGAAGTTTGCATATCTTTTTTGGTTTTTTTGTTACATAGGTGATTATGTACTCCCTCCTATCCACTTTATAAGAAATAAATAGTGTTTTTTTTTGTGGTCCACAATATAAATATAAGAAGCAAACACCTTTTTTAAAGGCTGTTAAATGACCAATCTTAATATTACCTCTATTTAAGTGGTGTAATGAAAGGTGATATCATTAATTAGAAGTATAAATCATTATTTAATGAAAATGACAATTTTGGAAAGAAGATAAACTTTTAGCCTTATTAAACGAGAATAGTTGACTTCATTGTCATCAATTCTTTGGTCTGTGTGATGTAGGGTTTGTTTCTTAAATTTTGGACTGGAAGAAGTATTTTTTAAAAGCTTATAATATTTTTATTCTATAAAATATTATAGATAATTTATTTTCTTTCTCTCACGAATGAAATTTCCTAAATCCACCACTGATCGAGCCACATGATTGATTTGTATATTTAGATCACATTGATATTAATTAGTCAGATGTATGTGTCAAATTTTGAATACTACAAGTAAAATTGGATAAATTACCTACATTTTTTCAAAGACAACTTAAACCTCACCATAATTTAAAAGTGAGAAGTAATACTTTTTTTGTTCATATATTAGCTAGTGAGTAGTTTGCACACATCTTACGAACTAGTTCTATTCTAGTGACATTTAGTATTATTATTTGAACAAAGTTTGAAGTCATCATCTTCCTTTTATATCAAGAAAAATAAGAAGTCATCATCATGCTTCAATATATTAGTCATCAGCATTAACATGTTAAGGGAATTGCACGTCGCACAACCACGGCTTTGCATGTGGCATATTCTTGCTCTCATTTTAAGTTTTGTTACCATAAGATAAGATAAGATGGGGTTAATTAATTCATTCATGTAATTTAAATCCCCTATCACTCTATCCTAGGTGCCGCCCTCAGAGTCCCTCATGCCATGGTTATAGCAAAATGCTCACGTTCCACACACAGATTTCAAATGAAGATCACTTTTCGTTTTAAAATTTTGAGCTGAACATGCATGGTGGTTGGTCCACAAGACCACAACTTAATTATTTAATTTCAATGTCTATTTAATTATAGGTTAACCTCCGTTTATCAAAGTCAACTTGAACTAATAATATATAAAAACCCAATTAATTTAGACTATAGATTAATCCTCCCATATATTCGGAGAACAAATTAATAAGCTTAATTGGGTTAACTGTTGTGGCCCTTCTAAGTTATTTCTGGTACAAATTAAGTGATCTATGAGGTGTCATAAGAGTTAGACTTTGTAATTAAGTGGTCTATAGTTGTAAAATAATTAATTATTAGTGTCACATTAATTACGTAATAATAAAAATTAAGTGAATTAATTAATTCTATATATGCTCAGTAACTCAGTTGCTCACTCAACCGTATCATGTGCGTGGTTGTACTACCTGCACTGATTACGAACTCATTAGGACGCATTTTCAGCACTGGTTCAGTTCAAATAATCTCCTCGGGCAATGCATGTAGTAAGAATTTTATACTATTTGTTTCCCTAGAAAATTCTTAGTGTCAGAACCAAAGAAAGTAAAGGATTGGGCGTAGACATTATTCAAATGCAGATTGTGTACTGCAGATTGTAGAGTTCCTCTGCATTGTTTCGAGTAGGGGAGTGTTCAAACTTTGAATGTCTACGTGTGGATGTTTTAGGTGCAAGAAGATTCATGCACGTTCCACGTATCCTTTCCCATTATTAATATATTTAATTTAGGGTTAAATATGTTTTTGGTCCTTATAAATATAGTACATTTTGTTTTTAGTCCCTCTAAATTTTTTGGGCATTTTTGGTCATACATTATTTTCTGTTAGCACTTTTAGTCCCTGTTGTTAGTTTTCACTGACAGTGCTGACATGGCATGAGGTATGTGGCATTTTTTAATGTGGTGGCAGCTAGGTTGGATTCCACGTCATTTAAATGTGCAAAGCATGGGAAACCCTACAATACACATATTTTGTCTTTTTGTGTGCCTAAATGGACATTTATCCTTTGTAAATTCAAAATATCTCATATAGTAGTAGTGGTCCCAGCACACTAGCGTGTCCTTACATCCCTGACCCAGCAGCAGAGCGCTCACTTTTGCACAGAACATGTTCTCTGCTTTCTCTCTCATTTGTCGCAAGTGCTAAAAGCGAGTGCTCACTACAAGAATAAATAGATTTGGCGGCGATTTTTTCCCAACAATAACAAAGGTGTTGGCAAAAATTTGCATGTGCCAACAACATTTACTATTTGTTGGGATAAGAAAAACTTTTCTCAACAATGTCTTTGTCGCTAACAAAAATACATATACCCCAATAATGATTAAAGTTGTTGAGAATAATACAATTATTTGCCAACAACACAATGAGTTATGGAAAATGTATATATATTGTCAACAACATATTATGTCGCTGCAAAAGGTTTCATATATATGTGATCAACTACTTTATCTGACGTTGGGATAAATAGTATACACGCGTATGCCAGCGACTACAAATTTTTTTTAAAGGCTTATCAATATCTAGAACATATTTTTTTTATCAGAAATATATCTTAAACATATCTTATAATGACTCGGTCTCTTTTTAATTTATTTATAAGTATAAAGTCTCTTTTTTGAATTAATAAAATAATAGAAGAACAAATATAATTATTATCAAATCAATATCTATTTTTTTTATTTATATTGGCAATTCTATTTAATGTTTGAAAAAGCTCACTATTTCTTTATTATTATTCACATAGTTTAATTTTTAGATAGTATTATATTTTAATATTTTTAGCAATATAAATAGCAATTGCAAATTTAAATTTAATTTTTATATGATAATATCAATTGATAAAATTCACGAGTGAGCTTAATAAATAAATAAATAAAGTTCATTATAAAAACTACTTTGTATTATTGTTAAGAATATATTTGTCCACAAAAAGATACTATAAATAGTGGATTTTGAATGCTTTAAGTTACAAAATATTGATATTAAATTTTAGCACTAAGAAAAAAAATTGGATGGTAGTTATCTTAAACCCACCTAATTGGATGGAAGTTTTTCAAAGAAAAAAAATGGATGGTTGTACCGAAAATTGGAACCCACGTATTCTTATACCCACACAATGGAAGTTATCTTAAACCCCCAATTTCCAACTACTTCCTCATACTGCATGAATGGCTTTGATTTCTCCTACGGTCCTCTTTTATTTTTGTCTTTCTAAATAAACTCAGGGGGAAGTACTATTTTTCCTTCTCGAAAGGTTTTAACGAGGTTTCCTTTCTCCTATTTTTTAAAAAAAATCATTCGACTTAGCTCCTACTAAACTAATAGTATTTTAGTATATACAACTTATTTTACCTTAAAAATGGTTGTAACTAATGATTTTATTAAGAATCGTGCATTACCTTTTTTTTCTTCGATAAGTAGATATATCATTAATTCAGTCTAGTTTTAGCATCACTCTGAACGCTACAATTATATATATTTATAAGAATGGTGCATTACCTTTTGTTTTTTTTGAGATTAATGGTGCATTACCTTACGTACACTACAATTATATTATTTTTTTGATTTAGGACCATTGTTGGCTACCCACGGACTGTCCCAACGCTTTCAACGAATGGCTAATCTCCGCTCGCTACTTGCGGCAAGGATTTCGCTGGCCAACACGCCTTTTTAACGTGGGCGGGAATCGAACCCGGGAGCAAACCGGATCGACCCCCACTACGTAGCTCAGGGTAGCCCGACCACTGGGCTAGACGTGTTGGTTACGTACACTACAATTATATATTTGATAATGAAATAATTAATTAATTTTTTCCGTTTTTAAAAAATGAACCCTCCTATAGAGAAGTCCATTATAGGGAAAAAAACACCTTAACTTGATCACAAATAAATTATTTTATAAATTACAATATCACAAACTAAAATTACAATATCATAAAGAAAATATCACAACAGAATTTGCATACAACATCAAATATTTAATAAAATATATTTTATAAAATTAGTAGAGATATTTAATAAAATTATACAAATCTATTATGTATAATGTATGTACGTGTATACGTGGAGTTTGTTATATAGGAGTATAAAGATATTTTATTTAATACACCGCGTATTGATAAACAACTTTCTTCACCAAAAAAACAACTTTTTTCTAAAAAAAAATTTATTAAGAATAATGCCATACCTATACAACCGACAAGTGTATCAATAATCACATTATTGTCATTGGTATTGGATCCCAATTGCACATATATATGGTTGCGTGACATGTTCCAAGAGTCTAATGAAATTTATGATATATTTTATTATTTCTTTTATCATTATAAGTTAGGTCAAGTTTTTTATTTTTTAAATTCTATTTAATTAAAATTAAAACTTTTGTGAAATTCTTTATTGCACGAGCTTCAATTGGGTGACACAAATTTTGATTTGGGATCAAAGATAATGGTGGACACCATCTACGCTACTATGACAGATTTCACTGAGCTCGAAGATATCATAGTTCAGTGAAACTCTAGTGTAGAGAAGCTATATGGTTGTTCACCGTTTTTCAGAAGTAGCCATTAATAATACTTGCTCTCAGTCTTTTAGCGACATTTCTATTTGTGTTGAACAATTGATTTTTAATTATATGAATTAGGTTTATTTCCTAAAAAGAGGTTGGACTTAAAAAGACTATTTTAAATGTGACAAACTGTCCGTCCATTCATATTGTTGAAGTTGTACAGGCGTCTAGCAGGTTACTAAAGACACTTATACTTATATCCTTGAGAAGATGCACAGGCGTCTAGCAAGTTGGAAAGGCAATCTCTTAAACAAAGCTGGGAGAGTTTGCTTGGCCAAATCTGTTACTACTGCCATGTCTATCTACACCATGAAACTCCATCATCTTCCCAAGCAGGTTTGTGACACTGTGGATAAGATTACTAAAAGCTTTATTTGGTGTGGCAATGGTATTCAAAGGAAATGGAATATGGTGAAGCAGTGACGGATCCAGAAATTTTCACTAGTGGGGGCAAAAAAATAGCCTATAAAATTTTCTTAAAAAAATTATTATAAACTTTCCAAAGAACATAATTTCATTACAAAGAAACCTTAAAATACCTAAATTTCTATAAATACATAGCTAAAAAGATAAAATTAGTACCAATTTACGTTTCTTTTTATTTATGTCTTGTGAATTTCTACATTTAATTTACCTTATGGGGGCAAAATAAATTTGTTATATATATTCCCAACCAAAATAATTTTTCAAGTGGGGGCAAATGCCCCCAATTAACAACAAGTAGATCCGTGACTGTGGTGAAGTGGAAAACAATTACATCCCCTAAAAGACATGGGGTCCTAGCTATTAGAGAAACCAGAACTTCCAATTTGGCTTTGCTAGGAAAACTTGTGTGGAATGCTTCTATTTGGTGTGTTGAAAAGAGCAGTAATTCATCCCTAATCTGGAAAGGTATTCTCAAAGCAGTTGAGGCTTTAAAAGAAGGTTTTAATTAGATACCGTTTTGGTGATGGAGAGTCTTCCTTCTGGTACTCTAATTGGACTGGTAAGGGGGCCCTTTGTCACTTGGTTGCTTTTGTCAACATCTCAGATACTCAGTTACGAATAAAGGATGTGTGTACAGCTGGATCTTGGTCTTGGGAGAAATTCATGACTATGATTCCTGCTTCTGTTCAGTTGTTGGTGGACTCCCACTCGCCCCCTAGTACTTTTAATCCTCATGTCCATTACCAATGGGTCTGGTCTGCTACAGATAATGGCGTGTATACGCCCTCTCCAGCTTATAAATGGCTCACCTATCGTAACAGGTCGTGGGGGAATGACAACTGGCGTTGGATATGGAAGTTGAAGGCTCCTGCTAAGCTTCAACATTTTGTTTAGCTTTGTATGCACCAAGCTCTTCCCACTAACAAGTTGAGACACTGTTGCAACATGGCTGAGTCACCTATTTGTAGTCGGTGTTCAACTGGGGAGAGTGAAGACTTGATGCACTGTTTTCGTGATTCTTTGTTGGCTGTGCAGGTTTTGGCGTCATTTTCAATTCATGGATGTGCAAGGATTTCAGGGTAACATTTTCACTACGTGGATTCTACATATGCTCCAGGGTGATATGTCTCTACCTTTTCTTGTGATTGTTTGGTGGCTGTGGAGATGGAGGAATAATTTTTTGCTCTGTGATCGCTCATGGAAAATTCAACATGTCATTCACCATGTTAACCTCATGCATGTGGACATCATCAACTAGTATCACTCCCTTAATCCTTCTCCCCCTCGAGTTGGGATTAGGTGGCGTCATCCCAACCCTGGTTTCTTCAAGCTCAATGTTGATGGGAGTTGCTCGTTAGGCGGTGACACGGGCGCAGGTGGTCTTGTCAGGAATGGATATGGTCATTGGATTGGAGGATTTGCTTCTAAGGACGGGATAGGTGACACCCTTATGTCAGAGTTGTTTGCTATCTTTCATGGTTTGACCCTTCTGCTCCGGTCGGGCATCTCTATTGCTACTTGTGAGTCAGACTGGAGTGACGCTATTGAGCTCATCCTTGATCAGGATCTTCATATGACTCATGCTTATGCCTCCCTTTTGTTGAAGATTACGTCCCTTATGGATACACTTCCAGGTTTGGAGATTCATCATGTTCTCCGTGAAGCCAACTCTTGTGCGGACTTCCTAGCGAAATATGCTAATAGGCATTTGAGGGGTACTAGTTTTTGGAGCTCTCCTCCCTCTGGGGTCAAGAGTCTGCTCGCAGTTGATGCTAGGGTGTCCTAGTCTTCTTCTTTTTTCCTTTTTTCTATGCTTTGTACCCAAAAAAATTGCTGAAGTTGTGGAGAGTTAGAAGAAGAGGAAATAATAATGTCTTTAAATATAATAATGGTATTATTTATAATGAGTTGATACAACTAATATTAATCCCTATTAGTATGAATACAATATCTATATAAATAGGGAAGTTAGGAAACAAATCCCAATAGTATATAACTTAGGCCCCGTTCAGGGTGGTTTTCTGTTTTGAAATTTTCAAAAACCAAAACCAGTTTCTGTTTTGAGTTTTAAAAATTTCGAAAACCAAAACTAGATTTAGTTTTGAGTTAAGAAATTTTCAAAAATCAAAACCAGTTTCAAATATAAACATAAGAATAAATATTCGCCATCAATTTATCTTAATCAAAACAATACATAACATTAGGTTTGAAAAAAAAATCAATATTACAATTATATAATGTATTTGTTTTATAATAATTTTAGTCATAGTGGTTGAAAGTAGTAGTTGTCGACAGACGCCTATTGGAGTGGTAATCGATGATGGTCAGAGTGGTGGTTGGTGGTGGTCGAAGTGGTAGTTCACGGTGGCCAGAGTGGTAAGCCGTGGCTGGAGTGGTGGTCGGTGTTGGTTGAATTGGTGATTGGCAGTGGTTAGAGTGGTAGTTGGTGGTGGTCAAATTGATGATTAGAGGTGGTCATAGTGTGGTCGGCGGTCGGCGGAGTTGGGGTTGGTCTTGGTTGAAGTTGACGCTAGCCAAAATGGTGGTTAGAGTGATGGTCAGAGTGCTCGTTGGTGGTGGTCGAAGTTTTGATGGAAAATTGTTTTTGAGTTTTGATGGAAAACTCAAACTTATTTTTTGGTTTTGAGTTTTGATGGAAACCTGTTTTGAAACTAAGAAAAAAACCAACTCAACCTCATTTTACCCGAACATGTTTTGGTTTTAAATTTGACTTTCAAAACTAAAAACCAAAACCTAACAACCACTCCGAATGGGCCCTAAATAATATGAATAGAAACTAATTAACCTAGAAATAATCTAAGATTATAAACAGTGGCGGATCCAGAAATTTTTTACGATGGGATCAAAGAATAATCGAACACTTTTTAGAAAATAATATTTTAAATATTTACAAAATAACTTTACGAGATAAATTAATTACAATAATATCAAGATATCTTTTCATATATTCAAATTCTCTCCTTTAAGCTAAAACTTAATAACTAGCTTAAAATTCACCATAAAATATACCTTTGAAAGATCAAACATAGTAATCAAGGCAACCACTTAGAAGCCTTCAACCTAGCTCTTCTTGTGGTATCACCATAAAACTTAATCATTAGGAAAAAGTAACAACTCAAGCCTCAACCACTTAACATAATATATATAAGCAAACAAAAAAAAACTCAAAATTGTCTACAAAGAGGAATCCTAACTATAGAATTTAGAGTCGTAAGCAATCAGTGGTGGAGCTTGCCTAAAATATTATAGGGTGCAATAACTACTAATTAAAATATTATATTTGAATTTTTCAAGAACTATATAAGTTTTTATCACATTTTTTTAAAAGTTAAGAGAAATCCTTTATTGCTCTATGGTATCACTTTAACACATGTCAATTGAGAAATTTTCCAGTCAAGGTCATTCTCTCACCCTCTTATTCCACCTCCCAAAAAGATAAAACACTTTTTTCCAATTGCACCTTGCAACTTTATAGAGTTTCTTACCTTGTTTTAAAACTCGAATTAATCATCGACTCTATTAAGGTCCTGAGTTAATAGGTTAGTGGTTGAATTGGTGGTCAGTTTTTGAACTGCAAAACTCGATATTATCTTTTAAATTTAAAATCAAAATTATACAAGCCAATGTTTTGTTACTTTTGTAGCTCATAATATATCATGTATAAGCCCACTTCTTTTGTTTCAAAAATAGCTACCACTAATTTCTACCAAAAAAACAATAGCTGCCACTAATAGTGCTTTTTTATTCTTAAAAAAATGCATACATTACAAAAACATTGGAAAAGTAAGTTCAGGTGAACACCTACAGACTATTTGACTTGTTTTTCAAATTACCAAAAGGGGGGAGTAAAGGTGGTAGGAAGTGTATTAAAAAATGGCTAATTGCATTTTCGATTAATATTTATTTTTGATCTTAGTTTCAGTTTGATCTTTTATCTTTTTTTCCACTTTGGCATTTACGTTTGATATGTTTCAGTTTGGTCCTTCAATTCATTAGTATATGTTTCACTTTGGTCTTTCAAAACAAAAACACAGAAAAATGAAAAACACTATAAATGTCTTCAAAAACACCAAGAAACACTTCAGTTTTTGTTTTTTGATTAACTCGTGCAATAGTGACCAAATTCAATGAAACTGAACCCTAATTAACTTGAATAAAATTTCACAAGTAATTCAACGAAACGAAAATTAAGTTCAAAAAAGTGTTTATGTGCAAAATCACTTTTGGACCAAAACCTTCAATCTCAAGAATGGTGATTTTGCTATAAAGCACTAAATTGAACGATTCTTTAGCCTAAAATTCTCAAAATTCAACAAAGAATCATAACATGGCAAACATCTTTTTTCTTCAGAAAAGCGCTTAAACGCAAACATTGTGAAGAAGCAATTCGCATCTGTAAATCTCTAACCCCGTGCCCCCATACTTGGGCTTACAAATATCCATCCAACTTACCCGCGGAATCTTTTTCAATTCAATTAACATATTGTAATTTGTCATAATTTATATTAATGGAATTTTTACTTACAAAAAGAATCTTAAGTTGGGATTTTTTTGGGTACGTATTCAATTCAATGATGTTTTACTAGGAGGCAAAAATATGGATTATTATTTTTTTGACAATAAAAAATATGGATTATGGATTATGATAAATGACAATATATTATGTTAATTTATTTTCTCTAAACGCACTAGTGGAAAAAAGACATTTAGCGTCGGTTAAATTGGACATTTAGCGTCGGTTATCGCCCGACGCTAAATCGCCCGATGCTAAATGTCATACATTTAGCATCGGTTATTTAACCGACGCTAAATGTCACATTTAGCATCGGGTGTTCAGATAACCGATGCTAAATGTCCATTTCATCACTGTTTTTGCTGTCTGAAAATGACATTTAGCATCGGTTATTTGAAACAACCGATGCTAAATGTCCTGAAAAATGACATTTAGCATCGGGTGTTTGAAACAACCGATGCTAAATGTCCTGAAAGTGACATTTAGCATCGGTTGTTCCAAATAACCGATGCTAAAAGTCATTTTTGACAAAAAAAATGACATTTAGCATCGGTTATTTGAAACAACCGATGCTAAATGTCCTGAAAGTGACATTTAGCATCGGTTGTTCCAAATAACCGATGCTAAAAGTCATTTTTGACAAAAAAAAATGACATTTAGCATCGGTTGTTTGAAACAACCGATGCTAAATGTCATTTTCTTGATAAAAAAAAGACATTTAGCATCGCTTGTTTGAAACAAGCGATGCTAAATGTCTAGTTTCTTTTTATACATGCCTCACAAACATCACTTACAACATCAATTCATACAAGAAGAGAATAATATTCAAGAACTATGGTAATTACAGTCTACAACAATAAAATAATATTCCAGAAGAGAGCCATATATGAAAACTGAAAACACAAACTGAACAAGAATTATGGCAATTACAAAGGAAAAGGAGTATGCTTGTGATCATAAGCTACTGACAGCATGGGAAGCTGTAGCAAGCACACCAAGATGTATGCTCTGGCTTGATATCACAGATGAAAGCATAGTACTTTACTGTCTAGCCATTCGCCTAACACCAACTCTCAGTTGTCCATGTTCTCCCCTTAGGAAAACAAAAGCATCTCCAGCAACTAATCATTTCGACACGACAAATGTGCTCCAGCCGGCTGTAAGAAAGTGCCTCCTGGTTGACCTAGATAACATTAGTGGAAGAGATTAGCCAGAATCACACTTCCACATCACGGTAATGAAGCAATATAAGAACTAGTTGGAAAGCATTTCTCATTCAATGCAAGTCATAATACTCATCCATTCTAGAAGCTGAATATGCAATTAAAATCAAACAAAGAAGGCTTCCAATATAAGTGCCAAATTACCTCTATTTATATGTCAGCAAGTAAATAAACAAATACTTTGATCACTTCTATTTCTTTCAAGAACAATTCAATATACTCATAAATCAACACAAAAAAATGACGAATCAGAAAAATTAGGGGTTCAGAAGCATTTATGAAGCATACCTTCTCAAAGGCATGTCTCAGAACTAGAGGATCATAAGGAGCTGAAGGAATAGCCTCAGAGTACCAAAGAGGATACCATCTTCTAAACCCACCATCTTTGCTAGAGTACAAGTGACCATGGAAAACACTCAAAATGTTCACAATCACCATTCAGATCTTTCATTTCTGATGAAATCCAAACAGAACCTGAATCCATAGAGGTGTTAAACTTATCAAAATTTGCACATAAATGCTATAGATTTAATTCAAAGTTAGGAGATTGTATAACTTTAATTACTTTCTAATCCCCAACCAATGTATAGGGAAGTGACTCCTATAGCATCTAGTCCCCAATCAATTTATCATTATCATTAATAAAAGAATTTATAGAATTATTGAACCTGAATAACAAGTATACCTGGTTTGAAAAATGTTCTGGATCATCTTGCGAGGCGATTCTTGTGCTGCATCCTCCAACAGAAGCAGCTCGTCCGAGGAGAGGCGCCAACCCAGAGCACCCAGATTTTCCTCTGCTTGTGTTATTGACTTGACCCCAGGAATTGGCACTGTACCTTTGCATATTATGCACCAATTTATTGCAACCTGTCATGATAAAGTAATGCATTAGAAGATGAACTTAATTGCTCGGTAAAGGTTGGTGTAAGTGGTCAATTATATCATTTGTCACACGCCTAGGACAAGGACAATTAAGTGAGTTGCTCGGTGGTTCTGAAAAATGCTTTGAAGAACATTCACAATTTCAATGGACACATACAACGAAATTGAAATAAAGTAACTATACAACATCACTGCTGTAAAAAAAATGCAGATTTGCTGCAAGCACTAGTCTGGCTGTATCAGAGAAAGCTTTAGTATCTGGTCTAAGGTACCATCTTTTTAAAGTCTTATTTATTGGATTCAAACTACTAATGACAACATTTGGATTCAAACTATTAACCACAACAATATGAAATTGTTGATCATATATAAATGATAAGTAAAACCAAATTGATATCAAAGTAAGTCTATTCCAAATTAAATAAAAGGGTGGCTCTGTTAGGTACTAAATCCAGAATAGAAGGAATACTGAAATATGAATTGATGACTAACTTTCATAACAACATAGGAAATACTGCTATAGCAGAACAATGCTGAATTATAGGTAAAAGATAAATGCTGCATTCACAAACACACCAGACCTGCTTCCTTCCACAGTACCTGTTCCAGCATATATATCCAAGCACCTAAGTTTGATCTTATGTACAAATTTTTTGGCCCAATAATATGAAATTGTTGATCATATATAAATGATAAGTAAAACCAAGTTGATATCAAAGTAAGTCTATTCCAAATTAAATAAAAGGGTGGCTCTGTTAGGTACTAAATCCAGAATAGAAGGAATACTGAAATATGAATTGATGACTAACTTTCATAACAACATAGGAAATACTGCTATAGCAGAACAATGTTGAATTATAGGTAAAAGATAAATGCTGCATTCACAAACACACCAGACCTGCTCCCTTCCACAGTACCTGTTCCAGCATATATATCCAAGCACCTATGTCCTATAACAAAAATTTGCCAGTGTTAAATCAATCTTGGTTATTCCAAGGAATTAACAAAATTTAGTGGAGTAAAAGGTAGTATTAGCTTAACCTTCATTTATCAAAATATAGCTATGAAAATTCCTTAAATCATTACATTTATGAAAGTCCCAGTTGGGACTTGAGATGGTGAATATTTCCCAGTAAGCATTCCAAGTCCTAGAGGACTATAAGCAATCATGCGAATACCAAGAGAATCACATATGCTCTTGATCTCTAGTTGATCTTTCCCCATGCTTAGCAAAGAAAATTGCACCTGAAATGTTGAAATTAAAAAGAAGATCAATGTCACCAACTTTGACAAGTTCATAAGTTTTTTCAATGTATTTCACAATCATCTCATAATCATTTGAATCCTTCTTTAAGTGAGAAATTGAGCAACAATAACAGATCAATGCTTATAAAAAAATCAATAACACCAGCAATAACAGATTGATTTCGATAATAACCTAACCAAAGTCCATCAAAGAAATTCCATGAAAAAATTCCAAAACACTATCGTAATTTTTGGAACTAAAAACAATGAAAAAAAACGAATGGATTTATAGAAGGAAGGAAACAAAGGTCTGGAGAAGACAAAAAGAAGAAGAAACTAACAATTTCAAACTATAAGCCGAATCAGAACAAATGAAGACAAAGCTTCAAGATCTATAGCATTTGAGAACCTAATAAGCTTTTGCACAAGTAGAAAACCCTAGAAATTAGAAAAGGGGGTACCTGAAGAAATGTGAAGAAAACCCTACAGATTGCGACTAGTGAGAGAGACGACGGAGAGGAAAGGCAGCGACGGAGAGGAAAGGCGGTGACGGAAACGAAAGGCGAACGGAGTGAACTTGCGCTACGTTACTAAGAGAGTGAATTTTGCGAGACGACGTGGAGAGCACAAACGGCGTGGAGAGTAGTGACGGCGTGGAGAGAAGAGACGGCGTTGAGAGCAATGACCTTGGGAGAGAAGACGAAGTGGAGAGCAGAGACGGCGAGAGTGGAGAGAGCAGAGGCGGCGAGAGTGAAGAGCTTGAAGTTTTAGCGTGAGAGATTGAGAGAATACGAGAGAACGCGAGGTATTGGAAAAAAAATATGGGACCTTTAGCATCGGTGGTTTATACACCCGATGCTAAATGTCTAAAGCAAATACATTTAGCGTCGGGTATATTAAACACCCGATGCTAAATGTATTTGCTTTTAGACATTTAGCATCGGGTGTTTAAACACCCGACGCTAAATGTATTTGCTTTAGACATTTAGCATCGGGTATTTAAACACCCGATGCTAAATGTCTAAAGCAAATACATTTAGCATCGGGTGTTGAAACACCCGACGCTAAAAGTAGGCGCGAAATATGAGATCTTCTATTTAATTGCAAAAATGCCACCGGTTCAACATTTAGCATCGGCTGTTCAAACAACCGATGCTAAATGATGCTTAATAATGTCTTTTTTCCACTAGTGACGTATATATTAAGTGAAAAACCAAATATAAAATAGAAAGAAAAGAAATAAAATTAGCATAATGTTGTTTGTCTTAATCTATTTTTGTCTTCTAGCAAAACATCCTTGAATTAATTTTTAAAAAAATAAAAATTGATTCTATCTCTAGTGACTTGGGATAAGCCCAAATCTTTCTTCATAAATGTTTGGTATGATCGATCGATATATAGTTCAACGGTCAAACATAAGCAAACATCATCTTTGTTCTTCTGATGAATGGTATATACATAATACCATGACAAGAGCATCAATTTATATAATACATCTAATTTTATAATCCATTCGAATTACATATTGCATGTAAATTATTTATTTGTTTATTCACTCAGCAACAACTTAAAGTGCATAGTCAATGAATTTGAAGTCCAAAAGCTTGCAGTTGCTGCTACTACTTGCCTTTTTTTAGGGGTAAACCCGGGTATCCACCGCACGGACAGCAGTGACTAATCTCCCGCTCATTGTAGGTGCATCGAGGGGCAGGACAGCTGGCCCAGAGTTTTAACGCTGCTCCATACCCAAGGCGGGGATCGAACCCCCGACCGTTGGTTATTCAGCCCCAACCGCTGAACCCCACGCTCTGGGTTTAAAGAAATATTATCTTTTAGGTGGGGTGCGCCAGGCCCATGCTTTAGTGCAACGCATAGGCGACACGTGAGAAACCCAATAGCAAGCTATTGTAGTGGCCTCTCCCCTCAAAAAAAGTAATTTAATATCGTATGAGCCAATGACCCACATATCAGATATTAAACTTATCTATATAAGATATTAAACTGATAAGAATAGAAATATCAACAATATATATAACTATCATAACGGCAAAGATCTCAGCACAATATCAACAAGATATTAATATCAACAATATATAAACTTGATTAATTACTTGTTTCAATTGATTAAGCGCGTCATAAGGGATATAATCTCAGCACAATATCAACAATATATTATTAATTGCATAACAACAAAATATATAACTATCATAACGGCAAAGATCTAATGAACTAAAAGAAACATCAATGTTAATTATTTTAGTACAAATTTATTTTAATTAAAAATATACATGTCTCAACTTAGTTAGGAAGAAGGAAATTGACTATGCTTAAAAATATGACCGGCCGTTTACCAAAAAGAACATGGCTTTAGGATTAGATGCTTACTACATGAATAATTATTCACTTCATCTTATGAAACTTGTTTGAATATATACATATATCATTAGAAGAAGATCATCACTACTCTCCTGAGAAACACATGCATGAGACCACATGGAATGGCTACTTGAATTACAAACTGCAAATATTTAATTATAAACTAATAAAGAAACTAACTACATGTGCCGTAGCTATATAGTTGGATTAATAATCATCAACAATCTTGCTTTTGATGTCGACCGGTTTGCATATGATTTTGTTCAATACAAATAGTTTTCTTTCTTTTTCAACTATGTGTGTGTATTTTTCTAGGTAAGTTATATATCCATTAGTATTGGGATAAGTCAAGATCATTAATACGCATTTTAATGTAGAAATATATACTAAGCTAGTACTTCATACATATTTTATCAAAATCTCACATTAAACTTGTTTTTTTTAATAAATGAATTTCAATATACCCCCAAAGTCTAGCGCGAGTGGTTGGTGTGCTGAGTGTGTGAGGCACTAATGGAAAAAAGGCATTTCATATCGGTTAAAATTGACATTTTATATCGGTTCCTGAACCGATGCCGAAAAATGAGATATAAAAAATAGGGACATTTCATATCGGTTCCTGAACCGTTATGAAAATTGTTTTTATATCGGTTGCCCCTAGAACCGTTATGAAAGGTCAGTTTTTTTTAAAAAAATAGACTTTTCATATCAGTTGCCCCTAGAACCGCTATGAAAAGTCAGTTTTTTTTTTTAAAAAAAAAGACTTTTCATATCGGTTTTATATGGGAACCGATATGAATACTGATTTTTAACATCGGTTTTCTATGGGAACCGATATGAAAAGTTTCTTTTTTTTTAAAAAAAGTGAGGTTTCATGTTTATTATTACCTGGACAATTAATCAAATTCACAATCAAAATTAATCTCCAGATCATAACCAAAAAATTACTTCTAACATAAACTATCCAAAAAATTACTTCTAACATAAACTAAGCAAAACTATCATAATGAACAAAAATTACTTCTAACATAAACTAAGCAAAACTATCCAAAAAATTACTTCTAACATAAACTAAGCAAAACTATCATAATGAACAAAAATTACATTTCATTAAAAATTACATTTCAAAATGATCATAACCAGCTTTGTGTTGAATCGGTTGACGAAGCACTTGGGCAGCCACCCTGTAGGATCTAACTCAAAAGGAAAAGAAAAAAACAAAAGCAATGAGGAAAAGCCGGTCAAGATCTTCTATGAATGAGGAAAAGCCAGCTTTATGTTTAATGCATTTTCCTTCCATGAATATTAATGTAAACTGTATGAATAATAATTATATTTTTCTCTGTTGAGGAAAAGAATATTAATTACCTGAACAACATAAGTAACCACACATGAATTATCTTCAAGCTTCTCCACTACCCTTCCTGATTGTAGTAATAGTCCTCTGATTGCATTATTTTGCTTTGGATGCAACCCATCAGCTATTTCCTTCGGCAACGAAGCAACTGCTACTACCTACAAAATCCAATTAAACATTTTGATTTTTTGATAATTTCTAAAATATATGGTTAGTAGTTAGTTAGTTAATTAAGAGCGTTCTCAATTAGTACTAACTTACCAGGGTGCCATCTTCCATGGTTTCACGGCGCTCATAGACAATAAATTCCCTATTTCTGAAGAGAGGCTTGGAGTTGTCTCCAAACTTGAGTCGAATTATGCTGAGCCGAATTCCCTATTTCACGGCGCTCATAGTTTCTTTTTTTTTTGGGTCAAAATGATCATTGATAGAAAACGCCCAAGGACACTTGCAAAAGCACATGATGTCAAACAGAGGATGTTATAGCAATGCACAACATAAAAACAACAACACACTAGTCACACATTCAAAATGCACAACAGACCATAGTAATCACACTATTCGAAATTTTTCTTTTGTTTTCTCAAATACTTCTTCAGCAAATGTAGCCTCTTTACCATCAGCTCTTTTAATCTCCAATTGTGCTTTCTGATAGAATCCAGTGCCTCTCAATGCATCTGCGATAAAATCATCGAAACCAATTGCAATTGCTGCCTCAGCCTTTGCTCCATAAACCAACCTCTACAACATTAAAACAGTATTTTGTAAGAAAGTATGCCCAAAAGTATGTTTGGTAAAATAAAAGGATTAAAATGATTAGTCGTAGGGTGATACACATACTATGTTGGGTTAGTATATTGTAATTTGTATTTGAGGTGATGAATAAATTATGTTGAGATGTTCCCGTGGATGTAGGCAAGAGGTGCCGAACCACGTAAATGATTACTTAGTTTTTGTTTCGACTTGGTTCGGCACCTCTTGCCTACATCCACGGGAACATCTGTTAAGTTAATAATGTTGTCATGTCTTTTTGAGTATAACAAAGTTATTAAATGAGGAAGCAACAAAGTAGTTTTGGGTCTGTAGATACAGTGGTATCACTCGTGTAGTTACACACGCGCAAAAATTGTAGAGATCTCGAATTTGAATTCGGATAAGTACAAAAAAGCATAGGAAGTTCCAACCTTAACTCGTGAAAGGTGTATTGCACCAAAGCACATTGGGCATGGCTCGCAAGAAGTATATATTTCACAATCTGCAAGTTCTATCTGCTTTAGCTTCTTACAAGCCTGCAAGAAAATGAAATCATTCTGTTAATAATAAAAATTCAATTTAATTGCAAAAATTAAGTTTTCATTACAAGATTAAATAATTGCACATCATTTCAAAAAAAATGCATATAAATAATCAATTGCTAAAGGGGGCAGGGGATATCTCTGTTATGGAGTGATTAATTTACTACAAGAAATTATGCTTTTTTATTTCAATTCAGGAAATAATTTAATTTAGGTATTTGTAATCTAACCTCTCTTATTGCTGTGACTTCAGCATGAGCAGTTGGGTCAGTGTTTCTGAGAACCATGTTGTGAGAAGTAGCAACTACTTCATCATTACAAACTATAACAACACCAAAAGAACCTCCATCTTCACAATCTACCCCTTTATATGCCTCTTCAACTGCTTTTCTTAAAAACTTGTGGTCTCTCTCTTGTATAGCTAATTGGCCAATGCAAGACCAAAAATAAATTAGTAAAGAGTCTAGAATAAATTGTTGTTGCATAATCAAAGAAAAGAGTGCAAGGGTAACAATAAAGCTAATTAATTGTTCAGATTCCAGTAGCATTACCTTCCTTATGGCCAGCAAATGCAGAAGCTATTGCAACAGTTCCATCCTTAGTTTGCACCACTGGGATGATTGAAAAGGGCAAAAATCTTAAAAAATGTAAGCAAAGAAATAGAAGATATATAGTTTTTTGTATGATTAAAATTTGGATGCATTTGGCTTTGTTGGAGCAAAATGGGCAGCAAAGAGAGGACATTGTATTCAACATTCATTCTCTTCCTATTCACAACTAATTTCCTCATTTCACAATTTTACCAGCCAACAAATTTTCACAAGTGTAAAAACTCAACTGGAAAAGACAGTGATGCAGACTCTAAAACCATACAAATAATTACATCCAATTAAATTCCAAAAACAAGCCGTGTCCAATAGATAAAGGCATCAAATGAAACTTATAAAAAGACACAAACCCTAAGCAGTGAGAACAACAGCAACACCACATGCTTTAATCTTCTTCTATTGTGTAGACTTACAGATAACCTCTGAAAGAAGTTTGAATAACAACAGCAGCATAATGTTCTTTAGCATGATTTGAAGTTTTGGTCAACCTTGCTACTTCAACAGTAGCTTGAGCAGTAGCCATAGCTTCTTCTGCAGTAGCAACAGCCATAGCAAGAACATGTTTTTCATCTTGTCCTGTTCTTGAAGCTCCAGATGCAGTAGCCACATCATGTTTCAATTTTGGTGGAGTTTGTTGAGTATTGTTCACTGCTTCATGATTCACAGTTTTCCTAAAAATCCATCTTCTTTTTTCTCTCTTCTACAAAAACAAACAAGTTTCATTTCTTCAATTTCTTCAAATAACAAGGAAAGTAATAGAAAAAATGGATGCATGAAGTGAATTAGAGTGAGTGAGTACATTTTCTTCATCTTCTTCCTGATCACAATCTTCTCTTCTTCTACCACTTCTTTTATCAGTATCTTTTGTAGGAGATCTGAATGCTCTTTTCACTGCAGTTAACCATGACCTACTTCCTTTATTCCCCATATGTGTAAAACTAAAACAACATTTACACCTCTAAAATTTCTTAATACACCTCTCAGAAAGAGCCATAAAATTTGTGCAGAGTAAAAGACAAAGGAGTCTATAATGCTCCCCAACCAAGTCCTTTAACAGTGTCTCTGAGATTATAAATAAATAGAGAGAGAGAGAGAGAGAGAGAGAGAGAGAGAGAGAGAGTGGATCTCTGCTTCAATCTTTGTTATTTTTATCAACTACACGTTCAAGAATGCTACATTAACACTACAGTATGTTCTTGATAGCAGCCTTGTCTGTGCCACAATTCATCATCAAAAGAAACTAAAATTGTAGAATCAAATCAAACACATCAAATGACTTGAACACCTATTCCTAAGATCTAAATCTGATTCTACACATTTTACCTCTTATCTCGTGACTTTTTCCTCGAGGAGATCTATTCTTCTGTGAGGCAACAACTTTCAGCTTCAACATCCTCACCTAGTTCAAGTAGTTCCTGCATCCATGAGAACACAAATGTTTGAGATCACACTAGTACTAATCGCCAACAGCCACTTTCAATTGAAGAAACTAGAAAGTACAGAGAGGCGTGAGAAAGAAATGTTTGAGATCACACTACCAATAACCAATAACTCACCCTTTGAAGAAAACCCTAGAAAATACAGAGAAAGAAATGGTGCTGATTTTAGGGCGACGAAGACGGGGTGAGGGCGGGGGAGTGAGGGCGAGGGAGTGAGGGCCACACAGAGCTCATGATGCAGAGACGACGACAGCGCACAGGTGAGACGGAGTGAGACCACGACGCACAGGTGAGACGGAGTGAGACGACGGCGCACAGGTGAGACGGAGTGAGACGACGGCGCACAGGTGAGACGGAGTGAGACGATGGCGCACCGGTGAGACGGAGTGAGACGAAGGCACAACGGCGAAAACGGAGGGAGACCGCGATGAGATGGTGAGGGCGACAGAGCTGGGGTGAGAAGAGACGATGTGAAGATTTGAAGAGGCGAGTGCAAACTGAGAGGGGTGAGCGTGAAGAAATTGAGAGAGGCGTGAAGGAACTGAAAAGAGGGTGGTGGAAGAGATGAGGGAGGTGCGAACGGTGGTGGAAGAGATTAGGGAGAGGTACTGCGAATGAGAGTGAGAGGGAGAAAATGAGAGATTAGGGAGTGGTACTGCGAATGAGAGTGAGAGGCATCGAATGGTGGAAGAGAACGAATAATTTTTTTTTCGTTTCTATTAACGGGTGGTTTTGTGACCCGTTATGGAAGTCTAAATTTTTGCACTTTCTATAACGGTTATGCAATGGAACCGATATGAAAGATGATTTTTCAACTTTCTATATCGGTTCCTATGGCAACCGATATAAAAAGTGTAATTTTAATTACAAAACTGCCACCGCGTCACTTTTAACATCAGGCCGTTTTTAACCGATATAAATGACAGTTATAAAATGCATTTTTTCCACTAGTGAGGGTTGTACCCGAGGTACCAAATTCTATTTCTACCAAAAACAAAATCAATGTCAATATGATTAACGTACGTATAAACTTTTGCTTATAAAAAAAATTAACGTGTGTATAACATGATTTTTTTTCTAAATAAAAAGAATAGTTTGATGCTTTTGACGCTATTTGGTAAAAAAAACAAAGGATAAAATAGTTTATAGCTGATAGTTATAGCGGATAAGCTAATAGTGTGAATTTAAAGTGTTTGATAAAATTAGAGGTTGAACTAACTTATAAATATAAAATGGTAAAAATAATGTCAAAAAAAGATAAGAGAAAAAAATCACTTGCTGTAGGATACATAGGGAATTTAATGAAAATAACTAGGGTAAAAATGAAACATTATAAGCTGTAAGTCCAAACGCTGCTTCAAGTAGTAACTTGAAAAATGCTATAAGCTAATGGTTACCAACAATGGCAGGCCTAAGACCCTAGGCTAGGATGTGCAAAAAATTTTAAACACACGCGTCGCTAAAAATGTCATAAAATTATAATTTTAATATTTTTAATTAAATAAATTACACACCTAGTAATTGTCGTGTACATTAAAATTTTAATTTATTTAATTAAATAAATGTTTATAGTTAATGTAAAAGACAAATCAAGTTTACAAAATTGACCTTTATAATATATAATAGAAAAATTCTTCTATTTCACTTTATTTCCAACAACTCAATTAAATAAAAAGTTTATTTGTAATAATAGCATTAAGTTGGCAAATGTGGTTAACTTTTAGCTTATAATAGTGACAGCAAGGAATACTTCTCTCGCAATCTAAGTCATTAGACAATCGTTCATCCCTATAAACTGAGTGATACAGTGAAACATTGTCGTGGTAAAATACAATTAGGAACCAGTGCAAACTCTTAAACAAGGGGGGTCAAAATAATTTTTTTAAAGGGAGATAAATGCATTTATTTATTTTTCAGTGAGTGCAACTGACCCCCTAAATTGTATGTAGCTCCGCCCCTGGTTACCAAAAACTTCTATTTTACTTCTACGAGCTTATCCATTGTAAACTATCTGCTAAACACCAGTGATTTGATTTTGCCGAACAGAGCTTTCGTGTGCGGACACATTGTATATAGGCATTTTCCTCTAAAAAATAAATAGTTGAAACAAGTAGCTCCAATTGTGACTCAAAAACGATATTGTTTGTTTCCTAGGAGCTCAGAAAAATCTAGATAGTATGAATATATTTTCAAACAATTAGTTATTTGTCATAAAATGATGCGTGATAAAAATGTTTACCAACTCTTGCAAGCTGGATCAAAAGCTACCTTGGAGGCCCGCCAGAATGGGTATTCTTCTTTAATTCCGACTCCAACTACATAATACTGAAAAAATGGGAACATGTTCATTTTCTTCATTTGGGTTTCCTCAACCCTAAGCCACAAATTTTGTGTAACTAAGACAGGTGTTTGTACTTATAAAGATAGGGATATATCTTTCAAATCTTATTGGAAAGTCTTGGTGGGGGACGCATTACATTTTTGGAGCCATGCAAATTGAAAATGACTAACTTGGACTTTACCATCATATATTATATCATAAGTAAGACAAATTTATAAGAGAATGGATTAAATCTCTTATAATCGTGATCAGGAATATTTCATGATAGTGATAGCTTTGGCAATCTAGATTTTAGATTAGTTGGCATTATTTTGACAGATCTGTGATCATTGCCCATACTCAATGGGCTCGAATAAATAGACTTTTGTACCAAGTTTAAGGAAATAGCTAAATACACCTCCTATTTTTTGTACATACACTTTCCATCCGTAATTTTATTTTTGGAGGTGTATCATTCTTTAACCACCCTGATTAGCCTAGTAGATATCCCCTCAAATTACCCTTTGGCCTCGCTGTGGGATTAATCCCCTCTTGACGACTTCAGTCATGTGTTTCGCACTTTGTTATGCGCCTCCACAAAGTTGGCTTCCCCAACATTTGATCGTGCGCCCTCATCCTGTAGTTGTGCTTCATTTACTAGCTCAACCACCCACTGTTAGGTCTTATTATAATTTTGTCTTAAATATGTAGCTAGTTGGTAAGCTAAGAAATATCGAAGGAGTGCAACAAGGATGTCCAAGATTTAAATTCTGGAAACTAACATTCCTTCCTAAATAATTAACTACTAACATTTGCCTTTAAAAAAATTCTATTATAATTTTATCATATTATAATAAAATATAATAATAAATTACTTAATGTGTAGAATATTTACGATAGTTAATAATATAAAATTGACGTCATGCGCGAGACAAATTGGGTAACCCGAAGACCAATTAAGGTTCAACTCTCCTCCGTTTGCGAATATAAGTAAAAGGCAGTTATGCACGCCCTTTAAGAACAGTTAAAAACAGAAGTTTGATTACTAAATCACTCTTATTAACTCTTCTTGAACAATGTGAAAAAGAATTACAAGTTGGAAACCAAAAGTTACTTGTATTCAAAAAAACGGGGGCCCAACTAATAAGGGTAAACTTGGTATATTAGCTAAAAAAATTAATTTACTTATATTTTAGGACTAAGTAAATTCTTTTGATTATATACGAAAATGGTGAAGTACCCAGAAATCACGTTTTCTTAAATGAGACCTTACTTAACCAACACCGTTGGTCCAGTGGCTTAATCTCCCTGGGACACGGAGGGTTGACCCGGTGCTCCCGGGTTCAACTCTCGCAGTGGACAAACTCGGTGTTGGCTAATGCGAAATTTGATCCTAAGCACGAGCGGAGATTAGTCTTTCGTTGAAAGCGTTGGGACACTCCGTGGGTAGCCAGCAATGGTCCGAACTAAATGGACCTTACTTTGTCTTTATTTTTTTGGTCAAATTACTTTGTCTTTATTCGATTGTGGAGCATGGGCAAACAAAGAACCCTAATAGGCTCCAAGTTGGGTTGGGTCTTTCTCACCTCTAATTTGACTTGTGTTTCTCTCATAATTTTTTTTCATCTAAACATTTGACATTTGACAAACATATTTAATAACATTTATACTCTCTTCATTTTTGTAAGTGCCGTTTATGGTGTTTTGACAATCATTTTTACTTTTATTTTTGATGAAATTGTTAGTTTTTTCTTGTGATATCCTTTACTATTCATTTAACCCATTGCACCTCTCTCTCTCTCTCTCTCAAATTAACATTTAAAAGTATAATTGATAGAAAATAATATAATATTAAACTTTAAAAACAATAAATAAATAAATAATAACAATTTTTAAAAAAATAGACACTAAAAGAAACAAAGGGAGTTTAAAGTTAAACTTGCTGCCAAAAACTTTGATTTTTTTAAATCATTAATATATGTACTTGCATGAAAGAATGATTTTATCCTATTCCAAACTCATAAACTAATTTAATTTTGTTCATAAAAAACAAATTTAATTGTATCATAATAAAAAAAATAAAGGAAATAAATAGTCAAAGCTAAGAATCAGTTTGCACAAACCATTAACAAAATATCACCAAAAAAACCATTGACAAAATATCACCATAAATTCTAAGGGAGACTAGCATGCATGAAATAAAATCTATCAATTGCTATTATCCAACATTATCAGATCATTGCTGTGTATATTGCTGACTACATCCAAAATATGACCATGATGTGAATGCTAAGGGAATTCCCACGCCTAGCTAGCTACTAGCTAGGGTGGTGATAGATTTAGATTTCATAGCTACTTAGCTAGGGTGAGGACCTTGACAGTTGACACCACATGGAATGGACCAACAATTGGTGAGAATTTCAGGTGAACCTCGTGAAGTATAAAACTCCCACACAGCATGGACCAGAATCATAACCTAGAACTAACTCTTCTTCCCACCAAAGCTTATCCAAATCTAAAGTCATAAAATTACGTGGATGAGAAGTCCTAGCAACACTATTTATTACTTTTTTTTAATACTCTTTCAACAATTTGATGAAACTCATATGATTTCACCACTTTGAAAATGAGAACTATTAATTTAGTCGGACGCACGTGAATTTTATCCCATCATTAAAAGAGTCTTGAATGGAGAGTGTTAAAACTTAAAAGAGTGTTACTTGTATTTCTCAATTTCAATTATTTCAATTATTCTCACACTGAATTGTCAAATTAGAATTAGTAAGGTTAGTACAGTTGTGGATTGTGATGGCTGGAAATTGTAGGCTATAGGGTGGTCCAGTAACAGCATGGTCTCAAATCCTTTTCTTGGGTTGAGGCTGGGGTTATTTGGGTTGCAACCCCTGTTTCTGTTCTTTTGGGGAAACTATTGGCGCCTGACCCATGTGAATTCCAAATGGGTTGGCTAAAATTTAAGTTTCTATCAAAAGCATAAATATTAGAAGTACTTGTATGCTTATAATAATTAGGCTTAAATATGTTTTTACCCCCTGCAAATAGGGAGTGTTTTGCTTTTACCCCCTCCAAATTTATTTTTTTTAAAAACAACTTGCAAAATTCAATTTTTTTTATTTTAGTCCTTCTCTTAGATGAACGTTACAATAATTGCCTACGTGTTTAACAGAAGTGTGATTTGGCATTTTTAATTCATTTTCATTTTTGTAAATGTTGAATGGAGAGGCCAAGTCATCAATTAGATTAAATTAGAACCCTAATTCCTCTTTCTTCTTCCTCTGTTCTCCATTCGCGATTCCTCTTCTCTTCTCCCTCCCCTCTGTAACATGCCCAATTTGGCTAATTTTGTTTAACGAAATTTGCGAAAAGTAATAAGTTACTTGATTAGCTAAGTTAATTGCAAATTATATAAATCAAGTGAAGGATTGTGATTGAATAGTTAAATTGAGGTTTAAATGGGAATTTTAGTCTAAAGGGCAAAACAGCCATTTTGCCTAGCGAGCGGTTATAACTAAATTAATTAGTTAACCTAAGTATTATAGTACCTATAAATGTGTGTGATGACTAATAATATTACTTATGATGTGAGTATGAGAATTATTGTGTATTTAGTTAAGATAAGAAGGAATTAGTAGGCCAAGGGTAATTTCGTCATTTCCTATCCAATTAAAACCCTCAGCTGAAAAACAGCCAAGACCTTCCCTCATTCCTCACTTTGCGGAAAACAAAACAGAAAATAGAGAAGAGAGTCGTGAGAGGAAGAGGGAGAAGAATGGGAGGGAACTTCCTCCATTCTTGATGCATGTTCTCCTTCTTTGCATCATTACAACCAACTCACCATTCTCTACTTGATCATGATACCAATTTCAGCACCTCTATCCTCCTCATTTTCAGTTCACCATTTCAGAACCTCAAGCTCTAAATAGCCCAAAATGGAGTCTTTTCCACTTGCTTTGAGGTTGTGGCCTTGCATGTTGTTTTGGGAGTTAGATTGGGACATCTCAACACCTACATTTAGCATTGGGACAGTCTAGGATGGATTTCCAGTAGCTGGGTTTCGAAAATAAAGAGTTGGGACTTAAGTTGTGGTTCATGATGGATGGATGGATGGAAGATGCAAACTCATAAGAAGATTCTGCTACAAAACAGTTTCGACACCCTCTGGTATTTCCTTCACAACTCACAGTACAGACCTCCGTTTAATCTCATTTTTATTTCATTAGAAACTAGACACGAAATCCTTCAGTTTAGGCACAAGAACCACTTAAATTGAGGGAGAAAAATTAAGTACAAATTTCACATTTGCCACAGTAACGATTTTGAATCAGTCATAGTGTTTTAGCCATAACTCCCTGAATACTCATCATATCAGTGTGGGACTTGAACCATATGAAAGTAGACAAAATTATCTACACAATAGGCACTAGCTTGAAAGGTTTTGGTTAAGAATCGAATTAGTTATGTTTGTTGCAAAATAGTTCACAGATGCTGCCAAACCGATCTTTGGAGTTAGTTGACGCGTTCTAGAAGTTGGGATTGGATCGAAGTAAAAAGGGGATTACATTGTTGATTTGAGATGCATTTGGGGAAGCTTCAGTAACTGGACACGTTTGGGGATTCATTCGGGATAGATTTGATGTTCATGGAAGCGAGAAATTCAAGATGAGGAAAAGTTCGAGTAGACGAGTCGGTGTCGAATTCCATTCGTTTGTGGTCGTTTGTGAGTTTCATCACAAGAGGTGAGTTCTATACGCGCTTAGGGTTTTCAATTTTATTGTGTCCACCTTGCATGTGACTGAGAATATGGTTTTGTTCTTTGTTTCGTTCGATTTTGTTGAAAGTCGTTGTTTTGCGAAAATGTGTTTAGTTATGAACGATTGATTGATTGATTGATTGATGCATTGTGATTGATTGCTATTGTTTGGACTGGAATATTGTCTGGAATTGTTTGTGTTTATGTTGGATTTTGATTGGATTACGGATTGGACGCAAACGGAAAAGCGAAACGGGAGAAACGGAAGGAATTTGGTATACTGAATAGAGCACACGGACCGTGCGCCAATTTCGTTGTTGGCTAAAATAAAATGGTGCAACACGCACGAGTCGTGCGCCCCTTGGACACGGACCGTGTGTGTGATTCGGGTTTAAGGTGATAGAATTCTCGTTTCATCGCTCCTTTCGATTCCAAACCTCTTCTAATCTTCTTTCCAACCATCCCTCATGTCATGGAACCACTGATACTCTGTTTTTGAACATGATTGCAAGGTTTAAAATGAATTATTTTTGGAAGTCATAATTGTTTCAAAAACCGTAAAGTAGTATACGCGAGAGGACATGGGTTATGTTTAAGGTTATGGAACTATATGTTCATTAAGTTTATGTTTATGTATTAATATGAATGATATGTAAATGAAAAGGGATGAATTAATAATTTTATCAAAGACTGTTAAGGTTCAAATATATAAATTATATTGAATACAGAAGACGGCCCAATGCGGGTGGATATATAAATTATATCAAAAGGATGGGTGACGACCCAGTAGATTAGTATACTGGGGGAGGGGAAGTCATGAGCCCCAGAACTTAGACCTCAGAGGTTTGAAGCTAGTGTAAGCTAGTGGAGAGGTTCGAAGGCAAAGGCAGAGCTTTTTCCGGAGATGTACAATGGCATGAAAGGAAAAGATATATGCACGTAGGCCCTTTATGGACTACGATTAAAGAAAAGAAAAAAAAGGACCGAGAGTTATTGTGAGGGATTACGGTAGGACTCACTGAGATAATGTTTATCTCACCCATTATATGTTGTTGTTTTATAGAGAAACAGGGAAAGAAGAAAGCGACGAGGCACGAGTAGGTGACGTGCTAGAGGAGAAGTTAGAAGACTTGGTTCTTTTATCTTCGATATTGAGTTCCCTTGTTGTCTTTGTAACTCGATAGTATGACTTGAATTTATTTAAGTTATGTAATCGTTTCCGCCTTTTCTTGTGTTGAACACTAGGTTATAAAGATATTGAAAGACCTGGAACCTATATGGTTTTTAATTAAGTTATGGAAGGTAAGACTGTTGATCTTAATCATCCAGAAAAATTTTAGTCATGTTCAATATCTAAACAGGAAATATTACTCTGATGTATGCCATTTCGTGCACCTTAGCATTTCTATTTGATAGAAATATTAGGGTGTTACACCCTCCATGGATGCGAACAGTCAAGCTTTCAGTCGTGGTTCTTCATCAAATGCAGCGAATCGTAAACGACTTCCAATTTGTGGTTGTGGGTGTACAACGAAGTATCACATTTCTGGATCTTCAGATAACCCTGGACGCCCCCTACTGGAAGTGCCTCCACTGGGTATTGTATTCTCGTAGTGTGTTTTTGATTTTCATTCCTCTCACCCCAAACCCTAACTGTTGTTGTTACGTTTTAGATGTTAGAAGACAGCTACAAGTTATTTGTGTGGGATGACCAGCTTAGTGAGAAACATTTTACATTTAGAGATCCTCCTTCTTCAATGGCAACGACTGGTGTAGTGTCTTCAGAAATTCAGAGTTGCAAAGGTTGTCATTATGCAGAGAAACTAATTGAAGCAGGCACCAAAGAGAAAGAAAAGCTGAAAACAAAATTGGCTAATGAGAGGGAAAGGGTTAAGGGGCTTACATCTAGGTTTCAAGGGCTTCAACTTCTGTTGATTTTATCATGGGTTCTGTTTGCTGTTTATGTTGCTTGGAATCATGGAAAGTAATGTCATGTTATGGGTCCTAGGATATGTATTTGGTTATGTTGGTTATATCATTAGTGTTTGTAACTTATCAAGTTATTAATGAAAGTTTGCTTTATTGTTACTATTGTTGTTCTCTAAAATATGTGCCTGCTAAAGTTGAACAAATCTTCAGTTTTGTGCACAATTTTAACCACAAACTGAACACAAGTTTCTACATAATTGAATCACAATTTTAAGCAATTTCTGCATAACTGAACACAAATTGAAGACAGTTTTGTACACAAGTTTCTACATAATTGAATCACAATTTTAAGCACAGTTTTGTGCACAATTTCTGCATAATTGAAGCACAAACAGCAGCACTGTTTTGTGCACAGTTTTAAGCACAATTTGAAGCACAGATTTTGCATAACCTTCAAATTTTTCCAATGCACAAACACGAAACAAAATTAACCCATCAATTGAAGACTTCAATAAAAATTACTATAGTCATTACAAAATATTGCCAATACAAATTACTAAGTTAATCTCCTAATCTTGAAACAACTTGTACTTGGCAGCAAGATATTTAACATTATTGGCCATCCTAGATACACCTTGTAAAGCATTCATGACCATTAGAGATACTCTGACTTATTCCTGAGTTAAGTCACCTCCATCAGCAGCAGCATGAGCAGATTCTGCAGACACATTTCCATGTGCTTTGGCACTTTGTTCAGTGGCACTTTGTTCAGTGGCACTTTGTGCAGAGACATTAGCATGTGCTCTGGTCACATTTGCAGGTGCTTTCCTCACTTTAAGCTTGGGTCTTAAGACTTGTTTACCCTTTCCTCTTACCTATAAGAAACATGAATTATTTTAGGCTTAATTCTTGATAATCTAGTTAATATAAATACCATTAGTAATAATGTAATGTACCTTTACAGAAGCTTGTTCACCAACAACATCCTTAGGTACTTGTGGTCCTTCTTGTTGACCAGCAGCAGCATGTCTCCCTTCTGGTTCTTCACCAACAGCAGCAACACTCCCTTCTGGTTCTTCACCAACAGCAGCTTCTCCATCCGATTTTTGTTTCTTTGGCTTCCTCTGAAAGTGACAAGTAATGAAAAGAAACAATAAATATACTGCATAAAATATTAAAAGCAATTATTTCAGATAAATAGTGTAAATTTATACCTTTTTTTTCTGAGCTTCTGCACTTACTTCTGTGCTCTTGCATCCCCTTGCATTGTGTCCTAGTTTGTTACATTTGGTACACCTATATTGTGTATTTTGCCTCTTCAATTTTGTTGCATTAGGATATTCATCAAATTCCCTTCTCCCTAGAGGCAGCATTTCCTCCTCCCAGATAGTAGGCCACGTGTTTTTGCCATTAATGGGACTTATACCATGATGGTAGCATTCCAAATATTTCTCTTTGCTGTAACACTCATCAACATAGTCCATAGGGTTGTAACCCTTATAAGACATCCCAGCTATTGCATGCCTACAAGGTATCCCTATCAACTGCCAGTAGTTACATGTACAGGTTCTTCTAAATAGGTCTACTACAAACCTATTTACAAATGCAGTGTGTTCTACTTCAAATTGTTCTTCAGCCGACCATGTGGGCAACCAATTCCCACTATGTTCTATCTCTCTATCTAATCTCTTCATGGGTTTAGGCATAATCCTATATTGCCATCTACCATATTTCCTCCTTAAGTCAGTTATCCTACCCATTAGATATGTTCTGATCCATTCACACATAGAGATTATTGGCTTATCTCTTTAAAAACAGTAACCAAACCCTAGCCAACAAATTTAACAAACATTATCAGTGACAGAATTATAAGTCTAGTAAAAAATGTATAAACATTTTGTGAATGTAAAAGAAATATACCTTTTGCTGATCTGATATGAAAACCCATCTATTATCTTGACCAATATCCTCTAAAAGCAAGGTCAAGAACCATCTCCATGACTCCTTTGTTTCATTTTCATCAACACCAAATGCAAGTGGATAATAACAATCATTTGGGTCTCTTCCAACATCTATTAAGAGTTGCCCCCCATATTTTGTTTTCAAATGGCATCCATCAACCCCAATAAAGGGCCTACATGCAGTTCTGAAACCTCTCTTTGTGCCATTGCAACAGAAATAGAAAGATCCAAATATGGGTTGCAAGCTGGGTGGAATTCTATCAACATTGATTTTGCAAGTTTTACCTTGGTTTGCTCTCACAAGCTGGGTGGAATTCTATCAAGGCCTTTAAAAAGTCCATTTTTTCTCAAAAAGGTATCCCTCCCAAGGCAAAGACTCGGTCTTGTGTATATTAAATACACATCAACTGGTGTGTACCAACAAATGTGGTCCCAATAGAGTCAAATAAAACACAAATATACACATTGGTCCCATAAATGGTCCAATAACAGATCAATCAACAATAAACAATACTTTGACAGGGGTATAAGCAAAACACCCCATATTTGCAGGGGGTAAAAACATATTTAAGCCTAATAATTATTCATGATTAACTTCCATTAACTTTTGGTTGACTCCCAATAGTAGACAAAAAAATGTCAACAAGCATGAATAAAAAAATTATTATTACTATTATTATTATTGGAATGAAAGAAAGCAACAAAGAGGTGTAAGAATGCACTTTCCTCCTAGGCAGACAAACAGAGAAATAAGCTCTAGACTTAATAACATTTCATTTAAGTCATGAAGTCTTGGTAAACTTGCTCAACACTTGCTACACCAATTTGGTTAGAAACTTTTGGGCCTCGGTGAACGATAAAACATCATCCGCAAAGAAGAGGTGGAAAATATAAGTACCATTCTTAGAAAGTTGTATTGGTTGCCATTTCCTATCACTAACCGCCTATGTGATATCTAACGACAAGTTTAACATACATATAACATAAAGATAAGGAGACAATGGTTCACCTTTCCTAAGCCCTCTAGATGGTATAGGGGAGCCTACTACTACTCCCAAGAATGGCCAAAGAAGACGAAATAATATAACGCATATTAAGCTTAATAGTAATGGGGAACCCAAAATCCTACAGGCAACATTGGAGTGAATCCCAACAAACATTATCATAGATCGTTTTCAAGTCAATTGTGTATAGAACATCGCCTATAAACAACTTTTTAGAGAAAAATAACATTATCAATTATGCCTCTACCAGGAGAAAACTATTTTGGTGGGGATCGATAATGCTATCCAACATGGGTCGGAGCCTATCAATTAAGACCTTGATGATGATCTTATAATTAGTGTTGTAGAGACTGATTCATCTAAATTCTTTTAGAGCTTTGGGATGACCCACTTTGGGAATAATAGCCACAAGGATTTCACCAAAGGACTGGTCAAAGAAACTGTTGTGTACCTTGTCTCAGGATCTGGGATCCGGAATCTGCAGTCGGAATCCTGTGTTTAGTGAGAGTCTTCTCCTCGCCCAAGGTCGGGTGAATACTTCGAAAGTCGGAATCTTTCGAGGTTGTTGCCGTCAACGTCGTCTCCTTCCGAAGATGAACTCGGGGGGTCGGGTATCTGAAGACACTCCGATGCCAAAGTCGGCAATCAGAAGTCAGTGAGAGGTACAAGTGAGCAAAAGCGTACCTGAGTATGGTGGGTAGACCCGTATTTATAGACGCGGGCCAAGGGACTCTGCGAGTCTTACTCAATCCGGAGCCGTTGGATCCGGGCCCTTAATCTGATCCGTCGATCTTGATTCCGTGTGATGGCTTGTTCGTTGGGCCGGATACATTGTCGAACTGGGCCATTCCTAATGCGGATTGGGCCTCTTGGGCCGATCCGGAATAGTTGTCCCCCAAGTCGAGGTCGGCCACGAAAGTGCGGCCTCGGCTTGAATGACGAGTGTCTTGTTCAAAATGTTGTTTTTAGGGAGATTATCAGATAGAGCTGAGGCCAGTGGTTCAACTTTAACTCCGCCGCCGGTAGTGTCTCTGACCTCTGAGCCTATGGAATGAGCTATTACTTCTGACAATGCAGTACGAAATTTCCATCTTTCAGCACAATGCTGGGAGCCGACGGGGGAAGACCACATGTGTGGCAGGAGTGGAGGAGGCGAGAGAGTCTGACGCTGAGGACCCCTATGAGTGGGTTTCGAACGACATCCGCACTGTGGGGTCTATTTACCGAGCTGGGCGCAGTGAGCCGAGTGTGCTCAGGAAGTTTGAGAAGTTTGTGGGAAATGAAGGTCGGGAGTGCAGGTTGGAGCTCGTTTCTGATGACGATGATGTGTGCTTCGAGGTCACGGGGTTGAAGCTTTTTGTTTACTCAGCCTTCTTTGAGAGGATGGCGATGAGGGTCCCATTCTCGGAGTTCCAGAGGAGGGTTTTGAGGTTCTTGCAGATCGCCCCTTCTCAACTTACTCCCAACTCTTGGGGCTTTATTAATACCTTCGAGATCGTGATGCGGGCGCTGGGGGGAGCGAGACAGGGCTCTCCTATTCAATCAGAAGTCTTCAAAGGAGGCTTTAGTCATTGCCTCTTTCAACAATGCACTAGACCAGGTTGCGGTGCTGTGTCCCGGGCTCAACGTCTCGTTGGTGCATCCTTCTCATGTGGTGTCTGCACGGAGGGATTTTCAAGCCACGGGGATCCGTTGATGAGTTTGGGGAGCCCGAAGTTGTTTATGCCCCAGATCCTTAACTGTATTTGTATTTTGTTTGGCTGTAGCGGCTCTGGTTCTGTTGTCCGGGCCACTTTTAACTTGTAATGTACACTAGTGGCACCGTCCCTTCCGGTTTCATGTATAAATTATCTTTTCTTTTTATTTGCGCTGTTTGTACTTTTGGATGTTACTTTGTTTCTTGTTTTATTTTCCTTCGTGAGGCTCGGAGTCAACCCTCTTTGGGGCCGAGTTTGAGTTTAACATGCTCAGAGTCGACTTGAGTTAAGGTTGGACACCGGATGAAAGTTATCCTTTTCTGAGCGGTTGACTCAGACCGGGTCGGAGTACACGAGTTTGAAAGATGCCGCTCCGGAGTCTGAGGTAGTCGCCCCGAGCGGGAGCTCGAGGAGTGAAAGGGGTGCGTCGAATCCGTCTTTATGAAAGGCTGCGTAGTGAGCCGTGTTGGGCTTGACCTCATGGTGGAGGTTGGTGAGCCACGATAGGCTCGACCTCGCAATGAAGGTCAACGGGCCACGTTAGGCCGGACCTCGTGTTTGCGCGTGTTTTCTAATCGCAATATCAGTGCAAGTATACACGTCGTACAAGTAATAAAGTGGATAAAAAGTAAGAGATCGTTCCCACGAGGATTGATTTACTTTCAAAGTTCAAGTCTTTAAAACACAAGTGAAACAAGTAATAAGTCGGCACTAAAAGTTGGTATTAAGACTAAGAACGTAGATAAAGCAAGTAAACAAGAGGTGGTTGTGAATATGGAAGAGTATGAGTTGGATTGCTGCATGCAAGTAAATCTCCTCTAGTCAGACGTTATAACGTTTACACGTTAACACGTACAAATGCTATGTTGTATAGACGTTATAACGTTTGAACGTTGTTGCAAAAGAGCTGTGCTTTTCAGTCACAAAACGTCAGAGCTTCAAGTACTAGAATTCCTATGTCTAGGTTCTAAGTAGGCCTACTCCTGTATTTTAAGTACCCACAGCAATGTCCTATGAACTATTATCCATTCTATGTCTAGACTTAGATAAAAATGCCTAAATGTCTTTAGTGCACCTTTTCATTCACATAAATCTTTGAGTTCTTTTCATAGACCATGTCTGTACCTATGAATCTACTTATTTTAAGTGGCCAAGTTCAAAACAAGTTTGGAAATATTAACATGCAAAGATTTAAAACACATAAACATCAATACGTCATAGCATTAAACTAGAGGTTCATTACAAGCAAAACAACAACCCAACTACAAATGTTTAGCTCATGCTGAGCATCTTTACAGAAAGAAGAGGAGTTGAAATCCAAATACCGTACATAGAGAAAAGGAGACTAAACGCAAAAGATACGCCTAAGAAGCCTTCCTTCATGCACGCTGTAGAGACGTTGCAATGTCTGAGCTTCACAGTAATGGTTGCGAATGGAAGTAAAAATTGGAGCTTGAGAAAATTTCGAATGAAGAAGTCTGTGTCCAGAACTTCTTTAGAAAAACTATCTCTGAAAATGGAGGAAGGTGGATGATGAATGGATGATATCTATGGATGCGTTCCTGCCTTTCCTTTTGTAGAGAGAGAATAGCCAAGGAACAAGGGGTCACATGCTTGCTGATGTCATTGCCCACCTTCCCAGCTTGCTTGTTAATTGACTCTGTTCTGAAATGACACTGCACTGCTACAGTGCATCAGCCGCGTCAGCGCTGAGGAGAGAGAAGATCTTCTGAACTTCTAGATCTTTGACTATCATTTCTTGCGCGCCAAAAATGAGATATATCTATCTTGCTCTGCTGCCCTTCTTCAGACGTGATGAGGGACGTTTCTACGCTCAGTTTACTGCATGAACACAAGAAGCATCAAAACGCTCACAAAGGCACCAATTGGTGCCAAAATGCATAAGATTTGTAATTTAGCCCCTTTCTAACTAAAAAGCGATAAACTAACAGAAACTTAATAGAAACAACCTATTATTGCCAGAGAACTTGCATGATTTAACTTTGAATAAGTATAAATAACTCATATAAATATGAGTTATCACCTCGTGATAGAGGTTAGTGAGCCACGATAGGCTCGACCTCGTGACAGAGGTCAATGAGCCACGATAGGCCGGACCTCGTGGTGGAGCTCGGTGGGCCACGATAGGCTCGACCTCGTGACAGAGGTCAATGAGCCACGATAGGCCGGACCTCGTGGCGAAGCTCGGTGGGCCACGATAGGCTCGACCTCGTGACGGATGTCGGTGGGCCACGCTAGGCCCGACCTCGTGATAGAGGTCGGTGAGCCACGATGGGCTTGACCTCGTAAGTGATAGGTTGGACGAAGGCAAGTCGGAGCGACCCTTTGTAAGAAGGGTGTCAGTCCGAGGCCGTGGGATCAGATGAGACTTCATTCGGTCCGGTTCACCCAGCGCGGAGCTTGGAGTGAACGCGGAGTGAAGAAGCTCATTCGAGGTCGGGTGCAAGGGCTTGGCCTTGACCTCGACCAGCGTTCTTTGCGAGACAGCTGAGTTCCTAAAAAGAAACCATTTTATTAATGGGGATCGGGGTCCAATCAGGAATACAATCATCATTAGCGGGGGGATTCCGATGTCTGAATTCATGTAAAACTTCAAACAGGGAAGTAAACTCCTAGGCAAGGGAGTAACAAAAACAAGCCAATCAACGGAATAGTGGAAGTAAATCGAGTGGTGGTAGTAATAATTTTTTTTATTATTTAAAACGGGGGTCCGTGGATTGCCAACTCGATGAGGATTCTGGCCTTGATGTTGCCGGGTCCTCTCCCAGTGTCTTCAATCATTGTGGCATAGTATGAGTGTGACGGATCTCTGAAGTGTCGTAGTCGTGGGCGTTCCCTCAAGGTCGTCTGATGTGTTTGCGGTTCCCAGATCAGGTTTGGACCTCTCAATCGCTTGTTTGGTTGTGGCATTATGCTTAGCCTCCGGATCGCCGGGGTTGTCATGACCTCCGACCTCGACCAGATTGACTTCGAACACGACCTTTTTGCCAGCGTGGTCCTTCTTCTTCTTCTCGATTTTGTCAAATTTATGTTCTGTTTTTATCGAGAGGTGGTGGCATTTCTTCGTAGATTTCAGGTCGGCTCCGATTGTGATGATCTCATCATCGGCCGAGTAAAACCTCATCTTCAAGTGGACCGTAGAGGCCACGGCTCCGAGCCTACCCAACGTCGGCCTCCCGATGAAACAATTGTACGGGGATTTGCAAGGTAGAACCGGGAATTGGGTTTTTGGTGCGTTGAAAACACACTTAGAGCAAGTGTACTCTTTCGCAGAAGTAGTATAAAAGATTATCGTATCCACAGGGACTAATTAACAAGTACCAAACTAGTCGAGATTATTTATTGTTTAGACGAACCAATAGTTTGACGATTATAGAGACAAAATAAAAATAACTAAATAACTAGAATTAAAATACTAGACTTAATCGATAGAGAGAGGCCTAGGGTCACGATTTCACTTGCAAGATTCGATTCCCCTATGTCTAATTCTACCCGAATTCCTTTATTTTATTTAATTACCAATCCCTTTACTAAATCTATTAATCCGTTTGGTCATTCGCGATCAATATTCTTTTTCCTAAACTAACCCTTGTTTGGTCATGCAAGAATTTAAGTTGAGGAAAAGCATAAAGAACGGAAATGTTGAATGATTGGAAGACTAAATTAAAGTTTGGTCATGCATTAATTATAGCCCCAATTATCCTATAGGTCCACCAACTAATTGCAGTTCGGTCGCTGATCAACTAATTGATTATGAACATGCATAGGGTAGCTAATCCTAATTATGTGATTAAAACAATAGGACAATATTAATTGAAATAAAACTGGAATCCAGATATGAAACTAGAAGAAAAAAAAAGGTCTCTAAACATGCAAGATCCACCTAAGACCCTAGAAGAGGATTTAGCTATCCAAAGTCATAAAGAGCAATAAAATAGGAATTTGAGCCATGAATTACAGAGATAAAAATAACCCGGAAGTTAGAGAAATTCTTATTCTGAATCTCCAGTCTCATTTTCCTGCTCCAAAGCTCTCTCACAGTGTCAAGAACGGGTACCCAAAACCTGCTCCTCACTGTGCGTTGTCGGCGCTACTCTTTCCTTGTGTGTGCGCCTCTTTTTGTTTTTCTTTTCTTAGGCTCTCCTCCTCTGTAACTCCTATGCGGCTCCTCCTTCACCTTTCTTTTTAATTAATGCCGCCTAGGGTTGCGGGCATAACAAAACTCAAATTGGCCGTATGGCCTTTTTTATTTATTTCATGGGCTTTAAGCCCTTTTCTTCTCTTCTCTTATCTCTTATATATATATATATATATATATATATATATATATATATATATATATATATATATATATATATATATTTCTAAGTAGCTTTAAAATGGGCTTTTGTATCTCTTTCATATTTTTTCTTCCTGCAAAATACATAGCAAATTAAGTTAATGATTTATATAATTAGTATATAATTGCTCTAAAAGTAACCTAAAAATATCTCTAAAAATGCACCAAATTGGAGTTTATCAACTCCCCCACACTTAACATTTGCTTGTCCTCAAGCAAATTTTCTGGCTCAATCAACATTTTCAAATAAGGAACCCAAATTTAGAAGCACAATGACAGGCAATAGACAATATAGAACATATGAGGTGTCAAAAGGTTGCCCAATTAGAGGCTCAAGTCCCTGAAGAATACATTTCTGTGACCAAAGGCACTCGCTCACAATCTCTCTAAGTGTTTAGGCACTTGAGAAATATACACTCAAGTTTCCACAAAACGCACATTACCATAAGCTTGTAATTTGACCAAATCTCCACTAAATAGTTCACATGGTTGCAAAAGATGGGGTTTCATGGGTTGTAATGGGGCCAGGGTGAATTCATGCAGGGTAGGAAATAAGAAGGAATGGATAATCAAAGGGTTAAAAACAACAAGCACATAGTAACATTTGAAATCAAATATGGAGCTCCTATCTATTTTACAATTTTGTCCAAACTCCAAATTAATTTCACTTCCATTCTTCATTCTTCTTTTTCTCTTGAGTCGACTCTTTTTTTTTTGCTCTTGAGTAGACTCTTTTTTTTTTTGATTTGCCATTTGGCTCTTTCATTCTTTTGATGTGCCTTTTCCTCCTTCTTGCTTTCTTTCTTCTTTTTTTTCATTTCATTTTTCTATATTTCTCTCAGGAGGAAAATGAACTTGTAACCATATGAGCCACTCTTATTTTGTTTTTATGTCCTGATGAGATAGACAATTAAAATACAGGACAAAATTGTAACTTTCAATAGTTGCTCCAAATTTAATTTCAAATGGTTACCACAAAAAAAGAAAAAATTATACCTGGGTACCAAAGAAAAAATATAACAAATAGGCTCAAAGGGGGCAACTAATGGATAAATTCACAAACAATTCTGAGGCCAGAAAATACCTAAATTCCCCAAATCTTTTTACATGATGCAAATCAATTTTCACCTTGAAATGGTGAAAAGACAAATTCTAGAATGTAGCAAATTGGGAAACACACTCATAGAAAGAAAAGGGGTAAAAATTTGTGATTTAGTATCTATCCCCTTATGAAGGCTCAGATCTCACATTTAGAAGCTAGTTCACAAAAAGTACTCAACAGGCACAATGCTAATTATCAGCTTACTAAGGACAACCTCACACTTACAATTAAGCACAAATCTGTCAAGTAAATTAATTATGGGATCCCCTAAAGGCAAAATCTCTATTTTTTTTCAACTTTAAGCATAATTCGCAAAAAATAAGCCAAAAAAAATGTTATCAACATATACGGTGGGTATGTGCATTAATAGAGATCAAGTGACAAAATAACTCTCCTCCCCCACACTAGCATAAATCATGGTCCTCAATGCAAAATGATAAAATAGAAACCAAAAGAATTAAATGAGAGAGAGAGTAAGAGTGACTTCCCTGAGAGAGCTTGTAGTCTGAGCTTATTCCTAAAAACAAAACAAAACAAAAAGAAAATGAAAATAACTGAAAATAAAACACAGGTTGCTTCCTGTGAAGCGCTTGTTTAACGTCGTGAGCCTGGCGATAGTTAGTGCTTAATCTGGGGGCTCTCCGAGAGCAAATTTTACATCTAACGCAGTACACCTTCTTAGCTTTCTAACAATGTGGTTCACATTATTCTTTCTTTTTCCACGTGGTGGATGAACTTCAAAGGATGGTGAAATCTTTATTTTATCTCCATCCACCATTATGCTAGGATCCTGCAAAATAAGATTTTTTTTCCAAAAGGTCCTGCATCTTTAATTCACTAAAAATGTTAGTTTCAACCACATCATCAAAATTAGGAGAAGTTAAAGAAGAGAAAATTTCATTGGAATTTAAAGCTTTAATAACATCATCTTCTTTACCACTCCTTAAAGCTACCTTTCCCTGGTGAACCTCAATCACAGCATCACCAATGGTTAAAACAATTTGCCCAAAAATGGGCGCTTTCTCCTCTTTCTCCAAATCCAGAACCATGGGATCTTTCTCACTGTCCTCATAAAGGCTCCCTTTAGTAGGATCTTTTGTTTCCATATGACTCCCTTCAGTAGGAGCTACTATTTTGATTTGACTCCCTTCAGTAGGAGTCTCCTCATCTTTCTTGAGATCTTCTTCCTCCAGATTATATTCCATAGAGACACCTTCATCTCTTGAAGGAATAATTTCTTTGTATTGCTCAGCTTCTTCATTTTGGGTAGACTTAGTTTGTGAAGGAGTTTCTTGGGCCTCTTGAGATAACAAAGCAATGAGAGTTGAGATTTGACCCTCCAAGCTTTCAAATTTGTTGTTCATGGCTCCCTCCAAGCTTTCAAATTTTTCATTTGTCTGCTGCATAAATTTGGCCAAGACCTCATTGACATCCGACTTTTCCTCCTCTTGCCCTTGCACTTGTAGTGACTCATAATTATCCCGGTGGGAGGAATAAAGAGGTGACTCATAGTCATCCCAATAGTCTGAATAAGGCTCATAAGGAGGAGCAGAAATTTGAATCTGGCATTGAGACATATACCAATATGACTTCTCTAAATTTCTTTGTGCCTCTGCCTCTCTAATGTAGTCTCCAAGAGTTTTAACCATGATTTAGACTTTTCTCTGGAAAACAAGGTAAATTGCAGCGGTCTCTTGGGAAAGTATTAGTAACTTCTTTTATATATATATATATATATATATATATATATATATATATATATATATATATTGATAAGATAAAGAAAAAACAAAATTTAAAATTAAAGCAAAAAAAAATGTCTAAAGCAATAAAAATCTCTTTCGTTTAATATTGCTAAATTAATCCCCGGCAACGGCGCCAAAAACTTGGTGCGTTGAAAACACACTTAGAGCAAGTGTACTCTTTCGCAGAAGTAGTATAAAAGATTATCGTATCCACATGGACTAATTAACAAGTACCAAACTAGTCGAGATTATTTATTGTTTAGACGAACCAATAGTTTGACGATTATAGAGACCAAATAAAAATAGCTAAATAACTAGAATTAAAATACTAGATTTAATCGATAGAGAGAGGCCTAGGGTCACGGTTTCACTTGCAAGATTCGATTCCCCTATGTCTAATTCTACCCGAATTCCTTTATTTTATTTAATTACCAATCCCTTTACTAAATCTATTAATCTGTTTGGTCATTCGCGATCAATATTCTTTTTCCTAAACTAACCATTGTTTGGTCATGCAAGAATTTAAGTTGAGGAAAAGCATAAAGAACAGAAAGGTTGAATGATTGGAAGACTAAATTAAAGTTTGGTCATTAATTAATTATAGCCCCAATTATCCTATAGGTCCACCAACTAATTGCAGTACGGTCGCTGATCAACTAATTGATTATGAACATGCATAGGGTAGCTAATCCTAATTATGTGATTAAAACAATAGGACAATATTAATTGAAATAAAACTGGAATTCAGATATGAAATTAGAACAAAAAAAAGGTCTCTAAACATGCAAGATCCACCTAACACCCTAGAAGATAATTTAGCTATCCAAAGTCATAAAGAACAATAAAATAGGAATTAGAGTCATGAATTACAGAGATAAAAATAACCCGGAAGTTAGAGAAATTCTTATTCTGAATCTCCAGTCTCCTTTTCCTGCTCCAAAGCTCTCTCACAGTGTCAAGAACGGGTACCCAAAACCTGCTCCCCACTCTCCTGTGCGTTGCCGGCGCTACTGTTTCCTTGTGTGTGCGCCTCTTTTTGTTTTTCTTTTCTTAGGCTCTCCTCCTCTGAAACTCCTATGCGGCTCCTCGTTCACCTTTCTTTTTAATTCATGCTGCCTAGGGTTGCGTGCATAACAAAACTCAAATTGGCCGAATGGCCTTTTTTTTATTTCATGGGCTTGAAGCCCTTTTCTTCTCTTCTCTTATCTCTTATATATATATATATATATATATATATATATATATATATATATATATATATATTTCTAAGTAGCTTTAAAATGGGCTTTTGTATCTCTTTCATATTTTCTTTCTTCCTGCAAAATACATAGCAAATTAAGTTAATGATTTATATAATTAGTATATAATTGCTCTAAAAGTAACCTAAAAATATCTCTAAAAATGCACCAAATTGGAGTTTATCAATTTTCACCGTCCTAGAGAGCTTATCAATTCCGTAGGTGACCATTAACTCGAGATACCCGAGCGGAGTAGTTTTCACTCAGTTGAATCCGGTCAGTTCTGAGCCTCTATAGGAAGTGAGCCCGGTTTAGGAGATAGTAATTTTGGGGTGTAAGTCCTGAAACAGGATGTCTGTCGAGCTCCCTTGGTCCACCAGGATCCTTAGGACCTGGATGTCCACCATGACAGTAGAGATGATAAGTGGGATGTATTTGTTTGGTTTACCATCTGGGAGGTCCTGGTCGGATAATGCTAGTGGGGGTCTGTCGGAGAGGTTGGTGGTCTTCGGGTTGCTTGCTATGCTTAGGATTTCTTTCCACCTCCTTTTCATGGATCTTTTGGTCTCGCCCGAGTCGACCGAATATCCGCCTATGATCACAGCGGCCACTGTCCTGGAGCGCTATTGATTCGACTCTTCATCTTCATCTGAATCCTCAGAGTCAGCCTTCACCGGTTTGGCCACCTCTTTCACCCAGGATTTGCCTTTTCGGGGTGAGCGGGATCTTTTTCGCTCCTCATCTCCTTCCTTCTTGACATACTTGCTTAACTTGCCTTTCTGTATCATATCCTCGATGTCGTCTCAGAGAACCCGGTACTGGTTGGTGTCATGACCGTGGCTCCTGTGGTAGCGACCGTACTTTTTCTTATCAATGTTTTCTCGTGGCGTGATGGGGGCCGGCCACTTTCGGTCCTTGAACTCGGTGTTGGCGCATTCAGCCAAGATCTTTGATTTTGACTCATTCAGCTCGGTATACATACTCAAAGAATCGAGGTCGCCTTTCCCGGGAAGGTCCTGTAGAATCTTTCTTTGCATTTTCCCCTTTGTCACTTTCCTTTGACGGGGCCGAACCTTGACCGACTTCATCGGCTATATCATCTTCCTCATAGTCAATGAATCTCTACGCTCGACGTAGGAATTCTTCCAGAGTGCGGGGTCGGCGAACGCCAACGACGATTTGAAAAAGGCTCTTCTTGCAGAGCCCGTGCCTCATGAATAAGAGTCTAATTTTGTCCTCTAGATGCCTGACATTGTTTGCCTCTTTGTTAAACCTTTCAATGTAGTCACGCAAGGTTTCATTCTCCCCTTGCTTGACTACCTTAAGCACATCTACCGATTTTGGTTTGAGCCTAGATGCAGTAAAACGCGCCGAGAACACCCGGACGAGCTGGTCCCAAGAATAGATGGAATCGGGCTTGATATCCCTGAACCAGGAGAGTGGTACCTTGCTTAGAGACAAGGGGAAGATTTTGCATTTAATGTCGTCTGTGGCATTCCTATACTGCATCATGAGGTCGAACGTATCAACATGTTCATCCGGATCTCCCGTTCCATCATACATGTTCAATTGAGGGGGCTTCTCCGAGGATTTCGGCACTTTGCACTCGGTGATCTCCCGAATAAAGGGGGTCCGTCGGGGTCGTCCGGAATGGCCCCGGCGGGGTCTGCGATTTTCCTGCGGGGAGAGCGGTTCTTGGGCCGAGGAGAAGGGCTACGAGATGACGAGGACCCATAAGAACTCCGACTGGGGCTGGAGTTCGGGGGAGTCGGAGGAGAGCGAGAGCCTCCACGTCGGCCTGCCCTACGAGGAGGAGACCTGCGAGTGAGAAGTCTATGGGTGATTTTCATTCAAGGTGGGGAGCGGTGGCGCTTGGAGGCGACGGTTTGTTGAACAGGATATTTGTCGAGGGGCCGAGCTGAGATAGCAGGAGTGTTTGCTCGGACGGCCGCGACCTCCTCTTCCATCTGAGTCAGGCGCAATTCTTGTTGTGCGATGTCGTGGCTTCGGCGATCCAGGAGATCGAGTATGTGGTTTACTTCTTGGACCGAAACTGGGACTGCCTCGGCAACGGGCTGAGGCGAGAGGAGTGGCGCGGAGCGGGCCTCCTCTGCGGGTATTTCTTGAACGTAGCCTTCTAGGGTTTGATTCTGTCGGGGCATGACTCCAATGACGCTTCGTGGACGAGGCTGACTTCGGGTAGGGGGTCGTCCTCGCGGAGCCATGGGAAAAGACTCTGATTTGATGAGAGATGATAACCTCCCACTATGGTCGCCAAATGTTGTGTACCTTGTCTCGGGATATGGGATCTAGAATCTGCGGTCGGAATCCTGTGTCTAGTGAGAGTCTTCTCCTTGCCCAAGGTTGGGCGAATACTTCGAGAGTCGAAATCTTCTGAGGTTGTTGCCGTCAACGTCGTCTCCTTCTGAGGATGAACTCGGGGGGGCCGGGTACTTGCAGACACTCTGATACCAAAGTTAGCAATCAGAAGTCAGTGAGAGGTACAAATGAGCAAAAGCGTACCTGGGTATGGTGGGTAGACACGTATTTATAGACACGGGCCAAGGGACTCCGCGAGTCTTACCCGATCCGGAGTCATTGGATCGGGGCGCTATAATCTAATCCGTCGATCTTGATTCCGTGTAATGGCTTGTTCGTTTGGCCGGATCCATTGTCGAACTGGGCCGTTCCTAATGCGGATTGGGCCTCTTGGGCTGATCCAGAACAGAAACCAGTATCAAATGATTGTTCGTACTTTCCTTCCTACAAACAAGACGTTAGGGTCGGGGTATGTTTAATTTTTAAAAAAAAAAATCATTTTTTATTCTCATTTCTTGTTTTTTTTTTATAATCTAGTTATCTACTTTTAAGCTAAAACACACTTTAGTCCTACATCTTTCACTCAAAATTCATGTTCGTACTTTATAATTTAAAAATTAATTTAGTCATTTATTTCTCAAGTATTACACAAAATAGTCATTTTTTTGTCAACCTCATTACACATAATTCCGGAACGTATTTTTTTTATTTTTTTGGAATTACGTGAAAAATTTCCAGAATTATGTGAAAAATGGCTTTAGGAAGTATGTGAAAAAATGTATTTCCGGAATTCCCAAAAAAATGGCTTCCGGAATTATGTTAAAAAGGGTATTTCCGGAATGGAAAATGCTGTTTGAGAACTTTTTAAAAAATTGACTTTTACCTACGGTTTCTGTCCGTAGGTAAAATGTTTTCATAAAAACTGGACTTTTACCTACGGTTTCTGTCCGTAGGTAAAGGGTTTTTTTTTAAAAAATGACTTTTAGTGACGGTTGGTGTCCGTAGGTAAAAGTCATGGATTTTAAAAAAATCTCTTACCTACGGACAGAAACCGTAAGTAAAAGTCAATTTTTTTAAAAAGTTCCCAAACAACATTTTCCACTCTGGAAATACTCTTTTAACATAATTCCGGAAGTCTTTTTTTTGGGAATTCCGGAAATAGCTTTTTTCACATACTTCCGAAAGCCATTTTTCACATAATTCCGGAAATCCTTCGAAAAATCAATTTCCAGTTAAATTTTGTTAAAAATGTGAGGGTATTGGGGATAAAATGGGTTATGGGGGTATAGGGTCAAAGAAGGGGTACAAAAAAAAGCCTAAAAGATAAAGGATGAAAAATGTATTTTAATTTCTAAATGGAAAATAAGAATGAGTACATAAATGGATTTTATCATGACCCGCCACTAAATATCATACTACTTTTACATTTTCAGCTACCATTTCAATTTATTATTGGTTTAAAATTACTATATCATGGTTTGCAAATCTAATAACAATCATTTGTGATTCTTTTGCATGTCAACTGTTGGTTACAAAAATTAACATAACTCTTTTTAATGCGATTTTCTTTTTTTCTTATTTTTTTAGCTGATAATTAACGGAACTTTAATCACACACCTTACCAATATAATTGTTAATATCTTTTTGATCAAAAAATAATAATAATTGTTAATATCTTATCTTTAGTTGGGCAACATTTTGGTACTTTCAATGCCAGGTTTCCCGTGGACTTGAACTAACAAAAAATCTAATGTTCATATAGAAAGTTTTCAAGGGGAAAAAAACAGAACATTTTCATTTTTAAACTAACAATATGTCCCCAAATAAAAGTTGTATAATATTTCTGAAAATTAATGAATTAGTACATTAAATGGATCAGATAAATATGCTAGTGAAACAATAAAGATCAGTCAGATAAGGGCCAAAAATATGAAAATAAAAGCTAGAACTCAAAATCCATAAAAAGAAAAGCCTATTCATTACTATATAAATGTTAATTCCTGTGACTTTACAAACTCAAAATTTGGGTATAAAACAAATAAAAGCACCTCAATTGACTAGAAGGGGCAAAAACAAGGAAAGCTTACTAATCCAAAAACTAACCCTCCCCCTATTAATAATGAGGATTTTACAATTGAATGCTAACAAAAGAATGAAAAAAAAAACTATACTGTATATAGCAGGGCAATGATGGTGCAGGGACAGGTCCAAAAAATTGTAGTAAGATTTTACTTTAAAAGAAAAAAAGAAGGGATGTAAAGATAAAATAAATATAAAATGGCATTTACAAGCACCAATGGCAAGGACTAACAACTCATTTTATTGTCATCCTTGACATGACACGATCACAAAAGAATGCTCAGCCTACTCGTTTAAAAATTGGAAGGCTGGATTCTCAAGAAGTTCATCTGCTGCTTTCATGTCTGAGAAATCTTTCTCTTGCAATGATGTAGAGAGGTCATCCACTGAGAAGGGGATACTGTAAAGAAGGAAAAGCCATTTCATAAACATTTTTTTCATCGACTTAGACGAAATGACAAATAAACATCACACACTATTCAACGGACACACCCGAGTTCAAACCCAGGAGCAGGCGTCTCATGTCGTTGAAATTGTCAACAGTAAGGGACGCCATTCCATAAAACATATATGAAAAGCTTATTCGCATAGACTAGTATTTCCATTTGTTCTAATTAATATCTTAACTACAACCCAAAAAAATTAACAGCAAATAATTGCAAAAATAGTTGACCATAATATCACATGCCGATCAGCTTTACTTTATGTTATTTTAGCATGTGCCCCACAACAAATAAATAACATGTATCAATTTTCTTCTATTATATTGAAAGATATCAAGAAAAATTTCATCATTGTGTGGTAGTGTTAAAGCTCAAAGCGCTTGTTAGTAAAGCCCACGTAAAGTCATTTGTTATTATACAAGCACCCTCACCTGGAACTGTCGTCCAATAAGAAAGAATCGCTCTGAGAATTATTGGAGTCCTCAGCCATAAGCATCCTCATGCTTGAAAGGACCTGAAGGGAAATTTGAATGCATCAATTAAGCATTTGCCACTTCAAGGATGCCTTTTGATGTGATTGGAGAAAATAGACACAAACTTACATGTGGCGATACACTCCGTGTATTGTAGTTATCATCCCAATAAAGTGTACATATTCTATACAGCTGCTGGACACTCAGGACCTGTTGAAGCAGAACCAGAGGGTTGAAGGGGGTGTAGAAGGGAAAAGACATGAGAGAAACATATAAACCATAAACTGCACTGAATGCTAGCATATAAGCTGTATAAATCATGCATGTCTCAATATCCCTGATCTCTAATCCATCCCTTGGGACTAACAATCTGGAAAACCAAGTGAATTCTACTTGCAGACACATGTGAATTCATAGCCACGAGTTTGCAGTTTAATTGCCACTGGCCCTATCTTTTAAGATTGGGGTGAGTCAGTGTCGTTAAAACTGGACCAAATAGCGGAGGTTTCCTAATTCAGCCAGTTCAACAAGCTGAACTAAGAACCAGCCAGTTCGGTTGTTGGTTTACCACCATTTAAACTACAGTCTGCTTGAACTACAACCGAGTTGAACTCAATTGAACCAGTTTGAACCATTTGAAATAATTTTTTTATTTACTTTCCCCGCAAATTTAATACCTTTTATTTCTTTATTTATTTATTAGTCATATGATTCAACCACAGTTGAACTGAATGAATCAGGTCTCACTAGTTCAATCTCTGCCGTTCGGTTTTAGAAACATTGGGTGAGTGTGATTATTTTATAGGAAGCTCCATTAATCCTCCTTAGTAATCCAAGGGCTTGCATCTCCAATGTACCAAAAGTAAAACATTATTTTCTCAAATGCAGTTTTCTCAAGGTCATGTGATCTCAAATTCTGTTATTCATAAATTTAGTATGCTATCCAAGATAGGCCATTATGTTGATGAGAGATGTAGGTCCCTTGCTCACACGTGGGGTTTGAGATGGATAAGGACTTACAGGGCATAAATCATTAATGATTTCATCATAGGAAATCCTGTACTTCTGATGAATAACCTGTAATATAAAATGACAAAGCAACGTAGAAGTAATTAAAACAAAAGATTGGATTCATGATATTTATTCATTAAGAAAGAAAATAAAACAAAATATATCTTCTTGTTGTCTTACTCAATCAATGATATTTATCCCAAGACCATCACGAAGATGTTATCTCTTTAACATACAAGATGGTTAAAGAGTTTCCATGATTTTCAATTTTCCATTGCCCACTTTACCCAATAAGGATAAAGCAGGTAGCATGGATGTATATGTTCAACGGAATCATCCGTGTATTTTCAACACCTGTCTAATTCTATCCCTGTTACTTGTTACTATTTGGGTAGATTTCATTTCACAGTCACAATCTGATTCATTAAGTCTCAGTAATTTTATTGAGTATATCATGTTACCAAACCTAATCATGAAATTCTGAGTTAATTTGATTCAACTATATAAAAATTAAAGAAATTGTGATGCATAGAAAACCAACATAGATTATCAAAGCAATGAACTAGCAGCAACAATTCAGGTAATAAAATGGCATGAAAAGGTGCCAATTTTATCAGACACACTTACCAAGAATCCAACAGCCTGTCTTATGTGCTTAAGTTCATCCCAAGACGAACCTGCGTACTGCAAACTTAAGGCAATTAATTTCGAGTTTTTACTATAAAATGTCTACATGAATCAGTCCAAAAACCACGAGTCATCACAATACCAAGTAATATGTGTAATAACTCAAGATGAGCACATTACAGTAAGAGCAAATTACCTCCTCCTTTGCTTGGCAGCACCACAGCTCTAATTCAGCTAATCCAGCCTTCACATATTCCCCATTGCTGAATGTGCAACAATCGCGTCGAAGAAGAAGACTGGCAATCAAGGAGGGGGGATTAATTTCACATTTACGATATATGCATCATGATGCAACAAACTTTCTTTCATGTTAAAGGGTATGTAGAAACTACTTACCTATTAAAGAGTTGCACATTAATATATGAGAATGTTTGACTGAAGATCTTTTGGATAAGAACTGAAGGCACCTGAAACCCAAAAGAATATTATTTTGTTTTGTAAATTTTCAAAATTGAATTGACAAGGCAAACAGGAAGGTAATTGCTCAAATTTTAGATGTTAAGAATCGCATAACTCCTTACAAAGTTCTCTTTCAGTGTGCAAAGGAGGGTGTTAAGGGATTCGATAATACTCTGCCAGTGAGCCGTTGGGGAATCTTTACCAGAGGATCGGCCTGGTCGCAACACTCCCTTTGATGTTCTTGGTGCCTGTGTATCATCAATGAGGTTTGCATAAGGAACAGAAACGGAAACCATTTGTAACTAAAAACAATATGCAAACTCAGAATCCTTTTGAAGTTTCTAGAAGGGCAAAAATTATATAGGAGCATACAATGAGAACTATATGCAACCAAGCCTTCAACATACCTGGATACATAATGCAAGAACAGGTGTTAACTCCTTCTTCAAGTTATCTCGAACGATGCCATATATTTTCTCCAAGTAGGCTGTGAGCTGCTGCTTGAAAAGCAAAGCAGGGTACTTAGCCTCTACCTTGCGTACCACCTCTGGTGGAGGGGCAGCAAGGTTGGCAGAAGAAGGGGATGAAAGAAAACCCTGCAATTTACCCTTCAAACAAACATGTCGAATATTTCAATTTTCAAGTAATAAATGGAAATCAGAAAACATACAATAATGTAAGAAGTATTCACAACCATTGTCATTCTTCCAAAGAGGGATGTTGGAGTAGGTGGTTTTCTAACTGGGGTTGCATTTGTTGAACTCCCAGATTTCAGGCTTTCTTCAAGTAAAAACAATAATGCAGATGTATTTGACAGCCAATAGGCCATAAGATCATTTCCATCTTGCTCCTGTAAGATAAAAACAGAGGACGTTAGAAGAATGGCAATTTTTGACAAGTGCTCTAATAATTTTCTTTTTTATACCAGAAAGCACCATAATTTAATTAAAAACAAATTATTACACAAAAACCTACTACCAAATCATTTTAACATTTCAATAGCCACAAAATAATACACTGATTAACATATAAACATACAAATGGATACATAAGCTCTTCAAAGAAATGGAAGGAGGGACAGCTAACAAAGAAACATGAAACTGACCAACAGCAGAAATAAAGCTTGCAAATTAATTAAACAAACATCCACACACTTTCCCACCTCTAATACAGCAACCGTTAAGTGGTAATAAACATTACATTCCACTAGACTGCATATTCGATAATTTTTATAACAAAACACTTTAGGATATAGAGATTAAAACCCTAATCATGTGATTTGAATTTGGCACTTAGCTGAATAATTAATGAAACGTTCCCAGCAGGAAGTGGGGACAACATAACAATATGTTTTTGGTACAAACTAAGCGATGGTTCTTATCACTAACATGTTTGATCTATCTAGCTTGCGCTTCTTAGCACCTAGAAAAACCTTGAGCTTGAGTTATCACATAACTTTGTCGACAACTTAAACTGTCAAAATTCATAGGAGAATTTACATTACCTGTTTCGTAATTAAATGCTCTAAATTTTTTTTACTGTGTGTGTTCCTTATATTATCATGTTCCACAAACTATAATTAAGAATAAAGTAGGAAAGTCACCTCAATTGCAGAACCAATCATGTTGATAAGGCGATCAAATACACTAGTTCTTTCAGCTTCAAATGATTTCCAGTGGAGAAGACATTTGTAAATGGTAAATGCAGCAATAGGCTTTCCGTGATTGAAACCAATATTTTTATCAACACAGTTGACAAGTGAATCAACACTCTCCTACATTGAAACAAGAGTTTGAAATTTTTTGACAACAATAAGAGTTTGAAATTGAGAATGGTACTTTTGCCTGAAAAACTATGAACACCAACATAATTAAATTCCTAATTATAAGCACATACATGATGTCGTTCAATGTAAGATCTCCTCAATTTAGAGTCAGATTCTGTACCAAATTGTTTAACAGGTGTAGCATATATATCCTGGAAAGACAAATCATTTTATATTCCATTAAACATGGTCATTAGTAAAAAAAACAGGCACATAGAAATAAAAGCAAACAATGTACTTACAACACTTATCTGTTCTTCTGCCAAATGGTGACCATTTTCCAACTTCTGCATATCAAAATGTCAATATTCTGAACAATAAATACTTAAAAACAGAGAAGGGGACTTACATAATTTAGCTGGTATAAATTACCTCCGCCGATGCAGGGGTAGAGAGGTGTTCCGCTATTGTTTTCACAGATGAGTTTAACAGAGATTGTTTTTGAAGAATATGATTTGCAGATTCCATGTCTGTGTATTTCTCTTCAAGCCTATCAATATTGAATAAGACATAAAAATGGTCACGATGACAGAGATCTTGTAACTATTACTGCTAAAACACTAGAGAGGAGAACAACTCAGTTAAATCTTTATCTGATATCATCGAGGCTTAATCATGTACAAACCTTTGCATAGAAGTCTTCAATTGTATTATTTTTGACTCTGCATCCAAAGCTTGCTTCAACCTTTCTTCACTAATTTTGTTTGCCTCTTCATACTTTTTTTCCGTTTCATCAATTTTCGTTTCTAGTGAACTCACCAAGTTCTGAAACAAACTCCAGGAAGCTTTATATTAGTTATATAATTATGTAACCTATCTTTTGCAAAAATATCAAAATCGTACCATCAATATACTAAAATTTTCTTTAAATAAAGTGCAGATATTTATGCTCATAAGTCATAACCACCTTCAGTTTCTCATTTTCACTACTGAGCTTCTCCAACAAAGCATGGTCAACAACTGGAACCTCCTGTATGACAGGAACTACCTCCACCATTCTTTTCGTAGTCTCCTGCTCCTTTTCAAGTAGTAATTTAGTTTCTTTAAACTGAAGTTGCATCTCTTGCAAAGCTGACTGTAATCTTTCATTTTCTTTTGCTTTTGCATCTTCCATGTCCACCTATATTTAATAATAGAAATTTATGGCAAAGTAAGATACTAAATTTTGTATTGCCATTTTCTTACATCTTTGTCAGAAAAAGCAGACAAAAAAACTCTCTTCACCAATTACACAAACCAATATCATCCCATGAGTATTGGTAATATAGTTCTAACAGAGAACACTACAATATTTTACTGACACTAATTTGGGTTGTTAACTCATACTGCTGGAAATTTGCCAGTTTACCACGGTAAAATGACTTTAGTTAGCAGTTAGTACTAGCAAAAACCATAGTTATTTACCCTTAAACGTTTTTCCAGCTGCAACCTTAATGTGAGGTCTTCAACTTGCTTTTCAAGCTTATTTTTGGCAGCTTGGAGAGCCCCAGTTTCTCTTGCAGCCTACAACCAAAAAAAAATGCCAGTCACCAAATGGGAAAGCAAAAGAGAATAATGCAGTCAATCAATCATAAGATCTAATAATTTTAAACGATTCCCCTCCTCACCATAAAATGGCATATGCCCTATTTTTGTGCGAAATGCATATAAAACTGACTCTTACTGTGAATGCATATAAAACTTACTGTTACGAATTTCAATCTAGCATTTTTTAAGGTTCAATGATTACAGATTCCCCTATAGTTTGTAAATGAGTTCTAGAAGCTTTTAAGTTAATTTCCTGGTACAAACGACCTAACTTTTTGTTAGCATTCTACTATGTTTTGAATAATATAATCTAGTAGAGGTGATCAGTATCACATATGACATATGTGGATAAAAAAAGGTGCTTACCATCTTGAGATTACGCAGTTCACGCCGGGCAACTTTTCCTCTCCATGCACATTGTGTTGTAATTGCTGCCTTTCTTAATTGCGTAAAATGAAGTTGTGCCATGCATTTCCTGCTGTGGCTCTGCAAGACACAAATTCATCAAATTTCAAAGAGCAAACTATTTGAAACCAAAACAAATAACGCCAAGTTCACCAACAATGATTTTTTATAGGATTATGAACAACAATGAGAGTACAAATTTTTAAATATCTTATAATGACAATTCTTCAAAATATTCCCTACCTGTATGACAATTGCTGCATTATTCCGCCTTCTAAAGTTTAGCTCACGACAAGCAGCCATCACCCGCATACCAGTTTGGATAGAGACAGCAGAGGCATACAATTTTCTGTATGCCTTCCTAGCAAAATGCATGCGAAAATTCCTTTGAATCAGCAGACTAGAAGCCTCCTTCCGCAGTCCCTCATAAAGTTGCCTAGCAAGATGTCCTGCAATAAGTACAAAGAAGTCATCAGATTCCACTAGTCTAAGTTGTTCCCCAAATTCATCCCGTGAGCTAATATGTCAAGAAGCAATGCGCAGAGACCTCTGCATGCAGCTTGAATCTGCACAGCTGACAAACGAAGCAAAATGAAACTGCGACGGGCCAAATAGGAGCGAACTTTCCTCTGAATAATGCTTGCTGACTTTCCTAAGATCTCACTTCTTCGGGTGTCTAGTTCTGCCATTTGGCCAGCTCGAAGAAACACCTTTGTTTTACCAATCTGTGTGAATAACCAATAAATTTAAAAAACATAATATACACCTGTAAGGCCAATTCGCAATCACCTAATGCAATGGTATGGTAAACTTCATAGCAGTAACTACAGATGAGAATTATTAGCAATTCAGGTTTGTAATGCACTTGACAGACATGAAATATTAATATTCCTAAACAGAAAGCACAGTTTCAAAATCAACTGCCAACAAAATAGTAGTGAATCTGAAGCACACAAGGAAATTAGAAAAGGAAAGGTTACCGGTTCTCCCAGTCCCAAAGAATTAAAGGTTCAACCACATAGTAATAGTTACCTGATAACCTTCAAGTCCAACATTTTTTAGGATCCTCTTGCAAGCAGTGACCTCATCAGAACTAACATAATTAAAATATGAAATAAGTCAGCATTTTTAGCATAGTAACTAACATTTCTGAGGAGGAGGAGGATGAGATGCATAGATACCTTCCATCCAATGCTTCAGGTGCGAGAAGGCCAAATCGATCCACAAATTCATCAAAAAATTTTCTAGTGGGATACCCGGCACAGCTAATCCTAATCGCCTCCATGACTCCCTAAAACCAGATAAACTATGCTAGTAAGCATTAACTCAGATAATCTCGGCTTGAACTTCAATTACAGCATGAAGTATATAGAAATGTTGACAGACTTACCCCACAACGCAGTTGCTGCAAAACATTTTTATTCTCAAAAACTGCTGGCTTAAGAAGATTATTGGGTTTCACACATCGAATGTAGTGTGGCTCAGTGGCGCTTAGAGTTTCAAGTAAAGATTGCAATTGTTGCTGCAGGACAAATGAAGAGTTTTACAACCCCAATATTAAGTAAGAAAGACATATTAGTTGTTTTCCACACACAAAAAACACCTTAAATCTGGAACCTATGGAAGAGAACTTTGATTGTTTGGAAGTTTCCTCGGGTGAAGGTGGAAACAAGCCCGATACAAAGGGGCATTTAGAAGCATAAAGAAGTGCCTGGTGTTCTGCAACAACATAATCTTTGTTCTTGTCAAGGAACAATTCAGTTTGATAAGTGACCTACAAAAAAGAATAAACAAATCAGATCTAGCATTCTGGACCTATATTATGACATCTATGTATCCTATTTATTATATTTCTGAACTAAATATTACAACTTTTCCAACTTACATCACCAGCATAATGGCAAATTGTGAAGTCACTTTGTGATAACTTGGGTTTGCTAAACCTTTTATGGTTTTTGAAGGTCTGATACAGCTTTTGGGCAAAAGTTTCATGTGTTGATCTAGGAAACATACTGCATAAAAAACCACATACAGCTATCTGAGCATCAATAAAAATAATCACAAAAGAATATATGGGTTATCAGTACAAAGTATACCAAGCTTCGTCCAAAAGAGCAACGATGCCACCAGGTTTCTGAAAATGAATGCACGACAATTCAAAAGTTAAAAAAAATCAAATGATAAATAATCAATTCATTAGTGACAAAATGCACAAATACAATCATGTTATCAGTCTGCAAAAAAGAATAATGGCAAAATCAAGAACAACACCTTGAAAACGTACAAGATTATTTCCCTTCTAAGGGAAGAGTTCGAAGGGTTGATTTATTTACACTCAACGAGCATTTTATCAAGGTAACCAGACTTACCATTTTTTTAATCAGGTCATGAATACAACCTAGTCTCCAGATAGATATTAAATTCACATCTTACAGGTTTCCATTCCTTTAATTTAACACATAAACAAAAATAGTTGTCCCTTTTATGCCTATCACTTGATTTGAAGGAAAATATTCAAACAGCTTCTTCCACATCAACTGTGATTTTCCAACAATTTCCTTTCATTTTGAAGGATAGAAAGAAAGAAAGAGTACCACGAAAGAAATTGAAAAATTTTAGGCTTGTTTAGTTTGAGAAAACATTTTTCACTGTCTCATGTACAACTCTTTGAAAACAGAAACAAAGTTACATTTTGGTAATTAAAAATGAAAATAAAAACACTTTCTCAAACAAATAAGCCCTTAAGTTGACAGGTAATAACAACTGAAAAACGAATGGAGAAAGCATTGAATTGCCAAAACTGTCTACTGTTGTTAGGTTTGTAAAAATAAAATACACTACCATACAAAGCATGAAAATTAAGTTTTTGGCATACAATGTAACTTAATCGCATATTATCAATAAATAAGTCACAACATCGAAAAGTTTGAGCTCGATACCCTCAGGTCACTAAGAAAATAAATGTATGGGGTTCGATTGTCAGAAAAGTATCAACTGAACATGGGAGCTTGCTTTGAAAATATCATTTATAATTTTTTAAAAGGTAAATATTTATCAAGATTTCTAGATTAAAATAAAGTGTTTTCTCTGGGGAAAAAAGAGACCATTTTATCTCTTAAAAGCGTATCTAATTATATACAATTTCACTAATTTTCAGAACCAGCACACACATGGTGAATATAATAGCACTCAAAATATTCAAATGTATGAATTACTTTTGAATGGTTTTTGGGTACATCCAAAAGTCCTACACCCAAGTCCCCATGTTCCCAGGCCATCTTAACTCCCTGATACTAAAGCAATTTTAGTCAATTTAAAGTAATATGACAGTAAAACTTTATTGTTTAGTGTCTCTTCCTTTGATGTCTTTGAAATAACAACTTAATCCTAAAAGGGCTGTGAAGTCAGTAAAGATTCCAGATGTCTTAACCAGCAAAAATGCTGCCACACCATATTTCCACAACCCAGCAGGCCAATTTATCATTCTGATCTACAGCCACCCATATTAAACTGAGCTCGAGAGTTGAATCATAACCACCAGTGTACATCACCACAGTTAATAATTAATATTTAGCACAATTGAATATCTTATATAAAATCATGCAATAAGAGATAAAGCCAAACAACAAAAGCATTGCCGAGTTAGAAGGAAAAACCTTTTCGATCAGATCCAGAATATCTTGATTGTCCACAAATTCAATGTAACTCCAATCAATTTCTTCTTTTTTGTATTCTTCTTGCTCCATTTTGAAAACATGCTGTAACACAATATTTAAACATTACAATAGCATGTTAGGTAAAAAAAAGTGATTGTATTGTCTGTTTCAAATGTACAAGCAAGAGATATGAGCAATTATAAAGAAAATGATATCTCTTTCATTAACAAACCTGATTAAAATGTTGCTGAAGCTTCTCATTGGTCAAATTAATACAAAATTGCTCAAAACTGCAAAGCACACATAATAACAGGGGTAATCTGAGTGATAAAATAGAATACCATGTTACCAGAACGTAAATTAACAGGGAAACCAAACTAGCAAAGGGAATTATCACAAGCATTCTAAATCACAAGCCAAGTTGAACCAAGGATGGTCCAAATGATATCACCATTTCAATATAGAATCTCAGAATGACAACTACTTGAGGAGGACATCATTGACTCCAAACAATCTGTGAGTTTATAGGAGTAAATGTTTACTTGAAGAGAGTGACCCGTGATAATTATACAGTAAAAGGTGTACCAGTTACACACCTGTTAGTCTTGAAACTCTCAAACCCGTAAATATCGAGCACACCAATTAAGGATTTTGACTCAGGATCTTGACCAATGGAATCATTTATATTATTAACCAGCCTGCAAAAGAATGACAGAAAATTACAGAAGAGATTAATACTTGGAGCAAATTGACTGAATTTTCCAGCAACTCTCTAGCCAAGGTTCAAAACAATATATCTGACCAATCTGCTCTGCCCACAGACTTACCAGTCAAACAACCTTGTATATACAATCTTAGCCAAAGCATCTCGGCTGAGTGCAGCTGCTTCAGGATCTAGCCATTTTGTAATTGTTTCATCGCGAGTAACAATTACACGTTTGCAAAGAGAATCTTCAAGTGCCTTTGCATCACACCTGAATAAAAATTGAGTCAAGGTGGAAAAGATATAAAATGTAAACCTTGAAACAGTGCAAATGTTCAATGTTTGCTCACATGAAAAGCTCAGCTGCAGTCTGTAGATGGAACCGAGATTTTTCATCTTTGGGCATAGATGAATCCATCTCTTTCCCTTTCACAAACTCAATGTTTCCAAGATGCAAAATTGCAGCAATAACTTGAAATATTCCATCCTGGAGAGTGGTGGGATACAGGCAAAAACAAAGCATTGAATCAGAGATCATACTTGAAATCACTAATCATGAAATGAAAGAAACTTACAGTAAAATACCTGCTCCTCAGAACTTATTCCAACAACATCCATTGCCCTCCTTGTAGCACTATATTCTTTAGATTCATCAACCCCTTCCAACTCAAAGCAATTTGATTGATTCAGATAATGAAATGTTCTTGGATGTCCTAATCTGTACTTCTTAACTTCCTGTAAAAAATTATTAAAAAGATCTGGAAAAATTAAAGCACAAACCCCAAGTGTCAAGTATAGTGCTCAAATGGAGGATTAAGGACCAAGTTACATTAAATCATTTTGCCAACCCAGACCATAAAAACAACCATGGTGCAACTCACAAATCTGTTTATAACTCGTCATTCCCAATAGACAAATATATATTCACAAAACAAGGAAGCAATGTTACTCCAAAACAAATAAAAACCATAAAGATGTCAAATCAGGCAAAATGAAATCCTGACATGCTAAAGTTCCATCACCCGACTTCCATCTTCCACTAATATGTTAGAATGAGCATTTATAAAATACATAACCCCAAGCTCAGAGACTCTTATCCCTCAACACAGGGTCACAATTAATGAGTAACACCAACATGCATTATCATGATTATGCAAAAAAGGCACATCTTACAACAAACAATTTATACTTAACCATACTAAAGATGAATAAAAGAAAGGAAAACAACTCCTATTTTCTTTCAAAACATTCAACAGGTCCATTGCCAGACAGTTTTTCCAATGGTAAGTCAGATTTTATGATCCAATGTAGAACCAAATTAATATAAACAAAAGGAAATCATTACCTCCGGAGGTGCAGCACAAAGCATGTAAAAACAATGATAATTTCTCTCTGGATCTGACACCTGGCAAACACGTGATCTTTCCAGCAGATAAGTTCTGATAGCAGCACCTGAAATTCTTCCCTTTTGATCGAATTGAATCTCCACAAACTTACCAAAACGACTGCAGAATTCACAAGTGAGAAGAAAAAAAAATATGGTATGGTATAAAAATTTGCATATAGTTAAAACTTAATATTTCTCACCTTGAATTATTGTTTCTGACAGTCTTTGCATTGCCAAAGGCTTCTAAGACAGGATTTGACTGCAAATCAAGGCAAAAAAGGACAAAAAAAGGTCTAGTTTAGTGGACGTAAGTTAAGGTTGTAATAATTTTAGATGCCAAGTGAGATTAACAAAATAAATAATTAATGGCAGTCAAATCAGCTTGCCAAACTAAATTTGTGAAGATATAATTCTCTCACCTCCAGGACTTTTTGCTCAACAGTTCTACCTTCAGCAGCAGCAGCTCTACCCCCCATGTAAGCAAGATATCGCATGAGTAACTTAGTACTTTCTGTTTTACCGGCCCCACTTTCACCACTAACCAATATTGCCTGGCTGATTCCCTCATTTATCATAAGCCTAAATACAGAATAATTTATATAGTCAGATTGGTAGCCTAATAGCATGCTTTACTTACAGGATGTATATGAAAATTACCTATATGCTGCATCTGCAACAGCAAAGGGATGTGGACTTAACTCACCAAAAGCCGCACCTTTATATTGTGCCATCATATGGCTATCATATAAATGAGGAAGTTTTACGAAAGGATTCACAGCAATCAATATATTCCCAGTGTAAGTCTGGAAGAAAAAGATTGATATTGGACATGTTAATATAGTATGAAAACATGAAGATACTAACAAAACAAATTGAAGGGCTACATATCCCCCCCCCCCCCCACACACACACACACGGCCGAAACAATCTTAGGAGAGTTGCCAACTGAAATGCGTACGTAAATTTCATTGATATCGTATCTCGATCTCAGATTATACAGGACTCCAGGTTCATGCAGGTATGCAAGCTTTGTCATATCATCCACTCCACTTGGTGGAACTTCAGTATCTTTATGATAAATACTGGAAGCTTTAACAACAACCTACAAATTGTGAAACAGACATGTATGGGGCAATAACTCACAAATCAAATAGCATCATAAAGTTCCAAATTCTGAGTTGAGTTAAAAAGAAAATGCATGTCTAGTGTACAACAAATAAAGTGAGGGCATCCCACAAGACAAGTACAAATAGTTTTACTAAGCCACCCTATCTTCATTATGATTTCCTCCGAAAAATCCCACTAGTCAAAGAACAAGATTAACTTTTAGCAAATATTACAAAGCATACTCACCGTCTTCCCTGAAGTGCAAAGGACTTTGACTTCTTCTCCATTGACCCGCAAGACCTCGCCATCTATCCAAGCTACATCAGAATCCTCCACCCAAACATGGGTCCCAACTATAGGATTGGCAGTAGCAGCCTACAACATGAACAGTGTAACAAGTCACAACTTAACTGTATGAACTATTAACTGAATCCAAATTCCTTTCCTCTAATGAAATTTATGCATAATCGAGCAACTGGGTGAAACTCAAACCACTGGATAAAAGGAAAAGTCAAACCATCTTACTTTGAATCCCACAGAAGTACTAGAAATGTGAAAGGAACCAAAACAATATGAAGAAACCGACGAGAATGAGAATCTGTATTGAAAATTCATTATATTCAGAGGAAGAACCCTCTGTAACAGAAATGAAATGAAAGAAAACTATGGCAATGGTTGGAGACTAGCTCCTGATAAGATGGAGAAATAGTAAAAGATGATCAAGAAATATTAATAAGATGGAGCCAACTCTCCTTCTCAGCGTAACCTCCCAAATACTCAAATTCCTAATCGGTTACCCCTCTCTTCCTTGTAATTTTCCCTCTCTCCTCAAGCACAGCCAAGTGTTTCCTCCCTCTTGCCTCTTCAGTCTTGGACTTCTCCTCTTATGCACATGCTGAACGGGGTTATCAAAATATAACTCCACATGCACTCTTGGAAAAGCAATTAAACAGAATATCTAGTTTTCTTACAAAACAGCATCAATGAAATTCTAACTATAAACCCAGTAGTTGAAAAGAAATAAATCAATGAAGGATGTCTGTCAATCAAAGTCGCTCAATGTAAAACAGTTTTCCTCACCCAACAGTTATGGCATGAAAAGCAGGTTCTAGCCGTATTAGAAGGATACGTGTGGGAGCATTTAGTATTGAAGTAAACATTGATATCAACCAAAATTTAAAAAAAAAAAAAGAAATCTGAGGGAAATAGGTGCCAATTGCCAAACAAGCTAAAGATTCATAGACTAATCAAGCTTCATGGAAAATAAGGAAGGCAACATTAATAATAAATTATTTATATTAACTAAAACAAGACTAGCCAAGGAAGCGTGGCTTAGTTGGTAAGATGTTTCACCGACGCCCAAAAGGTCGTGGGCTCGAGTCATAGAATGGGAAACAGGGGAACCACTAATGATTCCGTAATTATGATGAAAATCACTCCGAGATCAAAAACCACCAAATTAGTTTTGTAAGGAGACATGTTAATTTCGCTGCTCATAATTTAGCTAAAGCGGCAATAACTTATGCTAGTCACCGCGTTTTTCATTTTATTCCAACCTGCATAGTAGACTGTCTTTTATGGAAATGAATTAAGTTTCATCTGGTAAAAAAATGAAAATCAGTATCCACTACAGAATTGAACTCCTACACTATCAGCTATCAATAAAAAATAGGCACATTGACAAAAAGTAGAAGCACTGCAATTCTATCTACAAGAGATTGACAAAAAGAAATCACATTATCAGTTCTAATTCTAAGATAAAAGAAAGACCCAAATCGGTTTTATATGCTATAGAGCAGATGAGATGAGTTCATCAACACAGTACAATAATAGCCCCATTTTCATCAATAAAAGGAAAACCACAACCCCACCATCTAAGAAAAATAAAATCATTTCAACAAAAGGAGTTTTCAAGTCAATGAAATGGAATGAAAGTAGACTTCAAATTCACTAAACCAAAACCACGAGAAAAATAAAATCCAAAGGAATGAGGAAATCAATACCATTTTCTGATAGAAATCTCAGCTGACAACCGGATCTACCTCCAATGGCTACTCTACTCAAAAAATGAAAGATCTTAGCACTTCTCCACCACGCTTTCCCCAGCACAAATACGCAAAGGAAATGCGTATGAACTGAATAAAGATAATGTGGATTAAAAAACAATGAGAAGCTTCAAATTGAAAAACCCTTCAAAACTTTTGAAGCATCGAAAAATCCCCAAGTTTGCTGCTACTACGGGTTTACAGAGCAGAGCTAGCTTCTACAGTTTCTACTATGGGTTTTATTTGGTTTGGAGTTCAGGGCGTATTCTTTCCTGTACTCTCGGTGCAATGTCATGTGATTATTTGATTCCCTTTATTTTTTATTTACCAAATTTGACTAGAAGTTTACTTGGTTAATTTACTTGGTTAAGAAATCACAAATGATGTTGTTGATTGATGCCATTTGGATTAATCAATAGCGTTGTTTTGTTAGGCAATGTTTTGCAATAATAATTTATCTGATAAACTTTTTTTTAAGTGTTTGATAAGATTAGTTTATAATATTTTTTAATTAGTTTATAATATTTTTGGAAATTCTATTTAAAGTAATATTAAACTTATAGTTTATAGTATTAATTTTTCTCTCACTTTTTACTTTATTATTTTAATTAAATTTTTAATTTATTCTTTATTAAATGAATTTTTTATCTTATTTTTAAGTATTAATTGCAAATGTTCATTTATATCATTTTATATTTATGAGTTAGTTCAACACGAATTTAATTAAATACTTTAAATTCAATTCACTAATTTAAATTTAAATGTTTGAAGTAAAATAAAATGAGTTTGTAAAAAAAAAGCGAAAAAAAGGGATTCATTTACCCAAAAAGTTGAAACGTTTCCTTGTTGTATAGGTGGCATTCCGTAAATACCCTTATGTTTCCTTGTTACAGGAAAATAAAATGAAACTTTACCCTGGTATGTTATGCACGCGGCATTCCATAAATGCCCCTAAGCGTGTGTGTATAAATAAATTACGATACCTTTTCATTACAACGTTACAATTAGTCGCAAAGTTGTCCAAAATCTTACATTATATGATTAAAAAAAGTTAAATATTTGAGGCGCTAAATTGCGCCCATCATGGTAGCCAACATCTTTGGATGATGATGGTCCCATGCTTTGTTTGCTTTGCTTACGTGTTTTTTTGTTTGGATGTGTTGTCTAGCATTTTCATTTTTGTTTAAAAATGTAACTTAATAATTAGCATCTGTATGTACTAAACGATACTAAGAGAGAGCTTTGACAGAAATAACTTTTTTTCCGCCAAATGACGTGTTAAACAGAGGTGAAGGACCAAAATGAAACGAAAATGAAACATGAGGGACCAAAGCGGACAAAAAAAAGATAAAGATCATGAAGAAGGCAAAAACGAGTGCTAATGTTGAATTGCAATTGGTGTTGGTGGAGGAAAATGAGGGAAATGATGGTCAATTCAAAGGTCAATGGTTCGTGAGTCTTCCGCGCATACTACTAGAAGCAATTCAAATTGAACAAAATGTGGAAACCCAATATTGATTTATGATACTAAGGAATTCCTTAGTAATAATTACTAAATTTTTCGGTGATCATTATACAACAATTCAATGGTTAGTACATACTAACCATAATTTAGTGTTTGTGTGGTGAGTGAGCGGGTAAATGAAAACACTAGTTAGTACATACTAACCACAATTTAGTGTTGGTGTGGTCACCAAATTTTTTCATTGATGGGGAAATGACTATTATGCTCATTTAGTAACAATTACTAAGGAATTTCTTAGTACTCTAAGTCGGACTCCCCAAAAGTGTGTTTGGATAAGATATTTTTAGAGGATGGTGTAATTTTTGGAGGGAATTGAAATATTTTAGGTTTTTATCTAGAGAATGAATTATTTCTCATTCAATTTTCTAATCTTGAGGATATAGTAATTTCTTTACGAGGAACCTTGGATGACCTGTGATCATTACTTGTTAGCACAGGTTGCGATATGGATTCAATCTCATAGTTTATCGATCAAGTATTATGATCAACACATAAACTAAAAAATTTGGAAACACAATGGGGACTATAATTACAATCCCCGGCAACGGCGCCAAAAACTTATTGTGTGAAAACAATATGTACAAGTATACACAGTCGCAACAAGTAATAAAGAGTAAGTAGAAATCGTTCCCACGATGATTGTTGAGTTCTTTTCTATATTTAATTACCAAGCAAGCTAGTGAGTAAAAGAAAAGTAAAATAACAAGTTGTAGAACCCAAATTTATCAACAAACAGCAAGTAAAATAAAGGATTGGTGGAAATCCAGAATGAGAGTAAGTTGGGACCCGTGCGTCCCAGGCGCACGAACCGTGCATCTCTTTCGGTTTGTGTTTTGCAAAGATGACTTACAGGGCGCACGACTCGTGCGTATGGGAGCACGGACCATGCGCAATGTTCTGTCCAAATTTTCCAAAAGTGCCCGAAACGATCCCGATCGATTCCAATCCTCTTTTAATCCTTTCCTAACCCTTTTCCAATGATATTAGGCTTATAATGCCATGATTTTGAATCTATTTTCAAAGCTTTTCATAATGGTTTACAAAGTTATGTTTAATTCGAAAAACTGTAAAATAGTATACGGGAGCGAACACATAATATGCTTGTCTTGTAGAACTAAATGTTCAATTAATGGTCTAATGTAAATGAACTAAATGTTCAAGTGAAAGTAGATATATATACTATATCGGGTTGGGTGACGACCCATAATGTTAACATACTAGGCGGGGCAGTCATGATCCCTTACCCTAGGCCCGTATACCACTAGGGAAAGTATTAGTGGTAAGGGGGTTCACCGGGTTTCAGCAGGAATGCAAGCGGTGTTATGTTAAAATGTTGTTGTGCGATCCACTGGGGTTTAGCAGTAATGCAGTCGGTGTCGTACTGAATTATAACACGTTAACCGGGGTTAGCAGTAATGCAGTCGGTGTCGTGTTGATTGTTAATGCGTGTGGTTATGAATTAAACCACGAATGAAAGAAAGTCCTATAACACGGTTCACCGGGGTTTAGCGTTCGCGCAGGTGGTGTCGTGTTAAGTTAAATAGGAGTCATAATTGAACCGAGAGCGTTGTTAGGGGTCTCGGTAGAACTCACTGAGATTGTATCTCACTGTTTATATGTTGTTGTTTTACAGAGAAACAGGGAAAATGGAGATCCAAGATGCACGAGTAGGTTGTACTTGGATGGTTGCGGAAGACTTAGCTTTTATGCTTAAGTTTATATCTTTCCTTGTTATCTGTGTATCAAGACATTTTGTCTTTAACGTTATGTATTTATTTCCGCTTTCTTGTACGATATTGAAGACTGTATTTCACTGATGGTTTATGGTCTTATTTATGTTTAAGACTGACTTGTTATTCAATGAAAATTGGTGTTCAGTATTTAAACAGAAAATATTATCTCTGATGTATTAGGGATGGTACACTTAGGCATTTCTACTCTTGAGAAATACCTGGGTGTTACAATTTTTAGAGGAAAGTGTAATTTTTGGAGGGAATTGAAATATTTTAGGCTTTACAACTTTTTGGTGATTTTTTTATCTAGAGAACGAATTATTTCTCATTCAATTTTCTAATCTTGAGGATATAGTAATTTCTTTATGAGGAACCTTGGATGACCTGTGATCATTACTTGTTAGTACAGGTTGCGATATGGATTCAATCTCATAGTTTATCGATCAAGTATTATGATGAACACATAAACTAAAAAATTTGGAAACACAATGGGGACTATAATCACAATCTCCTGCAACGGCGCCAAAAACTTGATGTGTGAAAATAATATGTGTAAGTATACACAGTCGCAACAAGTAATAAAGCGTAAGTAGAGATCGTTCCCACGATGATTGTTGAGTTCTTTTCTATATTTAATTAGCAAGCAAGCTAGTGAGTAAAAGAAAAGTAAAATAACAAGTTGTAAAACCCAAATTTATCAACAAACAGCAAGTAAAATAAAGGATTAGTGGAAATCCAAAATGAGAGTAAGTTGGGACTGCTTTCACTATGCAAATTCATAATAATGGTTTAATGTTGCATCTGATGCTGCAGCAATAGATGTTGTCGCAATAGTTGATGTTCTGTCAAACACTTTCACTAGGTTTTCGCTACAAGAGCCTATGTCTAGGCCCTAAATAGGTATACCCTAGGCTACTTACGCACCCACAGTGTTCACCTTATGGAATTTGCCCTCCTATGTCTAGGTTTTAAGCAAGGATTATTAAAGTGTCCTTTACTAACCACTATCCATATTATCCTTTGAGATCAATTTATAAACCATGTCTGAATCTATATAAATGGTACTTATATTTAGGTGATCAAGTCTAAAATAAGTTTGGAAATAGTATCACGCAAAGGATAAAAATGCTAAATATAAAATACATGCATTAAACACACAAAGACTTCATTACATAGATCAAAGCATCCCAACTAAGAGTATTTAGCTCATGATGAGCAAACAACACAAGAAATACAACTTAAACATAATGTTTAAAGCCATAAATGCAAAAATACAAATAAGAAGTATAGTAAGAAGTGGTATACTGAAGATAGACCCCAAGAACAATAGCATGGAGGTTCAGATCAGCTCCCAAACCCATGAAAATCTTCAAGTAATTAAGCTCATGTATTGCTGCAGCATCACTCCCAGCAATGGTGTTTCCACTTTTTGTGATTTAAGGTAGCTTGGTACAAAAATGGAGGAAAATCTATTTCAATCTTTTTCCTCCTCTGAACCAGCACACCAAATGAAGAAGAAGGTAGTCTTTATAAAGTACTAGGGTGAATGATCCAAGAAAACCCTAATTTGGAGGTGCCATTTGTCCTTTTGCGTGACCAATAGTACAAGTGCCCAAGAGAAAGATGGAATATTCCTTGTTCAGGTGCTGGCGTCCTTGAGAATGCGCTTGTCCTTGGATAACAGCTGTAATGCGCTCAAATCCGTGCTTCCAACAATTTCTCTCTCATCTGTCGCTGGAACTGTTGCTGCAGCAATGAAACACACACATAAAAGCACAAAATGGGGCACCAAATTTCCAAATGATCAAAAACCAGAATTAGTTCTTCTTTTACACTAAACAACATATTTTAACTAATTAAACACAACATTACTTTAGAACTCACAACAATTTAAGCTAAGAAAGCATAAATAACTCTTATAAATAAGAGTTATCACACCCCCAAACTTAAACCTTTGCTTTTCCTCAAGCAATGACGCTTGACAAAGAACAAATAAACACAAACAAGGCAATATCCAGCTGCACAAATTGATTCAAACAGATTTTCAAATATGCTCAAGTCGGGCATAAACTTTTAGATCATTAATTACTCACATACACCTTAAGTTTTTCAAGATTTCTAGAATTACCATCTGCTCAAAGTGTGTGTGTGACAACTAGGTCTAGTTCAGCTCTTAGCAAGTTTCAAAACTTCACCTAGCTAGAGAAAGAATGGTTTTCTTTTTGCTATGCCAAGAATTTTTCAAAAAGAAAGGTAGACTAACAACTTCAGCATAAGAAGGGGGACTTCAAAGCACAACAAAGGGCTTGATTAAACATTTCAGATTATTGGTCAGTGCACTATTCATAACACTTATTCTTTTTCAGTTTTTTTTTCTTTTCTTCTTCTTTTTTTTTTCTTTTTCTCTTTTTTTTTCTTTCATATATAGGCTATTGCAGCTTTAATCACTTTTATTGAACTTTTGTACAATGTACACAGACACTTAGGCACTGACCATCCTAAAATCTTCATGCTTAGCCTTAATATAACCGATGCACCCCTAAACTTAACATACAAGGTTCTCCCCCCAACTTAAGACCCAGCAGTGTCCCCACTGCTCATGTAATTACTAATGGGGGAGACCTTAGATACAACAGAACAGAATTGAAAACACTTAACACAAAACATGATTTTAAATCCTAAACAGCTGCTCGATGCTATTACAGATGCTACAGCATCCAACAGGATTATTGAAACATTACTAAATAGAAAACAACCATTAAAAACAAACAACAAAAGAGAAAAGGGTTAACTAGGAGGTACCCATGGTTTGTTGCTGATACTGGCTCTTGTAGCTTGGTGATTTCTTCAGCAGTTGCATTGGATTCTGCAGCAATAGATTACTGCAGCTCATAATCAGCATGGTCAATCAGCAACTTCTGGCTCTTTACTCACAGGAGGCTCATCTCCAAGATGCATCTGAGCCAATGTCTTGGCTACTAGTTTCTTTTGCAGCAATACTTAGCCTCTTTTTGGTCACCAATTTTGTTCTTACAACTTTCTGTGGTGCTGCAACAGATGTTGCAGCACTGCCTTATGACACTGATGCTGCAACACTACCTGTGACAACATCCACTTTCTGCATTTCTTCTTCCAATGACCTGTGTTTCTCGGTGGAAGGTTGATTTTTGGGTGAATGTTTCTTTGGTGAGGACTGAGGTGGTTTGGTTGATAGGGACTTTTGTGGAGTGCATTGTTTTGGAGATAGGGAAGGTGTTGGGATAAGTATTGATGGTTTTGCTTTTGGTGGAGGTGGATGAAGGGTAAGTAATGAAGGTTTGAAACTTTGATAAGTGAGATGTTGTGATGGAGAAGGTGTTTTGGGTGCAGGGGATGGTTCTTTGGTTAGTGATGGTTTAGGTGAAGGTGTGGTGGAAAGGTTTTGGGTGGGTGGTGATTGGGGAAAAGATCGTTAACAAGGTTTAAATGATGAGACAGAGAAAACACACAGCCAATTAATAGAGTTGATTGCCAAATCTATCACATTGGCATTTGAAACTCCATTTTGATCTTTTGTCCACATGCTCAACAATTCAGCAACAGGTGCTGCGCATATAGTGCTGCAGCACCAAACTTAGCAACAGGTGCTGCAACACATGGTGTTGGAGCACTAAAATTCTGCATAATTGACAGCACATACCACAAGACCACTTATTCATATCTGAAAAAGTAAAAACAAAAACACACATAAAACACAATTAGTTCTTCAAAATCTGGGTTGCCTCCCAGTAGCGCTTAATTTATATTCTTTAGCTAGACTTGGCCTTCAAAACCCAAGTTAGGGTGGATAATAGGACAAGAAGAAAATATCATCATTCCGCTTTCTCCTTTTTGTCAGAAATCCCATGCATATGGCATACGGAAGCAAGTGTTCCCATGCCCCAATCAATAAGCATTTGGGATAGGAATTCTCCCTCTTTTGAAAAAATTGAAGCTCATTTTGCAGATGACTTTTTTCTTCAATTACCATGGGTTGAGTCTCACTTGTGACATGAATCTTTTCATACCTCAACCCTGGCTTTTCTTTCTTGTCACTATTTTTGAATTTTTCTTGTTCTACAACTACACAATTTTTTTGGTTTTTCGTCCACTACTTCCAAATGACCACATTCATTTTCACACTCTACACTCTTTTCTTCCTTTTGCTCAACTAGCTCATCACTACAATTCGCTTCTTTTACATGCTCAATTATAGTCTTAATGTGAACCTCTATATTCTTACATAAAGCTTCAAAGTTGTCATGATCTACTTTAATAGATTCAATGGAATGAGCGAAGAGTTTTTCAAAATTAGAGTTCCCCTCATGTAATCCTTTGGTTTGAGTTTGAGAACTTGGCTCTTGCTCACACACAAAGTTTGACATGGGCATGGAATTTAACTCAAAACAGCTCATTTCATCTTCATCTCCATAACAATTATAATTGAAACAATGTTGTTGAGCATTCTTTGCATGCATAGAGTAAAAATCCCAATGGTCCATGGCTTAAAGTGATTTTTTTCCACAAAAACACCAAACACAAATGAAACACACTACAAACACAAAGCACAATACAAAATAGGAAAAAAAATTCTGAAAAACAGAACAAACTAAATAAAAGAATCAAAACTAACTAAACTTACTAACTAAACAATAGAAAATAGGCTAAATAGCACTTTTGGTCTTTTATCTTTGCTCCAGATTTCACTTTGGTCCTTTATCTTTTTTTTGGTCCGCTTTGGTCCCTCATGTTTCATTTTCGTTTCATTTTGGTCCCTCACCTTAGTTTTGACTAAAATTAATATTATTTAATTCAATTAAAACATTAAAACAATTAAAACAATTAATTCAATTAAAACAAAATTAGAAAAAGAACCAACAACCGTCAGCCACCAACAACCACCGTCAGCCACCAACAACCACCACCCAATCTGTCTCTCTCTCTCTCTCTCTCCGTCACCACCTACCCACAGCCACCAACCACCTCACAATCTGTCTCTCTCTCTCTCTCACCGTCACCACCCAACATCACCACCCACAGCCACCACCCCTCCTCTGCGATCTGGATCTGGATCTAGATCTGAATCTGCGATTCAGGAAAGGGAAAACGGCGGGGGGGGGGGATGCGAAGAGAGAGAGAGAACGGCGAGGGGGGACATGCGAAGAGAGAGAGTGACGAGAGAGAGAATGGCGAGAGAGGGGGGTTGCGACGGTGAGAAGAGGGAGGGGAGAGCGAACCAGAGAGGGGGGAGGATCAGTGAGAAGAGGGGGGAGGATCGGTGAGAAGAGGGGGGAGGGGAGAGCGAACCAGAGAGGGGGGAGAGCGAACTAGAGAGGGGGGAGAGCGAACCAGAGAGGGGGAGGGGAGAGCGAACCAGAGAGGGGGGAGGGGTTCGTGGTGGGGGAGTTCACGGTGGGGGGAGTTCACAGTGGGGGGAGGGGTTCACGGTGGGGGAGTAATTTCACGGTGGGGGAGTAATTTCACGGTGGGGGGAACCAAAAATATATATTTAATAATTGATTAATTGTTTTAATGTTTTAATTGAATTAAATAATATTAATTTTAGTCAAAACTAAGGTGAGGGACCAAAATGAAACGAAAATGAAACATGAGGGACCAAAACGGACCAAAAAAAAGATAAAGGACCAAAGTGAAATCTGGAGCAAAGATAAAGGACCAAAAGTGCTATTTAGCCTAGAAAATAACAATCACAATCCCCGGCAACGGCGCCAAAAACTTGTTGTGTGAAAACAATATGTGCAAGTATACACAGACGCAACAAGTAATAAAGAGTAAGTAGAGATCGTTCCCACGAGGATTGTTGAGTTCTTTTCTATATTTAATTACCAAGCAAGCTAGTGAGTAAAAGCAAAGTAAAATAACAAGTTGTAGAACCCAATTTTATCAACAAACAGCAAGTAAAATAAAGGATTAGTGGAAATCCAGAATGAGTGTAAGTTGGGACTGCTTTCACTATGCAAATTCATAATGAGACGCTCTCAATATCGCGGCATTTTTTTGTTAATAAATTAGTTGTTTATTTTCCATAGTGATATATATTAATTGATTAATTTCTTTTATCTAGAAGAGAAACATTTATTATGATTAAAACATATTATAGTGTCATACAAACACATCCAGGGTACATCACAACTGACATAAACACAACAGTACAACAGGTCCACATAGTTATTGCAGTTATCAACCACACAACATTTCGACCACTCCTAACCAAAACCGATCTTTATTCAACACACATACAACGGATAGCCTACTAATACATCACATCACCGTTTTTCACACACTAGACCCTACATCCTTTAATATCTTGGGAAGTGAGGAGGAGGGGGTCCCATGTGAGGGTGGTTCGGAGCTAAGGTTTCTGCAACCCACATGTCTTCAAGAGGGAGGTAAAAAGAAACTATCAGGTTCCGATGGTAAGTACGGGTGTTAAAGTTTGGAAAATTTCCTGTAGTTATAAGGATAGTGACATCCATCAAAAATAACGATTGAGGTAGTGTAATCAGGAGTCCAAAATCCGTTTGTGAAGTCCACATCAACTCTGGTCCGAGGTTGGTTGGGGTTCGTCATCTTTACAGTTTACATATAGAGACAAATCAAGAAATACAAGGGTGAGTATACATCAACAATAATAATTGTAGTAAAGTAAAGAGTAGTTAAACATAAATATATATTAAGTTTTAGTATTTTAAATGTTCCATGAACAAGGACAAAAATAGGCATGGGGCCCATATCTACTCCATGGAGAGATTTTAATTAGAGGAGCGATCGGGAGGACATGTTCCGTTTCAAATTGGTACAATTCTCATATCACAGTTTCTTAACGAAACACTCTACCACCGATCTTGAGTTCTTGCAGTGTCTCGTCAGGATCATCACAGTGGGGGATCGAATACCGCGACACAGGGGAGCTACTACCTGGTCACTTGTGGGGTCTCGTACCGTGATGCCCCCAAGGTTTACCTCAACCTTCACTTGCGCACTCACACGTGTACCAAAGCGTGCCTCACTCCAAAATCACACATAAATGTTTTAAAATTTTAATTATCTTTATCGTTCCATTATTTTCCTTCATCTTTCTCAACAGATATTTACATAAATATTATAGAATTTTATAAGGATTAGAAACCACTAAAATATTTTCCTTAGGAGTCAAATAAACTGATTTCAAAGTGAGTTCAATGTTAAATATAAAGTTTAAGGAGTGATAATAAAACCTGTTACCCAAAAATTGACAATACTTAAAACATCTTTAGTAAAATTATGTTGTAGCATCAATATTGACCAAGTCCTTAAACGAGTAGTAAATATTTGTGTGAAATAAAAGTTTAGTATAAACTACTATCAGAAATGATATAGATAAAAATTGGAAATATGTATATGATTTAATGGTAATTATACTAATAAAAGTAAATTGTTATTAATAGAAGAAGTAATAACAAGGATTTTGATGTCTCTGTTTGTATCAAAAAGTAACGATGGCTTCTAAAATATTAACAAGAATGGGTAACAATAATACTAAGAGTTATAGTTGCATGATAATATCAATAACAGTATTAACTATGGCAAAGAAATAATGATGCTAATCAATATGGCATAAGAGAAAATAAAATGATAGTAACTATAGAAGAACAAGAATAAAAATAGAGTAAATATAATTAGTGATCATATTATTTATAACTTTACTTAGTTTCCTATTTTTTTTTTGTTTAAATTAGTAAACTGGTATGATAATAGTGGTCAAAGTTAGCAGTTAGTAGTCCAAAGTAGAGTCCAAGTTACGGTTAGTGGTCCAAATTACAGTCTAAGTTAGTAATCCAAGTCACAGTTAGTAGTATAAATAACAGTCCAAATGATAGATTGAAATTATAATATATCTAGGATAATAATAATTTTATTATGTTAAGTAAAGTATAAAAAGAGCTAGGGTCACCCTTGACTCATTAATTTTAGTATCTACCTTACTACTACCGTTGAAGTTCCTCACCCCCTGCCTTTTAGTCCTTCTGATACTGTAGCTCTGCTTCCAAACGGTTATGTGACGTAGTGAAACAATGTGAGTGATGTTTGGTGAGTGAAACAAGGTGGTGAGTGATTATTATATGTGCTGCTTCTTATATGTGGGGATGATTATAAAAAAGTGGGGATGGTTATAAAAAGGTGAGTGATTTTTGGGATGGAAAAAGTGTCGTATAAGAGAGAGTGGTGGGGTATAGAAGTGGATAATGATTGGAGAAGTGGTTGAAAGGTTATAAGGAAAGAAAGAGAGTGAAGGTAAAAGTGTTGGTGGTGGGGTATATGGGAGGGTAGTTGCCATGAATGGCAACTTACCATTAACCCTATTTATAGTAAGTTTTGGAAAATTCGAGATTTGTACGTGGCTTAAAAGTGGTGGTTTTTTTGTGATATTTTCACTCTTGTCCACATTTCATTCATTTTCTACCACATGCATATTAAATTCTTCCTCTCCAAGTAAATTGTTACTTACATCATCTGATGATCTCACGTGATCATTATTACATTCTATCTTATATTTTATTATTATTAGCGTAAATTGGTACCCTCTGCACGCAATTGCAGACACTAATTCATTGAACCAGATAAAATTCTTCCTCAAGAGTTTTAACGTGGTTGCATTCCCTAGACTAGACTCAAACTTAAATCCTTAGTTAAGCTGGAAGAGACCCTTACCATCTCATCCAATTGTTTATAGGTGTTTTATTATTTCCAAAAGTAAGTGAGTGTTACGGATTAATTCTTTGTCTTCACTGCAAACTTGTCATTCAAACTAGTCACTCATATGGCTCCCATTTAGTCTTTCCCACTTTTTAGTCAATGAAGTAAAAGCATGTATTACATTTGTTATTTTCAAGAATATATGCAGCACCCTGTCTCACATGAAGACTCAGTCAGAGAGTCTATATTGCTTTCCCGTGTAATCTGATTGGTCTTGTTTCTTACTATTTAAGTCGAGCATGCATTCCTATATTTATATATTATTATTATTTAATTTAATAACTATCTAGTAGTTGTTGTTTCTAAGTCTTAAGTACCACTTATTTTCCTAATATTTATAAAATAATTTAATTGTGTTAAAAAATTTATTTATATTTATATTATCAATTTTCTAAATTGGGGTGTTACACATAATAATGGTTTAATGCTGCATCTGATGCTGCAGCAATAGATGCTGTCGCAATAGTTGATGTTCTGTCAAACACTTTCACTAGGTTTTCGCTATAAGAGCCTATGTCTAGGCCCTAAATAGGTATACCCTAGGCTACTTACGCACCCACGGTGTCCACCTTATGGAATTTGCCCTCCTATGTCTAGGTTTTAAGCAAGGATTATTAAAGTGTCCTTTACTAACCACTATCCATATTATCCTTTGAGATCAATTTATAAACCATATCTGAATCTATAAATGGTACTTGTATTTAGGTGATCAAGTCTAAAATAAGTTTGGAAATAGTATCACGCAAATGATAAAAATGCTAAACATCAAATACATGCATTAAACACACTAAGACTTCATTACATAGATCAAAGCATCCCGACTAAGAGTATTTAGCTCATGATGAGCAAACAACACAAGAATTACAGCTTAAACATAATGTTTAAAGCCATAAATGCAAAAATACAAAGAAGAAGTATAATAAGAAGTGGTATACTGAAGATAGACTCCAAGAACAATAGCATGGAGGTTCAGATCAGCTCCCAAATCCACGAAAATCTTCAAGTAATTAAGCTCATGTATTGCTGCAGCATCACTCCCAGTAATGGCGTTTCCACTTTTTGTGATTTAAGGTAGCTTGGTATAAAAATGGAGGAAAAGCTATTTCTATCCTTTTCCTCCTCTAAACCAGCACACCAAATGAAGAAGAAGGTGGTATTTATATAGTACTAGGGTGAATGATCCAAGAGAACCCTAATTTGGAGGTGTCATTTATCCTTTTGCGTGACCAATAGTACAAGTGCCCAAGAGAAATATGGAATATTCCTTGTTCAGGTGCCGGCGTCCTTGAGAATGCGCTTGTCCTTGGATAACAGATGTAATGCGCTCAAATCCGTGCTTCCAACAATTTCTCTCTCATCAGTCGCAGGAACTGTTGCTGCAACATTGAAACACACATAAAAGCACAAAATGGGGCATCAAATTGCCAAATGATCACAAACCAAAATTAGTTCTTCTTTTACACTAAACAACTACTTTAACTAATTAAACACAACATTATTTTAGAACTCACAACAATTTAAGCTAAGAAAGCATAAATAACTCTTATAAATAAGAGTTATCACACCCCCAAACTTAAACCATTGCTTGTCCTCAAGCAATGACGCTTGACAAAGAACAAACAAACACAAACAAGGCAATATCCAACAGCACAAATTGATTCAAACAGATTTTCAAAGATGCTCAAGTTGGGCATAAACTTTTAGATCCTTAATTACTCACATACACCTTAAGTTTTTTAAGATTTCTAGAATTACCATCTGCTCAAAGTGTGTGTGTGACAACTAGGTCTAGTTCAACTCTTAGCAAGTTTCGAAACTTCACCTAGCTAGAGAAAGAATGGTTTTCTTTTGGCTATGCCAAGAATTTTTCAAAAAGAAAGATAGACTAACAACTTCAGCATAAGAAATGGGGGCTTCAAAGCACAACAAAGGGCTTGATTAAACATTTCAGATTATTGGCCAGTGCACTATTATTACAAGACTTCAGATTCATTGCTGCAGCATTTAACACTCGACACACTATTTTGCTGCAATGCCTATTTTTCATAACACTTTTTCTTTTTCAGTTTTTTTTCTTTTCTTCTTTTTTTATTTTTTTATTTTTCTCTTTTTTACATATATAGGCTATTGCAACTTTAATAACTTTTATTGAACTTTTGTACAATGTACACAGACACTTAGGCACTGACCATCCTAAAATCTTCATGCTTATTCTTAATATAACCGATGCACCCCCAAACTTAGTTTCATACGCCACCCTAGGTTTTTAGTAGAATCTTGGCACAACCCAGGTGTACCAAAATCTAACTTAGCATCAGATCATTTTTAGCTTACTAAATTCCTACCTAAACCTAGAATAAAAGTGTGGGAGCAGTAGCAATCTATTCATCTATCTAACCAGGCTAAACTCACCCAGTCTCACCATAAACATCATTAAGTCAGCCCAAATTGAAGCATAATCTCTTACTGATATGAACAAAAGACAACTAAACCCGCCTTTTAAAAACAAACAATACATACAAGGTTCTCCCCCCAACTTAAGACCCAGCAGTGTCCCCACTGCTCATGCAATTACTAATGGGAGAGACCTTAGACACAACAGAACAAAATTGAAAACATTTAACACAAAACATGATTTTAAATCCTAAACAGCTGCTGGATGCTATTACAGATGCTACAGCATCCAACAGGATTATTGAAACATTACTAAATAGAAAACAACCATTAAAAACAAACAACAAAACATAAACAACAAAAGAGAAAAGGGTTAACTAGGAGGGACCCATGGTTTGTTGTTGGTACTGGCTCTTGTAGCTTGGTGATTTCTTCAGCAGTTGCATTGGATTCTGCAGCAATAGATTGCTGCAGCTCAGAATCAGCATGGTCAATCAGCAACTTCTGTCTCTTTACTCACAGGAGGCTCCTCTCCAAGATGCATCTGAGCCAATGTCTTGGCTACTAATTTCTTTTGCAGCAATACTTAGCCTCTTTTGGGTCACCAATTTCGTTCTTACAACTTTTTGTGGTGCAACAACAGATGCTACAGTACTGCCTTCTGACACTGATGCTGCAACACTACCTGTGACAGCATCCACTTTCTGCATTTCTTCTTCCAATGACCTATGTGTTTCTCTGTGGAAGGTTGATTTTTGGGTGAATGTTTATTTGGTGAGGACTGAGGTGGTTTGGTTGATAGGGACTTTTGTGGAGTGCATTGTTTTGGAGATAGGGAAGGTGTTGGGATAAGTATTGATGGTTTTGCTTTTGGTGGAGGTGGATGAAGGGTAAGTAATGAAGGTTTGAAACTGTGATAAGTGAGATGTTGTGATGGAGAATGTGTTTTGGGTGCAGGGGATGGTTCTTTGGTTGGTGATGGTTTAGGTGAAGGTGTGGTGGAAAGGTTTTGGGTGGGTGGTGATTGGGGAAAAGATCGCTAACAAGGTTTAAATGATGAGACAGAGAAAATACACAGCCAATTAGTAGAGGAATTGCCAAATCTGCCACATTGGCATTTGAAACTCCATTTTGATTTTTTGACCATGTGCTCAACAATTCAGCAACACGTGTTGCAGCACCAAACTTAGCAATAGGTGCTGCAACACATGGTGCTGTAGTACCAAAATTCTGCATAATTGACAGCACGTACCAAAAGACCACTTATTCATACCTGAAAAAGTAAAAACAAAAACACACAGAAAACACAATTAGTCCTTAAAACCCTGGGTTGCCTCCCAGTAGCACTTAATTTATAGTCTTTGGCTAGACTTGGCCTTCAAAACCCAAGTTAGGGTAGATAATAGGACAAGAAGAAAATATCATCCTTCCGCTTTCTCCTTTTTGTCAGAAATCCCATGCATTTGGCATAGGGAAGCAAGTGTTCCCATGCCCCAATAAATAAGCATTTGGGATAGGAATTCCCCCTCTTTTGAAAAAATTGAAGCTCATTTTGTGGAGGACTCTTTTCTTCAATTACCAATGGTTGAGTATCACTTGTGACATGAATCTTTTCATACCTCAACCTTGGCTTTTCTTTCTTGTCACTATTCTTGAATTTTTCTTGTTCTTCAACTACACAATTTTTTTGTTTTTCTTCCACTACTTCCAAATAACCACATTCATTTTCACACTCTACACTCTTTTCTTCCTTTTGCTCAACCAGCTCCTCACTACAACTCTCTTCTTTTAGATGCTCCATTATAGTCTTAATGTGTGTGCCTCCATATTTTTACATGAAGCTTCAAAGTTGTCATCATCCATTTTAATAGATTCAATGGAATGGGCTAAGAGTTTTTCGCACTCTACACCCTTTTTTTCCTTTTGCTCAACCACCTCTTCACTACAACTCTCTTTTTTTAGATGCTCCATTATAGTCTTAATGTGAACCTCTATATTCTTACATGAAGCTTCAAAGTTGTCATGATATACTTTAATAGATTCAATGGAATGAGCGAATAGTTTTTCAAAATTAGAGTTCCCCTCATGTAATCCTTTGGTTTGAGCTTGAGAACTTGGCTCTTGCTCACACACAAAGTTTGACATGGGCATGGAATTTAACTCAAAACAACTCATTTCATCTTCATCTCCATAACAATTATAGTTGAAACAATGTCGTTGAGCATTCTTTGCATGCATAGAGTAAAAATCTCAATGGTCCATGGCTTAAAGTGAATTTTTTTCCACAAAAACACCAAACACAAATGAAACACACTACAAACACAAAGCACAATACAAAATAGGAAAAAAAATTCTGAAAAACAGAACAAACTAAATAAAAGAATCAAAACTAACTAAACAATAGAAGATAACAATCACAATCCCCGGCAACGGCGCCAAAAACTTGTTGTGTGAAAACAATATGTGCAAGTATTGTTGTTCTGTCATAATAATGGTTTAATGCTGCATCTGATGTTGAAGCAATAGATGCTGTCGCAATAGTTGATGTTCTGTCAAACACTTTCACTAGGTTTTCGCTACAAGAGCCTATGTCTAGGCCCTAAATAGGTATACCCTAGGCTACTTACGCACCCACAGTGTTCACCTTATGGAATTTGCCCTCCTATGTCTAGGTTTTAAGCAGGGATTATTAAAGTGTCATTTACTAACCACTATCCATATTATCCTTTGAGATCAATTTATAAACCATGTCTGAATCTATAAATGGAGGTTCAGATTAGCTCCCAAATCCACGAAAATCCTCAAGTTATTAAGCTCGTGTATTGCTGCAGCATCACTCCCAGCAATGGTGTTTCCACTTTTTGTGATTTAAGGTAGTTTGGTACAAAAATGGAGGAAAAGCTATTTCTATCCTTTTCCTCCTCTGAACCAGCACACCAAATGAAGAAGAAGGTAGTCTTTATATAGTACTAAGGTGAATGATCTAAGAAAACCCTAATTTGGAGGTGTCATTTGTCCTTTTGCGTGACCAATAGTCCAGGTGCCCAAGAGAAAGATGGAATATTCCTTGTTCAAGTGCTGGCGTCCAAGAGAATGCGCTTGTCCTTGGATAACAGTTGTAATGCGCTCAAATCCGTGCTTCCAACAATTTCTCTCTCATCTGTCGCAGGAACTGTTGCTGCAGCAACTATTGCTGCAGCAATGAAACACACACATAAAAGCACAAAATGGGGAACCAAATTGCCAAATGATCACAAACCAGAATTAATTCTTCTTTTACACTAAACAACATATTTTAACTAATTGAACACAACATTACTTTAGAACTCACAACAATTTAAGCTAAGAAAGCATAAATAACTCTTATAAATAAGAGTTATCAGTAGTTCACAAATTCCTTGTGCCAAAGCTCTAAATTCAGCCTCAGCACTTGATCGAGCCACTACATTTTGCTTCTTACTCCTCCAAGTAACGAGGTTCCCACATAGGAAGGTGCAGTATCCTAAAATAGATCTTCTATCACTTATTGAACCTGCATAGTCAACATCAGTATAAGCTTCCATAGTTAGGCTCCCACCTCTTTTGAACAATAGTCCTCTTCCCGAAGAGGCCTTGAGATATTGAAGAATACGATCAACAGCCTGCAAATGTCTCACCCTCGGGTCATGCATGGATTGGCTCACCACACTGACTGCATAAGCCAAATCAGGTCTAGTGTGTGCCAAGTAAATCAATTTTCCCACCAATCTCTGATATTGGACCTTGTCAACTTTGGCACTTTCTTCTTCAAAGCCAATTTTGTGATTCTGTTCTATGGGAACACTCGTAGGTTTGCATCCAAGTTTTCCAGTTTCCTGCAAGAGGTCACTCAAGGACGTACATTCTTTGAGAGATAAAAATGCCCTGTTTTGAGTAGGCTACCTCGATTCCCAATAAATACTTAAGTTACCCAAGGTCCTTCACTTCAAACACTGCTGATAAATAATTCTGGTACTTCTGATTTATCCTTCATCAAAAAAATCCAAGTTGCTCGAGTACAATCATCAACAAATGACACAAACCATTTAGCACCCGAAACATTAGAAATAGGTGGAGGTCCCCAAACATCAGAATGTATAAGATCAAAAGGTTCAACATTTTTATTGAAACTAGGAGTAAAAGAGACACGGTGATGTTTAGCTAACTCATAAACGTCACATTTAAAGGACTCAACTGAATGATGTAAAAACAAAGAAGGAAACATGGACTTAACTAAAGAGAATGGAGAATGACCAAGATGCTTGTGCTGAAGCCAAATTTGTGCGGCAAAATGAGAAGATGACTCAGAAGACTCGGTCTACAAGCAGGAAGCAAGCACCTCCAAACAATCTGGTTCATTAGATAAGTAGTATAACCCTTCATTTTCCTTAGCAACTCCAATTGTCTTCCCTGTGGTAAGATCCTGTAAAACACAATAAGAAGTGAAAAATGTTACTTTACAATTCCAATCACGGGTGAGTTTACGAACAGATATTAGATTGTGAGACAATGTGGGAATATGTAGCACATCCTGTAATTGAAGTGAAGGTTGCAAATTGACACTTCCAGAGCCATCAATACGGGCATAAGAACCATTAGCAACTGTAACATAACAATTCCTCTCAGAGGAGGTATAGGAAGAAAATAAACTCGAATTGAATGTCATGTGGTCGGTGGCACCAGAGTCCAAAATCCAAGCATCATTAGGGATTTTACCGCAAACATTAAAGGATCGGGAGCATTCACTCAAGCCGGCTGTTAGTAGAGAACACTACAAAAAACTTGCTAATTAGCGACGGATTATTCCCTCACTACATGCCCCAAATTCGTCGCTAATTCCCATTAACGAGGGAATTAGCGAGGGACATGTTCCGTCGCTAAATTGCTCCTCGCTAATGGGATTAGCGAGGGAATCTAGATCCCTCGCTAATTAGCGACGGAAATATCCCCCGCTAATTCCCTCGCTAATTAGGGATTAAAATTCCCTCGCTAATAAAGACAGCCATGTGGTTAAATTCTGACAGCCACGCGTCCAATTTCCCTCGCTAATTCCCTCCCAACCGATTGAATTGTTTTTTGATAAACCTGCTTTTATACCTGTTTATTTTATTAATAAATAATAAAATCTAAAATACATAAGACAGTTTAAAATAAAAATTCCGAGAATAAAATTCTTCAATAACATAAAATTCGAATCAACAACACTTAATCTGAAATGTTATAACAAAATATTGAAATGTCAAACTGATACAACAAATCCTAAAAGTTGCCGCCATCAGACTCCTCAGGCTCCCCAGACTCCTCATCTTGCTGCTCTTCTTGCTGCATATTCTTAAAATACCTAAACATCAGCTCCTGCCTACGGGTCACCTTCGCAAAGTCTTCCCGCATCTTTTTCATAGCGTCAGTAGAGGTCTTGACCTCCTGTCGAGTATCGTGCAGCTCCTGTCGAGTAGACTGCATCGCCTGCTCCAGCTGCCTAATATGCCCTATCTCCGCAAGAGTAGAGGCTGGTCGACTGCATCTTTTGCTGCTCCCGTCCACAGACTGGCCCATACATGGAGCCAAGGTCCCCGTACCATACAGGTGACCCTTAGACCAACCTACCGTCTTCTCCCAATTTTTGTTTACCAGATCTATCATCTCAGGAGTAAGTTGGCCAAGTGATTCAGGGTTCCAACTCCCCCTGAGTCAGCTGAGTCATAATCTCATTTATTAGCGCTCCATTTTGACAAAGCAACATTATATAATACAAATCAAGTTGTATATTTACCTGAGTCATCCTAGAGCGCTCATCAACATACTCGCCAGTGCCTTTCCTCACATGGGTGGATATATGCAGCTCAGGAGCAGTGATAGGGCGTCCTGCCTTCTTACTCTGTAAAATGAAACACATTTTAAAAAATTGCTAACTAATTAACTAATGTAAAAAAACACAAATTTTAAAAATAATTTACCAATCTAGAAGCATGCTGAGTCTGGTTGATGGACCCGCCGCAGTGAAGTGAACCACCCTTTTTTGAGTTTCTATTATTCTTGGCTTTTGCAACATTATTCTTGAAAGTCTCTGTAGCCCAATGGCCCTTGAAGGCATTCCAAAATTTATCACTCATGTAGTCAGGCTTCTTATCTTGACACCGCAACTTATAAAGCAAATCTGATATTTGAGCGCCTATCCTTTTAAAAAAAAGTCTCTGCACATTGTCATCATCTTCTATGTCCCATGTCACTTTGGTCTATATTAAGTAAAATGAAAATATGTATTAATAATTATATTAAACGTTATTAAACATAAAACTTAAACTAACAATATAAGTAATGACAAAATAATTGACACTTACCCTAAAGAAGTCCCGCAGATCCTTCCTGTCATAATCATCGACTTTACTCCACTTTTTATGGAACTTTTGAAAATATCTTTTGCGGATGACATGAGTGATGCTTGATGAAGTTGTCTTTGTAGGAAGAAGCCTGCATAATGAAAGATATATCAAACAATCAAATATATATAAGTCGTTGCATAATTAACTTTAAAAAAAACAATATAATACTTACGCGTTACCACGACTATAAATGACTTTCAGTCTGACACCATTAATAACAACCACCTCCACTCTATCGTCATTGGTCGATGCATCAAAATCAACATTACCACCACCAATATCATGCTCAATATCATCCCGGGGCTCTGGTGTAGGCATAGATAATCCAGCTGGTCCAGATGATGAGCCTATATGACCAGCTGATGTGCCCATATACCCAGCTGGTGTGCCCATATACCCAGCTGATGTGCCCATATGCCCTACTGCATACGCATTTGGTGGGCCCATATAATGCCCATGTGATGGTAAATGATACCATCCGGAGCCAGATGGAGGCGGAGGTTGTGGGGCAATCAGAGCGGTAGCTGGTGGGCCCACAAACGTATGACCCCTCATATTTCCAATATTAAGTACCACCTCACAATTACGCCTCCTCTTAGGAGGTTCATCGGTCATAGTCTTCTTCCCTTTATGAGGACGTCTCAGTGGGTCAGAACCTCCTCCTAGATCCATATCTATGAAAAATTGAAACGAAATGTGATACTAACAACATTAATTATATATATTTATAAATAAATTAAAGAAAGTAAATTAACAAAAACAATATTGATATATTAATGATTCTAATAAATTTAAAGACAACATAAGGAGTCAACATAAGTAGACAACATATTTGGTCAAAAAAAAAATAAGTAGACAACATATATAAGAAAACACAAGAACAATAATGACTCTAATAAATTTAAATACAACATAAGATTAATCAAATTATTCATCTTCATCCTCTTCTTCATCATCTTCATATTCATTCTCTTCTTCATCTTGTTCATCTTCATTCTGTTCTTCATTTTCATCAACTTCTTCAACTAGGAGTCGATCATCACATAAGGAGTCAATCGGTTCAACTTCAATTACCTCGTCTACTCCCGAAATTTCATCCACCTGATAAGGAACCTCATCCTCCACATCAGTGGCTTCAATGCGACCCCGTGGTTTTGTCTTAATTGCAACACAACATCCTCTCTGAGTTGATGGATATAGAACATAATACACCTGCCTCACATTTTCTGCCATGATAAACGGATCATAAAGTTTATACCTTCAATTCATTCGAATGTCCACGGTATTACATTTTGGATTCAATTTCGCTCCTCTAACTGATGGATCAAACCATCTACAAAAAAAACAAAACTATTCTCTTTTCATAGTCTAACCGTGGGTATTCAAGTTCATATATGTGTTCGATCACACCGTAGTAGTCATTTTCACCTCCTCCTGTTTCACCTTTAACATATACCCCACTATTAATTGTTTTTTCCCCTCACTCCATGATTGGGTGTCAAATTTGCAACCGTTAACTAGGTACGTGTGCCACTCGGTCACCTCAAGAAAATACCATTGGCTAAGTTCCTCAAGTGTCGGATTTGGGGAGTTGGTTCCGCTTCATAAACCTAAGTAAACCACATATGGAAAAAATAAGTCATGTCTCATATCTACTTTAAACGCGTCACATTAAAACATTAGTTTTATTTACCTACTGTAGCCTTAAACCAGGATGGAAAACTTTCATGTATACGAATAGAAGATTCTTTAGCACCTATACCCTCAATTCGTAAGAATGCACTGAAAAAGAATTATTATTACTCTTTAGATTGAAAGTTGATCAAAATCTGATTTAACTTCATACTGTATAGATTAACAACTGAATTGGAGCATACTTACTCAAGATATGGTTTAACTTCAGTGCAACTGATCAAGACATGAACATGTGCTGATTTATGCTCTTTATCTGATAAATAGTTGGTTGACTTCTTTCCCGAGGGGGGACCAGGTTTGATAAACACAGATAAAGTGAGCGGGTGTGTCTTTCTTCATCAATCTCCATTTCGTTTCTATTATTTGTTGATAACATAAAATTGTTGAAATAATGTGAACAAAAATAAATTGTTTCACGGTGTAGGTAAGCTGTGCAGATCATTCCTTCAACTCTAACTTTATTCTTCACCGATCGTTTATAATCACCCATTAATATACATATGAACGAAAAACACTTCATTGAACTATTTTCTCCACCAAATGTTGAAATAGATAATTACCTCTCAAATGGATACATCCACCTATAATGAACTGGTCCACCAAGTCTTGCTTCATGCGCAAGGTGAACTGATAGATACTCCATGGAATCAAAGAAACCGGGAGGAAATATTCTCTCCAACTTACAGATGATGAAAGAAATATTTTTCTCCATCTTAATAAGATCATCCATTGTCAATGTTGAAGAGCACATATTTTTAAAAAAAATGGCTCACTTCAATAAGTGGTTTCAAAACACACTTTGGTAATGAATTAAAAGCAATTGGAAGCAAACACTCCATGAATACATGACACTCATGACTTTTCATCGCATACATATTCCCCGTGTTCACATCGGCACATCTTCCAAGGTTAGAAGAATAACCATCTGGCATCCTCAATCCTTTCAACCATCGACAAACATCTTTTGCTTCATCTGGTGTTACACAATATTTGGCTTTGGATTTTAACATCTTCCCATTAGGCATTTCCACCAAATTCAAATCGGATCGATGTTTGCTACAGTAAAGAGCAAAATCCAATCTAGCCTCATTATTGTCTTTGGTTTTATCTTTCACATTCATCACAGTGACAAATATGTTGTCAAAGAAATTCTTCTCGATGTGCATAACATCGAGATTGTGCCTCAACAGATTATCTTTCCAATATGGGAGATTCCAAAATATGCTTTTTTTGTCCAATTGTGCACCTGTCCATAACCATCTAGCCGGGTGAGTTCCCCTACCTCCGTGGCTTGTGGCAAATCCATAACTCTGCTCCAGATTTCACCTGATGTCAACAAAGGTGGTGGTTGGTGTGTGAAAAGATGTGCAAGTATACACAGTCACTAACAAGTAGTATAAAAGATCGAACCCACAGGGATTGGATTAACTCTTGTAGTTTAAAAGTGTATAAATTAGTGTGAACTATATTACTCACAAATTGGGATGATGGTGATAAGTAAACAGAATTCAAATAAGTAATAAAATGTAGATGAAATCAGATGAGAATGATAGTTGAGATGTTTTCACTAAATAAATCACTTTTGAGAGTTTTGTGTGTTTATGTGGTGCAGAAGCTTTGAGTGCAGCTGCATCAGTATGTGCCTTTCAACTACTTTCTTCAGAGTTTCGTTACAAGCTTCTTATGTCTAGGCTTGCTAAATAAGTTCACTCCTGCCTTTAAAGTACCCACTGTATCACCCTAAGGACTATGTTATCCTATGTCTAGGACTTAACATGGTTTTAACAAAGTTTTCTTTATTACACAAGTTAACAAAGCCTTCATTAAAACACTCACCCTTATTAGTTCTTGATTTCTAGTTATAAACCATGTCTGTGAATATAACTCTACTTATTCTAAGCGATCAACCTTAAAATAAGATAGATGTAGTATAACACAAGAACCAAAATGCATACAACACTTAAAAGCACAATAACTTACTCAAAAGCTCATTATAAAGTTAGAACATCTCAACCAAATAGGTTTAGCTCATAATATGCATTGCAAGGCAAAAATAGATGAAATGAAACATGTTGATATAATGGAAAGTACAAGAGATACCAATAGGGTAGAGATTACACCGATTGAAGAACTCTTGCATAAGTTGCCCAGTAGTGCAGATGCACTGATTTCCTGCACCTAACTAACTTGAAGAAGTGAAGAGAGAAGTCGTCAATTCCTTCCTTAACTTCTTACAAACTAACTACTAACTTAAAACTATGAAAAGAAATAAAATACAAGAAAGGAAATGATTATGGATTATATTGGAATGTATATGGACGATGTTTCAAGTGAGAAGTGGAAGCCTTTATATAGTCTTGGAGGCTTCCTTCAAGTGAGGTTTTGCTTGGAGATCAAGTTAACCTAAGGAGGTTTAACCATGGTTACTTTTCAGAACTTTGATGAAGGGGATTGAGTCCAACACTCAACCTCAAAGAGAGGTCCAATCGTGGAAGGCCATGTGTCCCTTATGAATGACCCTTCATGATGGTCTTCTATTGTAGGCGCCTCCTTTTGCATGTTGGCATGTGCCTCCATGTGATTTGTGACTAAGCATGATGCCATTGATGTGTTTATGCATTGGTATGGTTTGAGGTGCTTCTAATGTTGGGTAATCTGTCTTTAGTGCAGGATGGTGCAGATGCACCTTAGTGCAGTTGCCCTGTTGTAAATGTATTTAGTGCAGATGCACTGTTGTTAATGCTTTTAGTTCAGATGCACTGTTGTTTTCCTGGTGCAGGTGCATCAACTGCAGGTGCACTGAACAATCACATCAAACATACCAATATATATATATATATATATATATATATATGTACAAAGTGCTAAATTATGAATGACATTCATCTTGAAACCATAAATGTTGTTATTTTATTCATACTACTATATTTAACACATATTACACTTGATTTCAAGCAATTAGTTATGTTTAGATGCATAAATAACTCTATATAAAATAGAGTTATCAGTGGTCCATCTGTTTCAACTACCCCTTTCTTGAAGGCTTCTTGTTCTTTCTAAATTTATGATCTTGCGGTAAGAATCTATGATGCGAGTCAAACCAATAACTCTTGCCCCCGTACTTTAGGGTAAACGTCTTTGTGTGTTCCATGCAGTGCGGACATTGCCAATTTACCGTGAGTCCCCCAACCAGACAACATACCATAAGTAGGAAAGTCGTTAATTGTCCACATCAATGCGGCTCTCATCATAAAATTCTTCTTTCGTGCTGCATCATATGTCAAAACACCACCCCACAATCTCTTAAGATCATCAATCAGAGATTCCAAAAAGATATCAATGTTAGCTTTTGGATTGGATGGACCAGGTATCAGACAAGTCAAAAACATATACGGTTTGGTCATGCACATCTCAAGAGGAAGATTGTAAGGGGTAACAATGACTGGCCAACAAGAGTAGGGTGACGTCGATGCTTGGATATATGGAGTAAATCCATCAGAGCATAAGCCAAGTTGAACATTCCGTGGGTCTGAGGCAAAATCTGAATGCACTTGATCAAAGTGCTTCCACGATTCACCGTCAGATGGGTGGCGTAAAATGTTGTCTGAGGTACGCCTATTCTCATAATGCCAAGTCATTTTCTGCGCAATTTCGGTCGATGCAAACATTGTTTGCAACCTTGGAACTATAGGCAAATAGAACATCGACTTTACAGGGATAGGTTTATAATTACGTTTTGCCCCTTTACGATCATGATACCTTGAGTTTCCACAGAATTTGCATTCAAGTAGCTCACCATCATTTTTACCAAATTCGTTGTTGTAAAACAACATGTGCCCTTTCTCACAACAATCAATCTTCTTAAATTTCAATCCCAGCTTCGAAACTAACATCTTTGCTTCATAATAACTTTTTGGCAAATTATCCTTATTAGGTGTCACTTCCAACATCATTTCAGTCACATAGTCTAAACCCACCTCAGAAATATTACTCATGGACTTAAGAGCTAAAAGTTTCACACACATAGATAATTTTGACTGTGGGGAGCCTTCAAACAACGGTTTGTTTGGATCTCTTAACAAATTATAAAAATTTTGTGCTTCTTCATTTGGAAGTTCGTCATGATCGTCATTTTGAGGCTCCTCAAATGGCACATTCACCCAGAGACCATCACAAATCATGTTTTCCATCGACTCAAAAATTTCATTACGTGGAACACCAACACCAGAACTGCTTGAAGCCCCTACCTCAAAATTTTGACGTCTTTGTTCTCCATGGTCCACCCAAATCCAATAATTAGGCCTAAACCCCCAATGATACAAGTGCTCCCTGATTTCATCATCGGCCCTAATAGGTACACCGTCGCATTTTAAGCATGGACATCTAATCCCCTTTTCCCGTTTAGCCAATTCATTACACCACGCTACCACAAGAAACTGTTCAACCCCAATTACAAAGATTCCTTCAAACCCGCTCTTCTTAGATATAACCGATCATACACCCAATCACGATTAAATTCATACAAATTCATCTACACGCATTTAAGAAAACGTGTTAGATTCCCTTAACATTCCCAATAATCTTTCAAGTTAGCGACATCGATATGATCTTAGTGGAGATGATTTCGAGCCGAATATGGGGGTTAAGGACAGATCAGACAAAACCCTTTTCCATATAAATAGTGAAGGAAGTTATTTCTAACTCTCAACCTTCAAATTGTTAGTATCGTCTCGCAATTATCTCAATGAAGATGATTTCGATCAAAATATGGGGGTGAGGGACATGATTTAAAACTAACAAGGTCTAATTATAGCCAACACAATCAGATTGATGGAAACTAACAAGGTCATATGCATAACCAAACTTACCTTCAGTTGGAGTTGGAGACATGCACTGTATCTGACTTGCAGGCAAAATGGAATTTCAGAGTTTATGCTTTGTATCTCAGTATCTCTGTATTTGGCTTGAAGGCAACTAACGCTATCTTTATAGTTAGCTGGTTTTTGGAGTTATGAAAGCAAATAGGTAGGTGGTTGCTGAGTTATGAAGGTAGACGTGTGGGTTTAAAGAATTTTTTATGTTGACATCAAAGAAGGAGAAGGAAGCATAAATAAAGAAATTTGATCCCAAAAGGAGAATGAAGCATAAATAAAGAAATTTATTTATGGTTGAGAGGAAATTATGAAGAAATTTATTGATGGAGTTATGAAAGGAATTGGTTGGTGAAATATGGTATCCAACAATTTTATGAAGGGCAATTCAGTACTTAAAAACTGGACCATGTTGGACGCACGGGTACGTAGTTAAACGCAGAAGCTACAAATTGTGGCTTCACTGCTGCCGTGACTTTTCGCGTTGCCGCTGCCGTGATTAGGAACAACCAAACAAGATGGAAGTGCTTCTATGGTTGGAAACGTGAGTTGAGAGGTTGCAAACGTGCAACCAAACACACACATAATAGAGTTAACAATTAGGGATGAATAATGAGTTAGGGACGTGTTATGCTTAGACCCTACCCGTCTCTAAATTGTGGTCGGGCCAATTCTTTAGACCGCAATCCGTTCTTAGACCCGAACAAACCAGATACTTTACGTATTAATAAGATAAAGACGAGACAAGTCTTAGGATTGGGACGAGTCTTATTCACCCCTAGTTCGGTTTGTTAGTTGTTACACTCTCTAAACATAGAAGTGGAAAATTTTAATGATAAAAGTATAACATATTTTTTTGTGGGAAAAACATTTTCTTATTTTTTAGATGCTTACAAAAGAAATATCATTTTTAGATAGATGGATGCGTAACTGAAATTTGTGAAATAAGTTAGTATCGTTCTTTAAAAAAACCGTTTAGTAAAGAAAGCTGACCGACCAACCCGTGAAATGCAGACAAACACATGAAAAGGAAAAAAAGTGTTTTGAAAAAGAAAACACCAAAAGTATCGCCGTTGCCGGGGATCGAACCCGGGTCACCCGCGTGACAGGCGGGAATACTTACCACTATACTACAACGACTTGTTGTTTGTAAAATTGGTTAATCTCTTCTTGACCAAAACATGGAATTCGTGCGCTCTTAGTTGAGACTTGTGAGTGTCGCTCTTAGTCACCAAACCGGCCGTTGTTTATCCGATGGGCATGTCGAAGCCATTCAATGGCAGCGTCTTCAACTCTTCTCTCCACATCTTTCGATTTTGCCGCCGCGATCATTCTTCTAACGTACGGTTTTCTTCTATCATTCCTTTTTACTTCGATCCAATCCAATTCAATTCTCATGTGTTCTTTTCTACTCTTTCAGTCAACTACTTTCCGCTGTACAAGTATCAGCATGTGTTCCAACACTGTTCCTCCTCTTCCTGAAAACCGCGTCGTCGTCCGTTGCCTCCTCTCTCTCTATCTATCTCTCCATCTCTCTCTGCGTGTGTAATAGATGAATAATAGATAGATTTTTGAGTGTGCAGGTTGGATGCGGAATGACGGCGGTGGATGGATATCCGAAGCCGGACGAAAAGGTTCGAACCAGCTCCTTCAAGGTTCAAGGAGGTGGCAATGCTGGTAATGCTTTAACTTGTGCCGCTCGACTCGGCTTGAAACCAAAACTCATCTCCAAGGTTTTGTAAGTTTTATTTTTTGATTTTTCCTGCTGAATCTGATAGGCACTGTTCAAGCTCTTGATATTGAGTTGTTTGTTTATATGTATCTTCATTTTCATTTTTTATGAAATAATTTTTCATCTTTATCCCTGTATTCATGTCAAGATTATGTGTGTTTCAGTGTTTGATTTCTTTATGAGAGGTGGTCTACATGCACTTGTAAGAGTTATTTCGTGTTTGTTTATAGGCTAAAGCCTAAATGCCTAGAACTGAAATGTCATCTCACTAACATGCCGAACCAAACCAAATACACTTTCTAGTTTGCGCAAAGGAAGTAAGTTCTTCCTTTAGTGCATGTCATGTTCTTATTATGAACCTCTTAGGTTAAAATAAACTCAAGGAGGTTGATATTTCATTAGTTTCGTTTTTACTTCTTTATTTCTGCTCCCTTTTTATTTTATTTTTTAATTTGTCTATTGATAAAGAATTTCGCTGCTTGACTGTTTGCACTTCTTTCCTAATTAGTCACCACTTTCTTAGTTGAAAGTTTATTGTTTTCATTTTCCAGGTATCCAAGGGCGGTACGTACGTAGTTCAACATTTTCATATCTACTAGTAGACAACCAAACGTAAGGCACTTGCTTGTATGTTTTTCCCTTTACTTCCTACATAGATTAACATTAGCATGCCTTTCTTTAACGATATGAAGAAACCTGCTGATTCAAGGCTTAAAATGGCATGGTGTTCTTAAGAAAAGATTTTCAGAATTAAAATGCACTCTCATGACCTTATGTCTGAGCTCTAGGATATTTCAGCCAGTGGCCATATATATATTCAACATGTCCTGAATCTAAAATTATGCTTAAATGTGTGTTGATTTATTGATTGATTTTCAAGACGAAGGTTTTTATTGTTTTGAATTACTCATGCAACTGCTGTTTGAAAAATTTCAGCACATCCCAATCCCCATGTGTAATGTATACCGGTTCTTTTATTCTTTTATCACACCATGACCATTATTAGTGGCTCAACTGATTTCAGAAATGCAGCCATAATGCCTGCAAGTATATTTGTATTGACAACACTTCTACTTCTACATCTACATTTCCTTATTTTTTGTAGAATAAGATATATATGATGGGCATTAAAATAGAAATACATGATTAAATATAATTGAGGCAATATGCCTAGGCTTTCTATTATTTATTAGAATATACATTAAGGTTAATAGTACTTTCATTATTATGACCGTTGGGGGTCTTTATTAGTTTGTTACAACCGAATGAGGTTAGTTAGAGTTTTCACTTGTATGGGATTATGGTGAATACCAATCCTATGTATATTGTAACCTTTTCCATTCAATGAATCAATGAAATGGATTCAGTTTTTCATTCTATGATCGAATCCTTTTATGGTATCAGAGCAGATTAACTCTGCTCTGTGTGCCAATCCTCTTTCACAATCATCGAAGATCATCACCCATGGCGGAGGTCATTGAGGAACACGAATCACCGCCGCGTACGAAGAAGGATGACGATTCGAATAACAAACAAAACAACAATCCTGCCTCTTCTCTTACGAGTCCTTATTATCTGCACCCTGCAGAGAATCCAGGTGCCATTCTTGTTGCACCTCCGATGAACGGCAACAACTATGACACGTGGAGTAAAAAGATGAAGAGAGCCTTGCTCACAAAGAACAAGATCAAATTCATTAACGGGAAGATCACCGCGCCGGCGGAAGACGACGAACTATTCGAAGCTTGGGAGCGTTGCAACGGCACGGTGGTTTCTTGGATAGCGGCTTCGCTGGCACCAGAGATAGCTCAAAGCGTCGAGAATGTTGAAGATGCTCGCGATCTGTGGAATGAATTGAAGACTCGTTTTTCAAAAGGAGATGCCTTTCGCATGTCCGATTTGATGCAAGAAATCCACTCCATCAAACAAGGTGAAAGAAGCATCAACACCTATAACACGGATCTCAAGGTTATCTGGGAAGATCTTGAGACCTTGAGACCTATTAATGCCTGTGTTTGTGGAGTGGTAGATGACAACACCAAGAAGCAGCGTGAAGCAGAGTATGTAATATGCTATCTGAATGGGTTGAATGATCAATACAACACGGTAAAAACACAAATCATGATGATGGATCCCCTTCCCGGAATCAACAAGGTATTTTCTCTGACCTTGCAACAAGAGAGACAGTTGAATGGTAGCGCTGTTGGTGAATCGACCAAGACAACATTGATAGCCAATACAACTACCAATCAGGGTCATCAAGGCAGAGGAAATGCAAATTCTCGTGGTAGAGGGCGTGGAAGGTTTCCAGGAAGAACTCAAGGGAACAATTCCTCCAAGATATGCAATCATTGTGGCAAACAAGGTCACACAGTGGAAGTCTGCTATTTCAAACACGACTTTCCTCCTGGATTCAAGTTTCGCGATAAAGAAAATGCAACCAACAATGTCACTAGTGATGCAAACAACACTCAAGAAGAAGCTACTGCAACTCAAGCCAGTGAATCATCAGTTAGTATTACACAGAGATGTATCAAAAACTGATGGCCATATTGAACAAAAATGGTGAAGCAAGAGTTAGCCAAACTCATCACATCATTGCATCCAATGTGACTCAAGATGCATCAGGTAATATCACTTACACTGTATGGATTGTGGACACAGGAGCCACTGATCATATTTGCAACAATCTTGCCTTGTATTACTCATATTATGAAATTAAACCCATTAGCATTAGGATGCCTAATGGAACAAGAACCTATGCTAAGTATGCAGGCACTATAGTGTTTAATTCTGATTTGATCTTGCACAATGTTTTATACGTACCTGAGTTTGGTTTCAACTTGATATCTGGATATAAATTGTCCCACTTCTTGAAATGCAAAATAATAATTGATGATGATGATTGCACCATACAGGAAAAGCCTACATTGAGGACGATTGGGCACGCTAGAGCTTTTCATTCTCTATATGTTCTAGATCAAGATTCAAAGTGCTTGTCTGCATTTGTTGAAAATACTAGTCCTGTTTCTATTTCCTACTTGAATTTAGCTGATGAACATCAATGTAATCATACAATTTCTGAAAACTTTGCATTGTGGCACCATAGACTAGGTCACCCCTCTCCCAATGCCCTCAAGAATGTCTGTAGCTACTCTCCATATGTTGAATTTGTTGCAAATAAAATCTGTGATTCATGTCATTTAGCAAAACAACAGAAGCTCCCTTTCCCCATTAGTAATACTATGTCTAAAAGTGCTTTTGAACTAATTCACATGGACATTTGGGGTCCTTTTTCCACTCCATCTATCCATGGTCACTTGTACTTTCTTACTATTGTAGATGATTACACTAGACACATATGGCTGTATCTGATGAAGAACAAATCTGAAGTCAGAGACTTAATCAGGAATTTCTTGAAATTGGTCCACAATCAGTTTGGGATTACAGTGAAAAATGTCAGGACAGACAATGGGAAAGAGTTTAAGATGACTGGGTTTTATCAAAAGGAAGGGATCGTTCACCAAACAACTTGTGTTGAGACCCCTCAGCAGAATGCCATAGCAGAGAGAAAGCACATGCATATACTCAATACAACAAGAGGCTTGATGTTTCAATCCCATCTTCCCAAAATATTCTGGTCTTATGCAGTAATACACAGTGTGCATTTGATAAATAGACTACCTACTGTAGTGCTAAAGAACAAGTCTCCATATGAAGTATTGTACAATCAAGTTCCTAACCTTCAACACTTGAGAGTCTTTGGGTGTTTGTGCTTTGCCTCAACCATCTTACAAGGACGAGGGAAGCTTGATCCAAGAGCAAAGAAGGGAGTCTTTCTGGGCTACAAACCAGGAACAAAAGGGTATATTGTAATGGATTTGAAGAGTAGAAAAATACTCATTTCAAGGAATGTTTTCTTCTATGAAGATACATTCCCTTACATTGCATTTCAGCAACACAAGAGTAAATCCAACCCCACACCTAATACTTATGACCTTACCACATTTGATCCTGACAACACCACAAATGACAGTGCCACCAGTGACACAGATTGCCCTACAAATAAAGGTCACACAAATGATATTTCTCTCCCCACCAATGAGCCTCACACACTAGAAAATTATCTCTCTCCTTCACCTAGCATCACAGTTGACAATGAGCCAAGTATTGATCAAGACACTCCTGTTGTTGTTCCCAATATTCATGATAGCATTGCATTAAACAAACCCACTAGAACTACTCGCCCCCCATTCGCTTTAATGATTTTATATGCAATGCTAACATGGCAAACCAGAAGTGCCTCTACCCTATTACTTCAGTCTTTAGTTATGACAAACTCAGAAACTCTTACAAGAATTTCACTCTCTCTGTTGACTCAATCAGTGAACCATCAACTTATAAACAAGCTGTAAAGTCAAATGATTGGATCCAAGCAATGAATTCTGAGCTTGCTGCTCTTGAGAAAAACAATACATGGGAATTAATTGCTCTACCACCTGGTAAGAAAACCGTAGGGTGCAAATGGGTATATAAGGTGAAGTACAGGGTTGATGGAACATTGGAAAGATACAAGGCAAGGGTAGTTGCCAAGGGTTACACCCAAACTGAGGGAATAGATTACTTGGACACTTTTTCCCCAGTTGCAAAGATGACAACTGTTAGACTGTTACTTGCCATTGCAGCAAGCCAATCGTGGCATCTTCAACAGCTGGATGTGAATAATGCTTTCCTACATGGAGAGCTTGATGAAGAAGTTTACATGGAGATTCCTCAAGGGTACAGCAAGCATCATGATGGTCAGTTTTGCAAACTTCTCAAGTCTATTTATGGTCTTAAACACGCCAGTAGGCAATGGTATGCAAAACTGTCCAGTTTCTTAGCTACATTGGGATATAAACAATCTCAATCTGATCATTCTCTTTTTACAAGAAATGTGGATGGAAAGATAACTGTACTACTGATTTATGTTGATGACTTAATACTAATTGGTCTTGATTTGAGTGAAATTACTCGTGTCAAGCATGAATTGGACAAGGCCTTCAAAATCAAAGATTTGGGATCCCTTAGATACTTCCTTGGAATTGAAGTAGCCAGAAACTGTACTGGTATCACTATTTGCCAAAAGAAGTATGCTATTGATTTGCTATCTGAGACAGGGCTTCTAGGATGCAAACCAGCTGCCACTCCAATGGTGAAATCATCTCCACTTGACTCTAGAGAAGAATCTAAGCCCACTGACATCACTAGCTACAGAAGGTTGATTGGAAAGCTTCTATACCTCACCACCACAAGACCAGATCTCAGTTTTTCTGTACAACAATTAAGCCAATACATGGCTGCTCCTACTGTCAAACATTTGAAGGCTGCTCATCGTGTTTTAAGATACATCAAAAGTGCACCAGGTCAAGGGTTATTTTTCCCTGCTTCCTCTACATTGCAGCTAAAGGCCTTTAGTGATTCAGATTGGGCTACATGCACTACTACTAGAAGGTCTGTCACAGGTTTTTGTGTCTTTATTGGGGACTCTCTCATTTCATGGAAATCAAAGAGACAAACAACTATTTCAAGGTCCTCCACTGAAGCAGAATACAGGGCCCTTGCTGCCACTGTATGTGAATTGCAGTGGCTCACTTATATCTTGCAGGATTTGTCTCTGCATTTCATTACTCCTGCTCTGCTATACTGTGACAACAAATCTGCTATGCACATTGCTGCAAACTCAAGCTTCCATGAACGCACTAAGCACATTGATATAGACTGCCATGTGGTCAGAGAAAAACTTAAAGCTCAGCTGTTCCACCTGCTTCCTGTTCCCTCATCAGCTCAACTTGCAGACATATTGACTAAAGCCTTGAACCTCAAACGTTCTCTGCATTGTTATCCAAGCTTGGAGTGTTGAATATATACCCTCCAGCTTGAGAGGGGGTATTAGAATATACATTAAGGGGTTAATTGTACTTTCATTATTAAGACCGTTGGGGGTCTTTATTAGTTTGTTACAACCGAATGAGGTTAGTTAGAGTTTTCACTTGTATGGGATTATGGTGAATACCAATCCTAGATATTGTAACCTTTTCCATTCAATGAATCAATGAAATGGATTCAGTTTTTCATTCTATGATTGAATCCTGTTTTTCATTCTAAGATCGAATCCTTTTATTATTTGAGTTAACTAATTACAAGTAATACATACTCTCAGAAAAACTCCCACAAGTATTTACACCCCGGCCCGGAGATCCTCCCTTGATGCCAGATGACTTGTCCCAGTCAATGTTGTTATCTGCATTTGATGAAGCTCGATTAGTTTATTTTGATGGAATGCCTACCGAAACTGCTCTATTTGTTGCACAAGAGGTAATCATCATCTCACTTTTGGTTGCCCTTTTCCACCTTTTCTGGACAACTTTTTAAGGTATGCATCCTGGTAAATTATAAATTACTTTTAGTTGTTGGTTGCCACTTACAAAATTATTCAACGAGAGAGAGAATCAGACATAAATCTTTACTTTTTGGGATTTGATTTGTCTTGCTGGTGTGGTTTTGTCTTTTGTTTCCCGACTTGCTGAAGGGGTACTATAACATACATTGAGATCATAGAAAGAATACTTAATATACACTTAGACTTCATGAACATGGTTAGTGTTGTAAATAGTATAATACCATTATGATTATTTATCTGGCCCAATTATCAAGCCGGCTAGGATTAGGTTTAGAATAGTCTATTTAAACAGATTAGCGTTTGTACTCTAGACACACTTGAAATAATATTCAGGCCCAATTATCAGACCCGTTAGGATTAGGTTTAGAATAGCCTATTTAAACAGATTAGTGTTTGTACTCTAGACACACTTGAAATAATATTCAGTATATTTTTCTACATGGTATCACGAGCTCTCGTTTTTGGGAGTCTCGCTTTCGCGCAAAAACCCTAGTCGTCGTCTCTCCAACTTTTTTGCAGTTTCTTGGCACCTTCATCGTGTCGTTCTCCCTTATCTTTAGTCCTAAAAACATTGTTCATCAAGGTTACTGCTCACATGCACTGTTCATCGGTGTTACTGTTCACCGACACTGTTCACCATTGCTACAGTTCACATGCGCATTGTTCATCCGTACGACAGTTACTGTTCTTTACGGAAATACCGTTTATAGTGTGCAGCCATTGCTATTCACGGTTGGCATACTGTTTACTCTTTTTTGGGCCACTTAGAGTTCGTTTTTGTTTGACGTTCGTTAGTGGATTATTTGTGGTATACACCTTGGGCATTTTTTGGTCAGCATCATCGGCGCCGCTGCCCGTTGTCTTCTCTGTAGTTAGTGTTACTATTTTGGTCACTTGTTTTCTTGTTCATTGTTCAATATGGCTGATAATATCACTATTGATTACTCTTTATCATTCACCGAAGATGAGGTGAATCGTTTAAAGGCTATACTTGACTCTCTCTGTAAGTCTTCTGGAAGTTGTTCCACTACAAAAAAAGGATTTATTAGCGACGGATATTAGCGAGGGACTAGTGTCCCTCGCAAAAACTAGAATTAGCGATGGAATTTGCGAGGGAATAGGGTCTGTTGTATTTTTGAGAATTAGCGACGGAAATTTTGGCGATAGCGACGGTCAGTCCGTCGCTAATGGCTTGGGCGGGAAAGTTAGCAACGGAAATAAGATCACTCGCAAACGAATTTTGACCGTTCAAATTTTGGGAATGTGTGTTGCATTTAGCGACGGACCATTCCGTCGCTAAATCTGTCGCTAACGTTAATTTTTTTTATAAATTAGATTCTCAGAACACATTCCCTCATTCTTCCTCTACTCTCTCTCTCTCTCTCACCTACGGCCCACAACCACCATCACCACCACCATCACAACCACACAACCACCATCACCTGCGACCTCCTCTCCTCTTCCTCTACTCTCTCTCTCACCTACAAACCCTAACCCACCACCACACAACCACCACTACCACCACCACACAACCACGACCAGAGCTCTTCTTCTCCTCTTCCTATACTCTCTCTTAAGCTACGAAGTGCACCACCAACACCACCACCACCACCACCACCACCACAAATTTCTGTCCTCTCTCTCCTACGACTATCATCAACACCACCACGACCGGGGCTCTCCCTTTTGTAGGTTTTGATTTTTATTTTTATGATATTGTTTTGATTTTGATTTTTTAAATAATTTGTTTTGATTTATGTTATTTGCTTGAATTGAAATAATTTAGGATTGACATTGTTGGTGTTTGAAGTCTAAGAACCGCACCGGAGTGCGCACCGTCACTGTCATACCCCAATTTTGTCCGGCTTAGGTCCAAACCCTAACTTTCCACACAAAAAAAATATATAATAAATTATACATTGCATTTTGGGTCCTAGAAACCATTCCAAAGTTTTTGAAATCATTTCTAGGGTTAGAATGCACTTTTTGGGAAATTAGGGTTTTTAGGGTCAAAAAGGGGATTTTGGTCTTTTCTCACAAAAGGGTCTATAAAAATAATTTTTGCATCATGCATCAAAATTAGGGTTTTTGAAAATATGTTATGCATGCATGGCAAGCTTTGGAAAATATTTTATGCATGCATGGCAAAAACCTAAAAACAATTTTGTGGAAGGCAAGAATCAATTTCTATTATATACCAAAGGCCAAGAATCGATTTATAGTATATTCTAAAGGCCATGAAATCGATTTTCAAGCAATCCTAAAGGCCAAGAATCGATTTCTCAATCATATGTTTAAAGCTTGAAATCGATTTCTACATATACTCAAAGCAAAGCTAAAATCGATTTCCTTCTTTTTACATAGGCCTTGAAATCGATTGTCAAGCCATCCCATAGGCCATGAATCGATTCCTAATTGTTTTAACTAAGTGAAGAATCGATTTTCACCTATGATAGATGTCCTGAAAATCGATTCCTACTTGTTTTCAAAGAGCAAAGAATCGATTCCCATGTTTTCCAAAGAGTAAAGAATCGATTCCTCACTATTTCAACTATCCAAAGAATCGACTCTTGAGGCTTCTAAAATGATAAGAATCGATTCATCTACATTTTAACTACAATCAACAATCGATTCTTTCATTTCATCAAAATGTTTTTTCAGATCTACGCTTTCCTAAAGCCTATAAATAGGCAGCCTCAAGTCACTCTTCGACACACATTTTTTTTCATGAGATCGGAGACCCAATTTCGCAAATCTCGTCTTTTCAGAAAAACTCTTCTATATTTTATTTGTGCTCTCTTCGTTCCGTTGGTCCGTCAGAGCTGATCTTTTGCTAAGAGTTAGTTGGGGTTGCATTCTTCAAGTTGTAATATCTGCCTTCATTAGAGGTATTTCTGTCTTTACATTTGTTATTATTTAATCGTTGTGATCCGTGCCAAAACTGCCCTATGTGATTCAACTTAGCTTTAGTGTTTATTTACTTGTTCTTGTATATTATTGTCCATTGTTGATGATGAATCATATGATTCCCACTTATGCCTAGTGCATCCTGTTCTAAGTTGTGAATATGGTTTTAGATGATTCAACCTCCCCCATTTAACTTCTTAATGAATAAAAGATAGTTAGGTTTATGGTTTAAGGTCCATGGGGTATTGCAAAGGATAGGTTACCCAAAACCTTGATGCTCCCTCCTCTTTGATTGTGTTACTAGCTTTTGTGCACTTATTCGTGAATGCAAAGGATAGGCTTACCTTAGCCTTGATGCAATTTCCCCTTTTGTTCATGTTATTGAGAAATCATGCTCATATGTTCCTTAGTTTAATTAAGATCATTCTATGCCTATGATCAATTGCTTGCTTGTTTTTGATGCATTTTAAATGTCTTGATTCAATATGCCATTCCATCCATGTGTATGACCTCCTAATGAAGACGTAAGTCTACATGCATGTTGTAGCATAGAGTCATTAGGGTAAATACACTCCCTCCTACACACACACACTTGCTTTGAGAACTTTACCTCGCATCCCTGATAAGTGGGTCTTTTGATCATGTTGGCATGTTTAGTCTTGATTAAATATTCAACATACGCATGATTTCGTGATTATTGAATGTGCTTGAACTTTTGTAATCAATCACTGATAGTACCTTCACCCTTTTTTCCAAAAATCTTTCAAACTCTTTTCCAATTAATGCGAGTTATTAGTGACTATCACCCAAAGCCTTGGCTTGTTTGATTGTCATGAATGCCATCAAGGGTTATTAGTAATGATCACTCAAAGCTTTTGCTTGCTTGATCGTTATGAAAGCTCTTCCCCTTTCAAACCCCTTTCAAAAACATTTTTCGTTAGAACTACGTCGCTTTGATTCTCATTTGGGATACGTAGGAGCGAGTCACGTTCTCGTCAAGCGCAACAAATAAAAATCCTTTCCGCAACCATAAAAAAATCATTTTCATAAAACAAACACAAAGAATCATTTTCAAACCCATTGTTGCTAGTAGCTCATCAGAGCCTTTGTTCGTTTAGCTATTAGTGGCAATGTCTTTTTCTCATAAGAATAATAAACAATGATCCATCATAACCTTTGTTAGTTTGATCATCGTGCAAGTCAATCTCTTTCGAAAATCACTTTCAAAAAAAGATAATAAAAACGAGTTGTTATCAAATAGTCCATCAGAACCTTTGTTCGTTTGACTAGCGGTACAACTCTCTTTTTTTGAGTATTTAGTAGTGATTCATCATAGCCTCTGCTAGTTTAATCATTCACTAATGCTCGTCCTATTTCAAAAACTCACCAAAAAAGAAAAAAAAACAAAAACTTTTCAAAAAGACAACCAAGAACTACGTAGCTTTGAATTCTCCATCGCACCGGGAGATACGTAGGAGCGGGCCATGCCCCGTCAAGCACTTTTTCTAAAAACCCTTTTTTTCCCCTTTCTCGCCAAAAATAAAATTTTTGTTAAGTTTTCCCATTCATTCTTCAAATAAAATTTTTGTTAAGTTTTCCCATTCATTCTTCAAATAAATAGGTAAACCTAGATATTTTTCAAATCAAACGTTAAAACCACACATTTAATTAGAGGTTCCCTTTCGGTAGAAAGGACGTGCGCGGTGCTAACACCTTCCTCGCACGTAATCGACCCCCGAACCTATATCTCTAGTTTTCAAAGACCATCCGCCTTGTTCAAAAGACTTTTTTTCAATGTTTTGGTCTTAAAATTAAAATATTGGTGGCGGCTCCAAAATTTTTCCACGTTGTACATTGAGAAACCCAAACCGGGATTTTTCGGGGTGCAACAGTCACCGAACCTCCGCACCGGAGTGTCGCCGTCACCGGACCTCAATCTAACAGTTAGTTTTTAAAATAAATTTGTTGTTGTTGTTTTAGAATTGAGCGTTGTTGTGAAATGTGAGTTATAATTGAGTGTTAGGATTAGTGTTGTTGTGAAATGTGAGTTAATTGTGTTAAATTGTTGAAATTGAAAAGTGTATGTTGTTAGAGCAAGACTTAATTAGAGATGCTAATTGAAATGTGCTAATTCAACATTTTATTTCAACATTTGGTGGAGAGAATAGTTTAATGAAGTGTTTTTTGTTCATATGTAGATTAATGGGTGATTATAAACGATCGGTGAAGAATAAAGCTAGAGTTGAAGGATCGATCTGCACAGCTTACCTACACCGTGAAACAATTTACTTTTGTTCACATTATTTCAACAATTTTATGTTGTCAACAAATAATAGAAACGAAATGGAGATTGAAGAAGAAAGACACCCACTCACTTTATATGTGTTTTTCAAACCTGGTTGCCCCTCGGGAAAGAAGTCAACCAACTACTTTTCAGATAAAGAGCATAAATCAGCACATGTTCATGTCTTGATCAATTGCACTGAAGTTAAACCATATCTTGAGTAAGTATGCTCCAATTCAGTTGTTAATCTATACAATATGAAGTTAAATCAGATTTTGATCAACTTTCAATCTAAAGAGTAATAATAATTCTTTTTCAGTGCATTCTTACGAATTGAGGGTATAGGCGCTAAAGAATCTTCTATTCGTATACATGAAAGTTTTCCATCCTGGTTTAAGGCTAGAGTAAGTAAATAAAACTAATGTTTTAATGTCACACGTTTAAAGTAGATATGAGACATGACTTATTTTTTTCCATATGTGGTTTACTTAGGTTTATGAAGCGAAACCAACTCCCCAAATCCGACACTTGAGGAACTTAGCCGATGGTCCTTTTCTTGAGGTGACCGAGTGGCACACGTACCTAGTTAACGGTTACAAATTTGACACCCAATCATGGAGTGAGGGGAAAAAACAATTAATAGTGGGGTATATGTTAAAGAGAATAATTTTGTTTTTTCGAGTGGCACACGTACCTAGTTAACGGTTACAAAATGACTACTACGGTGTGATCGAACACATATATGAACTTGAATACCCACGGTTAGACTATGAAAAGAGAATAATTTTGTTTTTTTCTAGATGGTTTGATCCATCAGTTAGAGGGACGAAATTGAATCCAAAATGTAATACCGTGGACATTTGAATGAATGGAAGGTATAAACTTTATGATCCGTTTATCATGGCAGAAAATGTGAGCCAGGTGTATTATGTTCCATATCCATCAACTCAGAGAGGATGGTGTGTTGCAAATAAGACAAAACCACGGGGTCACATTGAAGCCACTGATGCAGAGGATGAGGTTCCTTATCAGGTGGATGAAATTTTGGGAGTAGATGAGGTAAATGAAGTTGAACCGATTGACTCCTTATGTGATGATCGACTCCTAGTTGAAGAAGTTGATGAAGATGAAGAACAGAATGAAGATGAACAAGATGAAGAAGAGAATGAAGATAAATAATTTGATTAATCTTATGTTGTATTTAAATTTATTATAGTCATTATTGTTCTTGTGTTTTCTTATATATGTTGTCTACTTATGTTGACTCCTTATGTTGTCTTTAAATTTATTAGAATCATTAATATATCAATATTGTTCTTGTTAATTTACTTTCTTTAATTTATTTATAAATAAATATAATTAATGTTGTTAGTATCACATTTCGTTTCTATTTTTTCATAGATATGGATCCAGGAGGAAGTTCTGACCCACCGAGACGTCCTCGTAAAGGGAAGAAGAATATGACCGATGAACCTCCTAAGAGGAGGCGTAATCGTGAGGTGGTACTTAATATTGGGAATATGAGGGGTCATACCTTTGTGGGCCCCCCAGCTACCGCTCTGATTGCCCCACAACCTCCGCCTCCATCTGGCCCCAGATGGTATCATTTACCATCACATGGGCATTATATGGGTCCACCAAATGCGTATGCAGTAGGGCATATGGGCACACCAGCTGGGTATATGGGCACACCAGCTGGGCATATAGGCTCATCATCTGGACATATGGGTCCACCAGCTGGGTTATCTATGCCTACACCAGAGCCCAGGATGATATTGAGCATGATATTGGTGGTGGTAATGTTGATTCTGATTCATCGACCGATGACGAGAGAGTGGAGGTGGTTGTTATTAATGGTGTCAGACTCAAAGTCATTTATAGTCGTGGTAACGCGTAAGTATTATATTATTTGTTTTTTAAAGTTAATTATGCAACGACTTGTATATATTTGATTGTTTGATATATCTTTCATTATGCAGGCTTCTTCCTGCAAAGGCAGCTTCATCAAGCATCACTCATGTCATCCGCAAAAGATATTTTCAAAAGTTCCATAAAAAGTGGAGTAAAGTCGATGATTATGACAGGAAGGATCTGCTGGACTTCTTTACGGTAAGTGTCAATTATTTTGTCATTACTTATATTGTTAGTTTAAATTTTATGTTTAATAACGTTTAATATAATTACTAATACATATTTTCATTTTACTTAATACAGACCAAAGTGACATGGGACATAGAAGATGATGACAATGTGCAGAGACTTTTTTTTTAAAAGGATGGGCGCTCAATTATCAGATTTTCTTTATAAGTTGCGGTGTAAAGATAAGAAGTCTGACTACATGAGTAATGAAATTTGGAATGCCTTCGAGGACCATTGGGCTACAGAGACTTTCAAGAAAAATGCTGCAAAAACCAAGAATAATAGAAACTTAGAAAAGGGTGACTCGCTTCACTGCGGCGGGTCCATCAACCAGGCTCAGCATGCTTCTAGATTGGTAAATTATTTTTAAAATCTGTGTGTTTTTTTATATTAGTTAATTAGTTAGCAATTTTTGAAAATGTGTTTCATTTTACAGAGTAAGAAGGCAGGACCGCAGGACGCCCTATCACTGCTCCTAAGCTGCATAGAGCCACCCATGTGAGGAAAGGCACTGGCGAGTATGTTGATGAGCGCTCCAGGATATGACTCAGGTAAATATACAACTTGATTTGTATTATATAATGCTGCTTTGTCAAAATGGAGTGCTAATTTGTGGTTATTCAAAACAGGAGCAAATAAATGAGATCATGACTCAGTTGACTCAGGGGAGCTGGGACCCTGAATCACTTGGCCAACTTACTCCTGAGATGATAGATCTGGCAAACAAAAATTGGGAGAAGACAGTAGGTTGGTCTAAGGGTCGCCTGTATGGTACGGGGCCCCTGGCTCCATGTATGGGCCAGTCTGTGGCTGGGAGCAACAGAAGACGCAGTCGACCAGCTTCTACTTCTGCGGAGACAGTGCATATTAGGCAGCTGGAGCAGGAGCTGCAGTCTACTCGACAGGAGCTGCACGTTACTCGACAGGAGGTCAGGACCTCTACTGTTGTGCGAAAAGTAGATGTGCAAGTATACACAATCGCAACAAGTAATATAATTATAAGTAAAGATCGTTCCCACAGAGATTGTTGAGTTTACTTCTATATTTAAATTAGTAATTTAGCTAGTGAGAAAAACAAGTAACAAATACAAGTTGTCAACAAGTATTGTCATTTTGATTAACATAAATGTAATTAAACAAGTAAAGAAAGTTCAGGAGTAAGATAAAGTGAGTTGGACTGTTCTTAGCTAAGTAATTTCTCAGTAGTGAAGCGCTATAGCGTTAGACGCTGTAGCGTTAAGCACTGTAGCGGTATGGCAGCGTGCCTTTCAATCACTGTCGCCAGAGTTATGTTACAAGACTCCTATGTCTAGGCTCTAAATAAGTTTTACCCCTGTATAATAAAGAACTTACAGCTTTTACCTTATGAACTATTACTCCTCTATGTCTAGAGTTAAGGTCAAATTGTCTAAATGTCTTTAAACAACCTTTCATTCATATCAACCCTTGAATTCTATTCGTAGACCATGTCTGTACCTACGAATCTACTTATTTCAGTTGGCCATTCCCAAATCAAGTTTGAAAGCACTAAAGAACAAGGGTTGAAACACAAAACATCATAACGTTATATTGCTAATACTAAAGAGTCATTACAAAGCTTAAAACAATCCAACTACTAAGTGTTTAGCTCATGATGAGCATCATCAACATAATACAAACCAAAAAGCTCATATTACCGAGAATGAAAAGAAGAAGCAAGGTTGCAAAAGATGCACGTAGTGGCCTCCTTCTCATGTGACGGGTTGCTGACGCTACAGCATCGCTTCACAGCGTTGGAAATGATAATCTTCTCTTGAAAAACAAAAGCTTAAAGTGGATGATTAATGGAGGAGAAGGGTATCACGTTTTCCTCTCCAAAAACTCTCCTTATTCTGAATTCTAAGTTGTGAGGAAGAAGAAGAAGTGAGATAGATATTATCCACATCTCATAAAGTAGATATTTACAAAAAGGTGACAATGACATCTTTCAATAAGAATGCTCCAAGTGTCCTATTTGTCATTAAAAAGTTCCACAAATTCTGAACAGCAAGGGATAAGTATGATGACTCATCAAATAGTAGTAGGCTCCTAAAGTGTCCAGCTAGCTGTCCCACCGACATATAGCGCTATAGCGCTTACCGCTGCATAGTGTCTACCGCTGCAGCACTCAAGCAAAACATCAATATAATCACAAAGGCACCAAATGTGTCAAATGTTAACAAATTAGTTCCTAACCCTTCTTTCCTCTAAATAACTAATATTTACCTAATAAAGCACGAATATTACTTAGGAACTTGTGTTGATTTAAGTGATAAGAGCATAAATAACACATCTAAATATGAGTTATCACACCCCCAAACTTAAACCATTACTTGTCCTCAAGTAATGACGCTTGACAAAGAACAAACAACACAATAACAAAGAAACAATTACATAGATTAACTGCACAAACAAGACAACAACAATATCTTTCTCTTAAAAAAAATTATTATTACTTCAGAACTCGCATTTGTTTAAATCTAGAAAGCATAAATAACTCTTATAGATAAGAGTTATCACACCCCCAAACTTAAACCATTGCTTGTCCTCAAGGAATGACACTTTATAAAGACAAACAAACAAACTTAAAATAGAACAATAACAGCATAGAAAGACAAGGTCAGTTGCATCCCTAAATCAAACAATTTTTCAAAAATGTTCTTAGTGGGCCAAACTTTCAGATTCACATTCTCACACACACACACACACACCATTGTTTTTCACAACATCTAGAATTATTACTGCTCAATTGTGAGTGTGTGGCTACTAGGCTTAGTTTAGCTCCTAGCTAGTTTCAACATTTCTCCTAGTCTTGGAAAGAGTGGCCTTCTTTTGGTTTAGCCAAAGAATTTTTCAAAAAGGAAAGTAGACTAACAACTTCACAAAAGACTTGAGGGGCTTCAAAGCACAACAAAGGGCTTGATTAGGCATTTCAGATCTTTGGCTAGTGCACTAACTATTGATTTGGTGATTTCTCAGCGCTATAGCGTTAGATGCTATAGCACTGGTTACTTGATGAACAGATTCAGCTGCAATGCCCTCATTACTGAACTCCTTATTTGCATTTCTATCTTTTTTTTTATTTTTTTCTTTTCTTTTTCTTCTTTTTTTTTATATACCTTTTTGGAACAGTTCAGCATTTGTTTCAGGCAATTGCAGCTTTTTACATGACCATTTGTACACTTTGGGTCCTATTGCACTGACCATCCTATAGTCTTCATCCCTAGCCTTAATATAACCAATGCACCCCCAAACTTAGCATCAAATGATACTATCAATTTTTAATAAAAACTTGACTAAACCTTATCATTCAGAGCTAACTAGGTTCCTTGCTAAGCCTAGAGTTTTGTGTAGAAGCAGCAATAAGACTAGTCATTGTTCAAACAAGGCTACTCTACTCACAACACATAATCATCATTAAATTTGGCCCAGGAAGAAACATATCCTATTATTGAAAAACTAGGAATTGCAACTGATCATGCTTTTCATTCAACAAACATAACATTAACATTTCACATATAACATTAAACACATTTAAGGTCCTCCCCCCAACTTAAGACCTAGCAGTGTCTCCACTACTCATGCAATTCTAATAGGAGAGGCCTATGACTAAAACTCAACAGAATTAAAAACAACAACAATAAAACTCTAAACATACTGTTAGATGCAAGAACAGACGCTATAGCGCCTAACAGGTTTATTGAAAATAGACAAAGAACATTTTTTTAAAGAAGGGTTAGAGTACTGTTTGCTAACCCAGATTTGAGCCTATTGCTTGCTCTGGTGGGCACTATGGTGGCTCTGCTACTGGATTTTTTTCTTTCCTGAAGCTACAGCGCTAGGCGCTGTAGCCTCATTCTGGGGATCCTCTGCTTCCTTGTAAGCTTTCATCTCAGCCAGCTTTTTTTCTGCTTCCCTCTCTGCAGAAAGATCAGGAGTATTCTCCTCAGATGCAACTTTTTGCGGGGACTTGGCTTTAGGCACTGTAGCATCAGCCGCTACAGCGCTAACTGGCACTTCTTCTAGTGGATGGTCATCTGCCAACTTGGTCCCTGGGTTTCTCCTTTGGTGGCATCTTTTCTCACTTCACAAAATTCACTCCTGCACAAAAGAAAAATTAAAAACACGAAATTGTTAGTTAAAGAACCTTGGGTTGTCTCCTAGGAGCGCTTTGTTTAAGAGTCCTCAGCCAGACTAAGTCTTGTGGTAGGTATCTTTGGCTAATGGCGGCTCTCGTGTAGGAGAGGGGACCCAATCATTTGTTACAACAGAATTAGGTTCCTCCACAACAGATTTAGGCACCATTGGCCTCTTTTTGGCCACCATTTTTGTTCTTACAACTTTCTTTGGTGCTACAGCAGATGCTGCAGCACTGCCTTCTGATACTGATGCTGTAGCGCCACTTGTGACAGCATTCATTCTCTGCACTTTAGTTTCCAATAGCATTGGCGGTTGCTTTGTGGCAGACTGAGTTTTTGGTGGATTTTGTTCTTTTGTGAGGTTGAGATGATTTTTGTTTTGGTGAGAGAAGTTTCTTGGAAGATAGGAATTTGTGTGGAGTGGGTTGTTTTTGAAGTGAAGAAGGTATTTGAATAAGGTTTGATGGTTTGGCTTGAGGTAAGGATAGATTTATGGCTGGAACTGTGAGAATTTGGAGGTGTTATAGATGGAGGGGATGGTTCTTTGGTTGGTGATGGTTTAGGTGAAGGTGTGGTGGAAAGGTTTTGGGTGGGTGGTGTGATTTGATACTTCCCTCTTCTTTCTTATTATGCTCTCCTTCATCTTTCTCATCATCTTCTTTTTAACTATTTTAACCACATTCTCAACACCTCAGCTACGAGTACTATAGCACATGGTGCTACAGCATCAGAATTCCGCATAATTGACAGCACATACATACCACAAGTCTTCTTATTCATACCTGCAATAGTAAAAAAAAAAACTCATAGAAAACATAATTAGTCTTAAAAATCTGGGTTGCCTCCCAGTAGCGCTTAGTTTAAGAGTCCTTAGTTAGACTTGACATTCAAAACCCAAGTTAGGGTGGATAATAGGACAAGAAGAAAATATCATCCTTCCGCTTTCTCTTTTTGGTCAGAAATCCCATGTATTTGGCATATGGAAGCAAGTGTTCTCATGCCCCAACCAATAAGCTTTTGGGATAGGAGTTCCCCCTCTCTTGAAAAAATTGAAGCTCATTTTGCGGAGGGCCATTTTCTTCAATTACCAAGGGTTGAGTCTCAATTGTCACATGACTCTTTTCATACCTCAACCTTGGTTTCTCTTCCTTGTCACTATTTTTGAATTTTTCTTTTTCTACAACTACACAATTTTTTGTTCTTCCACCATTTCGAATTGACCATATTCAAGCTCATACTCTACACTCTCTTTTTCTTCCTCTTGCTCAACCAAATCTTCAATACAACTCTCTTCTTTTAGATGCTCCATTATTGTGTTAAAGTGGGCCTCTATATTTTTGCATGACACTTGAAAGTTGTCTTTATCCACTTTGCTATCCTCAAGAAATTGAGCTAAGAGTTCTTTTAGATCAGAGTTGTCCTCATGTAATCCTTCGGTTTGAGCTTGAGAATATGAATCTTGCTCACACAAACCATTATCCATGCCATAATCCATATTTTGGGCTGTCATGGGCATGAAATTTGTCTCATAACAGCCCATTTCATGTTCATCCCCATGGAAGTCATAGTTTAAACAATGTTGTTGAGCATTCAATTCTTGCATAAAGGAAAAACTCCAACGGTCCATGGCATAAAGTGGATTTTTTTTCTTTTTCACAAACACTAAACACAAATAACAACAAAGAGAAACACACTACAAACACAAAACACAATACAACTTAGAAAAAAATTTGTTGAAAAACAGAACAAACTAATAAAAGAATCTAAACTAACTAAACTTACTAACTAAACAATAGAAATTAACTTTCACAATCCCCGGCAACGGCGCCAAAAACTTGTTGTGCGAAAAGTAGATGTGCAAGTATACACAATCGCAACAAGTAATATAATGATAAGTAAAGATCGTTCCCACAGAGATTGTTGAGTTTACTTCTATATTTAAATTAGTAATTTAGCTAGTGAGAAAAACAAGTAACAAATACAAGTTGTCAACAAGTATTGTCATTTTGATTAACATAAATGTAAATAAACAAGTAAAGAAAGTTCAGGAGTAAGATAAAGTGAGTTGGACTGTTCTTAGCTAAGTAATTTCTCAGTAGTGAAGCGTTATAGCGTTAGACCCTGTAGCGTTAAGCGCTGTAGCGGTATGGCAGCGTGCCTTTCAGTCACTGTCGCCACGGTTATGTTACAAGACTCCTATGTCTAGGCTCTAAATAAGTTTTACCCTTGTATAATAAAGAACTTACAGCTTTTACCTTATGAACTATTACTCCCCTATGTCTAGAGTTAAGCACAAATTTTCTAAATGTATTTAAACAACCTTTCATTCATATCAACTCTTGAGTTCTATTCGTAGACCATGTATGTACCTACGAATCTACTTATTTCAGTTGGCCATTCCCAAAACAAGTTTGAAAGCATTAAAGAACAAGGGTTGAAACACAAAACATCATAACGTTATATTGCTAATACTAAAGAGTTATTACAAAGCTTAAAACAATCCAACTACTAAGTGTTTAGCTCATGATGAGCATCATCAACATAATACAAACCAAAAAGCTCATATTACCGAGAATGAAAAGAAGAAGCAAGGCTGCAAAAGATGCACGTAGTGGCCTCCTTCTCATGTGACCGGTTGCTGACGCTACAGCATCGCTTCACAGCGTTGGAAATGATAATCTTCTCTTGAAAAACAAAAGCTTAAAGTGGAGGATTAATGGAGGAGAAGGGTATCACGTTTTCCTCTCCAAAAACTCTCCTTATTCTGAGTTCTAAGTTCTGAGGAAGAAGAAGAAGTGAGATAGATATTATCCACATCTCATAAAGTAGATATTTACAAAAAGGTGACAATATTTCAATAAGAATGCTCCAAGTGTCCTATTTGTCATTAAAAAGCTTCCACAAATTCTGAACAGCAATGGATAAGTATGATGACTCATCAAATAGTAGTAGGCTCCAAAAGTGTCCAGCTAGCTGTCCCACCGACATATAGCGCTATAGCGCTTACCGCTGCATAGCGTCTACCGCTGCAGCACTCAAGCAAAACATCAATATATTCACAAAGGTACCAAATGTGTCAAATGTTAACAAATTAGTTCCTAACCCTTCTTTCCTCTAAATAACTAATATTTACCTAATAAAGCACGAATATTACTTAGGAACTTGTGTTGATTTAAGTGATAAGAGCATAAATAACACATCTAAATATGAGTTATCATCTACTGAGACTATGAAAAAGATGCAGGAAGACTTTGCGAAGGTGACCCGTAGGCAGGAGCTGATGTTTAGGTATTTTAAGAATATGCAGCAAGATGAGGAGCAAGTTGAGGAGCCTGATGGCGGCAGCTTTTAGGATTTGTTGTATCAGTTTGACATTTCAATATTTTGTTATAACATTTGAGATTAAGTGTTGTTGATTCGAATTTTATGTTATTGAAGAATTTTATTCTCGAAATTTTTATTTTAAACTGTCTTATGTATTTTAGATTTTATTATTTATTAATAAAATAAACAGGTATAAAAGCAGGTTTATCAAAAAAGAATTCAATTAGTTGAGAGGGAATTAGCGAGGGAAATTGGACTCGTGACTGTCAGAATTTAACCACGTGGCTGTCTTTATTAGCGAGGGAGTTAGCGAGGGATATTTCTGTCGCTAATTAGCGAGGGATTCAGATTCCCTCGCTAATCCCATTAGCGAGGAGCGATTTAGCGACAGAACATGTCATTCGCTAATGGGAATTAGCGACGGATTTGGGGCATGTAGCGAGGGAATAATCTGTCGCTAATTAGCATGTTTTTTGTAGTGATTTAATGCAAATCCTAATTGACATATCATATTGCTTACTTGGACACTCTTGATGAATTATTTAATTGATGTTAAACACAATCATACACAAGATTGACTCACACAAATAAAATAAAACCGCTGGAGAATTATTAATAATATTTTTAGCTCAATTTAAAAAATTAAAACCGCTGGAGAATTTTTAAATGATGTTAATAATTTTTAATAATACTCACTCAAAGTTGACTCACACTTATTTCGAATCTCAAAATTTGGGGGTTGAGAGTTGACCCCAAATTTTCAAATCTCAAAATTTTCATATCTCAAAATTTTCAACAATTTATTTGTCGCAATTTGCAAAATTTTGGCGAACTTTTTAAATTTTGATTTCTAACCTTTTGCATACAACAAACATCTAGATTAACAATATAAATACGCTCCATTGGTATGTCAACAAATCATCCTACATATTTTAGGCTATTCGACAACTTCTTTCTTTACTTCCATACAATCACGTAGTGCTGGCTGAATGCAGTGAAGTGAATGCTCCTGCATTGCTTGGCAACTTCATGCAAAGGAACTCCAACCGTGTAACTCTTACCTTGTTGTTTTCCTTTTGTGATATCAAATATATGAATATGACTTATTCTGTTTATATATGCCTTGTAATGTCTAGCATGAACTAAAACTCTTTTAGTTGGGATGTTCTAACCTTATAATGATCTTTTAAATAAGTTATTGTGATCATATGTGATGTGTGCATTTTAGTTCTTGTTTTATACTTCTTTCAACACTTATTTTGAGATTGATCACTTAGAATAAGTAGAGTTATAAATACAGACATGGTTTATACTTAGAACTCAAGAACTAATATGGGTAAGTGTTTTAATTAAGGAAACTTTGTTAAAACCATGCTAAAACCTAGACATAGGATAGCATAGTCCATAGGGTGATACTATGGGTACTTAAAATACAAGAGTGAACTTATTTAGCAACTTAGACATAAGAGCTTGTAATGAAACTCTGAAGACAGTAACTGAAAAGCACATTTCTAATGCAACAGCATTCAGTGCACCTGCATGATATATAAACACAAAATGATTGAAAGTGAGTTATTTGGTAAAGAACATCTCAACTATCATTCTCACTTGACTACATTCTCCATTTATTTAGTTTGTTTACCTTCTGTCTCCACACCATCTATATTGTTTGTTACTTGGTTACTTAATACTAATTTCTCTATCTATTTAAACCTTAAGAATTAATCCAATCCTTGTGGGAACGATACTCTACTTTCACTTTATTACTTGTTGTCGACTGTGTATACTTGCACATCACCTTTTCGCACACCAAGTTTTTGGCGCCGTTGCCGGGGATTGCCATTAATTTTTGTTGTTTAGATATATAGTAAATTAGTGTTTATTACTCTGGTATTTTTTTTTTGAATGCAGGAGCACAGGATGCTCTAGCATATGCACAGGACCAAATCACCAGAATTCAGATTAGATCCTGAAATAGAAAGAAAATTTAGGAAGTTTCTTAAACTCCAGAAACAAAGACCCCAAAGCTACACAATTACAATGTCTCAACAAGGTGAAGGAGAAAGATCCAGACTAGGCTCAAATAGAGGATCAGTTAGAGGTGGTCCTGGCTCACATCATGAACCTGAGGATGACCACAGAAATCAATTCATCAACATGGGTCCCATAGGTATGATTAATGATAGAGATAGGATAATGAGGGACTATGCTATGTTTGATCATCAAAATATGCAGACTAGCATAGCAAGACCTCATATTGATGCTGTGCACTTTGAATTTAAACCCATGATGTTCCAAATGCTTCAAACAATAGGTCAATTTGGTGGATTTCCTCATGAGGATCCCCACTTGCATTTAAAACAATTTTCAGAAGTATGTAGTAACTTTGTCATTCCTAGTGTTAGTGAAGATGCTTTTAAATTGAAGCTATTTCCTTATTCCTTGAAGGATAAAGCTAAGGCTTGGTTAAACTCTTTAGAGCCTAACTCTATCCATTCTTGGAATGAAATGGCTGAAATTTTTTTGGCAAAATACTTTCCACCCATTAAAAATGCCAGAATGAGAAATGATATTACATCTTTTAGACAAAAGGAATTTGAATCATTGTTTGAAGCATGGGAAAGATGGAAAGAACTTTTAAGAAAATGTCCCCATCATGGATTACCTGTAATTATTCAAATGGAAACTTTTTACAATGGTTTGGAACCTCAAACCAGAATAATGCTTGATGCATCATCTGGAGCATCTGGAGCATCTTGATGCATCAAAGGCCAAATGGTTCACTACCATCCAACACAGAAGCTTCCACCTCACAAAGGCAAGGTAAGGAACAGGTAAAAGCCATTTCTCTGAGAAATGGAAAAAATCTATCAGAACCATATGAGGATGGGATAGAAGGTGAGGGTAAGGGAGAAAAAGAAAAAAATAAGAAAAACAGAAAAGAAAAAAACTCACAGAATACTGAGGCATCTGATGCTTCTGCATTTGATTCTGCTCAGGTACCCAGGTTAGTCCCTGAATACCCTCCTCCTCCTTATCCAAAAAGATTGAAAAAAGCTCATGAGGAGAAGCAATTTAGCAAATTCCTTGAGGTACTAAAACAGTTACACATCAATGTGTCCTTAGTTGAAGCACTTCAACAAATGCCAAATTATGCAAAATTCATGAAAGATGTGCTAACAAAAAGAAGAAGACTAGGGGAGTTTGAAACAGTTGCTATGTCAAAAGAATGCAGTTTAACCTTGCAAAACAAAATTCCTAGGAAATTGAAGGATCCTGGTAGTTTTACAATTCCATTTTCAAGTGGAAAATTTTACACTGGTCGTGCATTATGTGATTTAGGTGCAAGTATCAACTTGATGCCTAAATCAATATTTACACAACTTGAAATTGGAAATGCGAGGCCTACAATTGTGACACTTCAATTAGCAGATAGATCAATAGCATATCCTGAAGGAATTATAGAAGATATTTTGGTTAAAGCTGACAAATTTGTGTTTCCTGCAGATTTTGTTATTTTTGATTTTGATGCACATTTTGATGCAAATTTGTGTCTCTCTGGATCAATTAGTGCAGAAACAATTTCTGTCAGAAGAAAATTCGGTTAAAGAGGTATGGGCAATAAACTATGAATCTCTAAATCTTGAAGATCCAAACCTCAAGAAGAATCTACCTTCAATAGAAAAACCTCCCAAACTTGAATTGAAGGAATTGCCCCAACATCTCAAGTATGCCTTCTTAGGGGAGAATGATACTCTCCCTGTGATCATAGCTTCTGACTTGTCCTCAAAGCAGGAGCATGATCTCATTAATACCCTGAGAAATAAAAAGGCAATAGGGTGGCAGATGTCAGATATAAAAGGAATCAGCCCTTCCATATGCATGCACAGAATCGGTTTGGAGGAAAACTCCAAAAACAGCATAGAAGGTCAAAGAAGACTGAATCCAATTATGAAGGAGGTAGTAAAGAAGGATATCAAGTGGCTAGATGCTAGCATAATATACCCCATATCAGATAGTGCATGGGTTAGCTCTGTACAATGTGTACCAAAGAAAGGGAGTGTGACAGTTATAGCCAATGAAAAAAATGAATTGATACCTACTAGAACTATCACAGGTTGGAGGATATGTATGGATTACAGAAAGCTCAATAAGGCTACAAAAAATGATCACTTTCCTTTACCATACATAGATCAAATGCTGGATAGATTAGCGGGCAAGGAGTTTTATTGTTTTCTAGATGGCTACTTGCAATAGAACCTGAAGATCAACAGAAAACAACTTTTACATGTCCCTATGGCACCTTAGCATTTAGAAGGATGCCATTTGGATTGTGTAATGCACCTGCAACATTCCAGAGATGCATGATGTCAATATTCTCAGATTTCATTGAACAATTGAAGTATTCATGGATGATTTCTCAGTATTTGGAGAGACATTTCAACTTTGTTTATCAAATTTGGAAGAAATTCTCAACAGATGTGAGGAAACAAATTTGGTTCTAAATTGGGAGAAGTGCCATTTTATGTGCAAGAAGGCATTGTGCTTGCCCACAAAGTATCAAAGAAAGGCCTTGAAGTGGATAAAGACAAAACTGAAGTGATTGAGAAATTACCTCCTCCAACAAATGTCAAGGGTATCAGGAGCTTTTTAGGCCATGCAAGCTTCTATAGAAGATTTATCAAAGATTTTTCAAAAATATCCAAGCCATTATGTGTACTCTTACAACATGATGCACCATTCAACTTTGATGGGTCTTGCATGGAAGCATTTCAAAAACTCAAGAAAGCATTGGTGACAGCACTAGTGATTGTTACACCAGACTGGAGCAAGCCATTTGAATAAATGTGTGATGCTAGTGATTTTGCTGTGGGGCGCTGTCCTATGGAAAATGTATGACAAGGTCTTTCATTCCATATATTATGCTAGCAAAACATTAATTGAAGCTCAAATGAATTATACTGTTACTAAAAAAGAGTTATTAGCAGTGGTTTTTGCATTTGATAAATTCAGATCTTACTTGGTTGGCACCAAAGTAATTGTTTACACAGATCATTCTGCCATCAAGTATTTCATTTCAAAAAAGATGCAAAACCAAGATTAATAAGATGGGTTCTCCTCCTTCAAGAGTTTGCTCTTGAAATTCGTGACAAAAAGGGGGTAGAGAACCAAGTTGCTGATCATTTATCTAGACTTAAGAGTGAAGGTACAGGTACAAAGGAAGGTGAGATCAAGGAAAGTTTCCTTGATGAAAAACTGTTAGCAGTTACCATGACAACAACCAATTCCCATGCATCTAATGCAGGTACATCAAATGCAGCTGCACTATGGTTTGCTGATATAGTAAACTTCCTTGCAAGTAAAGTGGTGCCAGTGAACATTGTTGGACTATATGATAACAGTAGAGGGGGGTGAATAAGGTTATACGCTAAAAATGAAATCTTTTTAATTTTCAAAAAATTAACGATGCACGTTTAACTCCGATGCGAAAAATAGGATTTAAACTATATGCAAACATAAGCAAGCTATAACTATGACAGAATCAGTTACAGTGATATTTTACGCTAACCACACTATTATCAAATTTAACGATAAACAGATTGTGATATTGAACGCAGTGCAATGAAATCAAATATAACGATAAACGAATATAAACAAAAAACAAAGTAAAGAGAATGGAAAGAGATACACCGTGATTTTTACGAGGTTCGGGATAAAAGCCCTACGTCCTCGGCCTCCGGCTTTGCAACCTTTGGACTTGATAACAACCACTATATGAGAAGAACTTCTTCAACGTCTTACAAGCAAGCAACTTCCTTATAGCTGTTAAGATATTGGCAAGTGTACCAAATCGTGCAAGTAATAAAATCGGTAAGAACCGGATATCGTCCTCAAGGATCGAAGTCAATTTACTAAGACGTTGACAACAGCTAATAGAAACCAAATTAAAAGGGGTTTGTTTGATAATTGTTGAGCTACAAGCTCGAAGTAAAGCAATTAAATATTTTTGTGTTTTTAATAATAAAAGCCGAAAAACGAGTTGAAAGAATACGATGGAAAAGAATGCTAGGGACGAATTCCTATTGATTTCACCCTATTGCCACTGATTTAATTTGAAAGTTAATCTCTCTCTCTAATCTTGCTATCAAACTCACAACATTAACCAATTCCTAGTTCCTTAGGTAACTAGTCTTTTGTCGATAACTAACAGCCCTAATCCCTTAGGTGATTCTAATTACCAACAAGCATTAAAGTAAGAATTTGTAATATACTACAACTCATAGATTATTCCTAAACCACAAATTGAAGGTATCGAAATTCAAACATTCAAGAATAAAACTCCCATTTTATAATTGAACAAAAGATCATTGTATGAGTTTTCCAACCATAAAAAGCATTAAGCGTAGAAATTCGATACACAAAATACGAGAGAGTATGATACAAATATGATTCTAAACCAGCGACAATAGAGTTACATCAATATTCCTTCATCCCTAACATAAAGATATTTAGCTATTCATGATCAATGAAGAGAAATAAAGAAAATTACAAGAGGAAGATGATGATGAACACATATGAAGCTTCAATCCTTGTTCCCAAGTCTTGATTCTTCAGTAGCCGTCAGACGGAATCGCTCCTCTTTCAGTTCTAGGGTTCCAAAAACGTCCAAAAGTCCCTTCAAAACGCGTCCTGGATCTGTTTTTGACGCAGGCACAGTGATTTCGCGCTGCAGTGGCGCGGCGCGCGCCACTTACGCGCAGAGTGGCAGAAGGCGCTGTGAACTCGCGCACCACTGGCGCGCCGCGCGTCACTTACGCGCCCTGGAGAGATGCGTCCTCCTGGTTCTTCTGTTGTCTCGCGCGCCTCTTGCGCGCCGCGCGTGAGTGGCGCGCCACTCCCAACTCCTGCGCTCTCGAATCCATTTGTTTGCAGTGCCTTGTCTTTTCGTTCCACCTATTCCCTGGGCACAAAAATACAACAAACCAAGCATAAACACTGCAAAGCAAGTAAATTCCAAAAAGCACAATTCAGTACAATTCATCACAGAATTTAACTAATTCATCACTAAATTTGTATAAAAACTCTCTTGAAAACTATGAACCACATCATGTGATGAAGGTTCATCACAACCCCCAACTTGGACATTTGCTTGTCCTCAAGCAAAGACAAGACAACCCAAAACCAGATGACCAGCAATCAACTAATTACACGAATATCACAGAGACAAGTTGAGCGTCAACTTTCAGACTGGCCACTCGAATTCAATCCCACATATGGTACTTTCACTAGCACATACTTGCTCAATAGTGCGTGTGTGACATTTAACTCAGTTGGAACTTAGCTAGTTTCGCAATGCATTTAGCTAAGACTAGAGGGTTTCCTTCCGGGAATGCCAAAGATGGTTCAACACAAAGGGTAGACTAGCGTTTTCACATAAGATTGAGGGGCTTCAAGGCAACGACAAAGGGTCTTGATTAGGTATTTTAGATTGGGCCAGTGCACAACTACTTCAACACACACACACACGCAACTACACAACATAAATTTTTGGGCTGCAGCCCCCTCATTACATCAAAGATTTAGATTTACTCAGCAGTTACTTCGGGACATTTGCAGCAATTACACAACTATGTGGATTTTTCCACTTATTCACAAACACACTTAACACACACACACGGCATACACTACAATCGTTACGGGTAGACGCTGCAGTGCTGCACTCACACACACGGCATACACTACAGCGTTACGGGTAGACGCTGCAGTGTTGCACTCACGCGTACTAACACACACACCCGACATACACTACAGCGTTACGGGTGGACGCTGCAGTGCTGCACTCACGCGCACGCACACGGCACTGACCATCCTACAATCTTCATACCCAGCCTTAATACAACCGATGCACCCCCAACTTAGCTTCTACAGCTACCCTAAATCTTTAGTAAAAATTTGGCACTCCCATGGTCCACCGGACAGCTAGCTCAACTAAACTCATTCCTAGGATCACTAAGTTCCACCTGCGCTTTGGTTATGAGTGTAGAAGCAAGAATGCACTAATTCAATCACCACTGGGGTACTATCCGCTCAAATCTCACCAAATCATCACCAAGTTAGCTCAACTGTCTCTCTCTCCCTTTTTTTTTTTGTAAAAAAAAAACAAGACAATAGGTCCTCCCCCCCACTTAAAACACAGCAGTGTCTTCACTGGTAATTTATAGGGAAGGCCTATGAACAGACACAACGGAAAGCAGCAAAACATAAAGCAATGACAACTAAAGGGAAATAAAACACCAAAATACACAATCAAGTAAGACAGAGATGAGGGGACGAGAGCAAAACCAGGGTCTACTGCGGAAGTGCCCGAAAGATGTCGGCATCTGGGTCCAGCTGCCTTCCACTCTGCATAGTACATAAGGCTTTGTAAAGATTTCTCATCCCAAATTTAAACTCTGCTCCCATCCTCAGTTGGGTCCTCCTCAACTCATCCTGATTGGCTGTGAGAGCCTCCATTCTTGATTGCAGCTGCTGGAAATCCTCAGCAGATGGCCCAGCCTGAAAATCTTCCATGGTGAAGGTTGGTTCGTTCTCATCTGGCTGCTCATGGGGTTGCTCCTCTCTATGGCCCGGATGCTCTTGTCCGGTTCTAGCTCTGATCCAGCCCCCAGTGATAGCAGCAGCTGGCGAAATGGTGGCCTCCTTTAGATCAGCTACAACACCTGCTTTTTTACACAGCAGCGAAACGAGGCTAGCATGCCTCCAATATCTGGGCAACGCCCCACCCTTGAAATTTGCAAAGCTTCTAATCTCATTCTCAAGCACCCATCCCAAGTTGATCGGCTCTCCTCTAATGATGCAAGAGGCTAAGGTCGCCCTGGGGAAATTCAACTCAGTCTGATTGGAACTTGGCAATATGGTGGAAAGAATGAACGCTGCCCATTCTCTAGCCACTGGTGTAAGAGAATTTACCATAATTTTCTGTGGCTCCCCACTAGCGTTTCTGACCCAATCCGCCCCTGGTTGACACAATGTAGCACAAACCTCAGCTGCATGTTCTGGGTTAGCCTTAAGATTGCAGTTACTGATCTTGGTTCCAAGAAAACAATCTAAAACAGGCACATCAACTAACCCAAACAGTTCATTAATAGTATCAATGTCATAGGGAACCCAACAGCCCCGCACAAAACTTCTGGACCCTGAGAATACTAAATCCCCATCAATAGCTGGCTTGGGGAACACATTGGAGAAGAACTCATACACCAAAGCTCTGCTTGCTTCCTTGGGGTATGCCACAAATTGCTCCCACCCCCGGTCACTGATGTTTTGTCTTATTTCCTCAAATTCGCCCGGGGGGAGGAAAAGAGCCTTTTCCTTAACAAACTTGGAATCCACAGCAATAGTCTCGTGGAACTTTTCGCACCCGAGAGACCTAAACAAATGAGAATTATACTCAGGTTGGTCGGAATGGGATGACAAACCACGTCTAACAGTCTTTCTCTTCTTGCCCGAACCAGCCATCACCTGCGCACACCATAAGAAAAACAACAATTTTGCACAAAATTGGTCAAGGTTAGCATACACCCATGACATAACCCCTTCTTCCAACCAGAGTCACATAGAACATTGTTTTGCTCGAGGAAAATATTGAGTTCACATCATAAAAACAAATCCATTGCAAGGACAAGCTTGTGGTAGACAAATGCAAGCTTGTTGCTCATGAGATCCTAGTTTAGACAATTTATCAAACACTTAGTGTGCACACTTGTTCCATTCATGACAACAACTTACCATTAATCTTATCAACCCCAAACTTATTCTATTACCCATTCCTAATCACATACATTAACTCTACAACATTTCTAATACAAACTCTTAGCAAAAACATCCTCAAAAGTTTGAGTTTTACATTGATAGCTTAAGATGAATGTTGCATGAATTAAGATTGAGAGGAGGAAACTTACTTGATAAATGAAGAATATGAAGAAAGGAGGGTATAATTGCAAAACCCCACAAGCAAAATCCAAGATTGGCACCCTTTTTTGGAAGAAAATTTGAAAATCCCTTACTTGGAGAAACCCACGCGTGAAAATGATGCAGCAGCGTGAGTGCTGCGCGAGCTTTATACCCCCAGCCACGCGCGCGCGCAACTTACGCGCAACTGGCGCGCTGGGCAACAGAGGGTTCAGATGCAACAGGCGCTCCCCTGCGCGCGGCGCGTGACTTATGCGCAACTGGCGCGCTGGGCAACAGAAATTACAGGCGCAGCAGGCACTTCCTGGCGCGCGGCGCGCCAATGGTGCGCCACCCGCGCGCGACTAGACAGACTTGTGAATCTTAGTAAATCCTAAAATGCCTAAGTTAAAGGAAATAATGCGAAACAATAAAAGAGATAAGGGTTGAGAAAATTGGGTTGCCTCCCAATAAGCGCTTCTTTAACGTCACTAGCTTGACGTTACCTCCGGTTTTAAGGGTCGCTTAAAACCAATGCCAGCTTCTCTCTATCCAGCACTTCGCCCAAGTATGGCTTCAATCTCTGCCCATTAACTTTGAAGGATCTTTTTGATTCAGGTTCCTCTACTTCAATTGCTCCATATGGTGTCACTTCTTTGACTACAAAAGGCCCTGACCATTTGGATTTCAATTTCCCGGGAAACAACTTGAGTCTAGAGTTAAACAGCAACACTTGTTGCCCTGGATGAAATTCTTTTCTTGCAATGTTCTTGTCATGATACGCTTTCATTTTTTCCTTGTAGATCTTGTTGTTCTCATATGCTTGCAAACACATCTCATCCAATCCGTGTAGTTGTAGGATTCTCTTTTCCCCACAGGCCGAAGTGGTAAAATTCAAAAACTTTAGTGCCCAATACGCTTTGTGCTCAAGTTCAACCGGTAAATGGCAAGCTTTACCATAAACCAATTGGTACGGTGACATGCCTAAAGGTGTCTTATAGGCTGTTCTATATGCCCAAAGCGCATCATCTACCTTTAACGACCAATCCTTTCTTGAGCTTCCAACTGTCTTTTCCAAGATCCTCTTAATCTCTCTGTTTGAGACTTCTGCTTGACCATTGCTCTGAGGATGATAAGGAGTTGTCACTTTATGCGTAACACCATACTTGGAGAGAACATTGTTGAGTTGGGTGTTGCAAAAGTGGCTACCCCCATCACTGATTAGGACTCTTGGCACACCGAATCTAGAGAAGATGTTCTTCTTCACAAATTTTACCACAGTTTGGGAATCGCTCTTGGAAGTGGCAGTAGCTTCAACCCATTTGGAGACATAGTCGACTGCCACCAAGATGTACTCACAATTGTAAGAGGGTGGGAATGGTCCCATAAAATCTATGCCCCAACAATCAAACACTTCTACTTCAAGGATGGGATTCAATGGCATCTCCCCCTTTCGTGAAATATTGCCAGTCCTCTGGCATTTGTCACAGCTTCTCACGTAGTCATGTGCATCCTTGAAGAGGGATGGCCAGTGAAAACCAGATTGGAGAACCTTAGCAGCTGTGCGTTCCCCATTATAGTGCCCTCCACAGGGAGAGTCATGACAATGCCAGAGAATGCTTTTACTTTCGGCACCAGACACACATCTTCTCAAAAGTCCATCCGCCCCAACCTTGTAGAGATAAGGATCATCCCACAGGTAGTGCTTGGCATCATGGAGGAACTTTTTCTTTTGTTGCCATGTGAGATCTTCCGGGACCTTTCCGGCTGCCTTGTAATTTGCAATGTCGGCGAACCAAGGTCTTTCTACAATGGCAAGCAACTTTTCATCCGGGAATTCTTCCAGGATTTCTTTTTCTAGAGCAGTCACTTCTTTGTTCTCTAGCCTTGACAAATGATCTGCTACCACGTTCTCGCTCCCTTTTTTGTCCTTGATTTCCAAGTCAAATTCCTGCAAAAGCAAAATCCATCTAAGGAGTCGAGGCTTAGACTCGCCCTTGGTTAGCAGATATTTAATTGCTGCATGGTCAGTAAAAACAATTACTTTCGATCCAACCAAATAGGAACGAAATTTTTCCAATGCAAATACTATGGCTAGCAATTCTTTTTCAGTTGTTGCATAGTTGACTTGATTCTCATTCAAGACCTTGCTAGCATAATAAATGGCATGGAAAAATTTCTCTGATCTCTGCCCCAATACAGCACCCACTGCGTAATCACTAGCATCGCACATGAGCTCAAACGGAGCATCCCATTTTGGGGTTACTATGACTGGAGCAGAGACAAGTTTTTCTTTTAGGATATTAAAAGCACACAGACAATCATTATCAAACACAAACTCAGCCTCCTTAACAAGTAGATTGCATAAAGGTTTTGCAATCTTGGAGAAGTCTTTTATGAAACGTCGATAAAAACCGGCATGTCCTAAAAAACTTCTCACTCCTTTTACATTTAGAGGAGGAGGTAACTTTTCTATCACTTCGATTTTCGCTTGGTCAACCTCAATGCCTTTTGCAGAAATTTTATGGCCAAGCACAATACCTTCCTTGACCATAAAGTGGCACTTCTCCCAATTCAAAACTAAATTGGTTTCAGTGCATCGTTTTAAAACCGCATCAAGGTTAGCCAAGCAAGAATCATAAGTAGAACCAAAAACAGAAAAATCGTCCATAAATACCTCAATTGCAGTTTCCATCATATCAGAGAAAATAGAAAGCATGCACCTTTGAAAAGTCGCTGGAGCATTGCACAACCCGAAGGGCATCCTCCGATATGCGAACACACCGAAGGGACACGTGAAAGCTGTCTTCTCTTGGTCTTCTGGGTCTACTGCTATCTGGTTATTCCCAGAGTATCCATCCAGAAAGCAATAGAACGCCTGTCCAGCCAGCCTCTCCAGCATCTGATCCATGAATGGCAACGGGAAGTGGTCCTTTCTGGTTGCCTGGTTTAACCTCCGGTAGTCTATACACATTCTCCAACCCGTAACAGTTCGAGTCGGAATCAGCTCATTCTTGTCATTCTTCACTACCGTCATACCACCCTTCTTAGGGACCACATGAACCGGACTCACCCATGAGCTATCTGAGATAGGATAAATCATGCCGGCCTCTAAGAGCTTTAAAACTTCCTTACGCACCACCTCTTTCATTGTAGGATTTAATCTCCGCTGAGGTTGGATCACAGGTTTGAATTCTTCCTCCAGTTTGATTTTGTGCATGCAAAAAGCTGGACTTATCCCCTTGAGGTCTGAGATAGTCCAACCCAACGCATTTTTGTTGCTTCTTAGTACCCTCATCAGCTTCTCCTCTTCCAATTTGGTCAAAGAGCTGCTAATGATAGCTGGATGAAGATCATCATTTGCAAGGAAAACATACTTCAGATGAGAGGGGAGTTGCTTCAATTCAGGGATCTTTTTCTCGGGACTCTCCCCCCTATCTAGCTCTTCTTTTTTCTTTGACACATTTTCTATCTGAGAAGCTTCAAACTGCAGAATACAGTCTTCTATTTCACTCCCCAGATTCTCTTCTGCTTCTTCAATAGAGTTTACAATTACATTCTCCAATGGAGGAGATGGTACTTCCTGTCTAAAGGTCTCTTTCACAGAATTATCAAGTACATCCACCCTAAAACACTGTCCTTTGTCATCAGGATGGCGCATAGCTTCAAAAACATTAAAAGTGATCTTCTCATCCTGGAACCTTAAGATTAGCTTCCCTTGTTGCACATCAATCAAAGCTCGCCATGTGGCTAAAAAAGGTCTTCTCAGAATAAGTGGTACCTCTGCATCTTCCTCCATGTCAAGTATCACAAAGTCTACCGGAAATAGGAATTTGTCAACTCTCACCAGAACATCTTCCAACACTCCATAAGGATATTTTATTGATCGATCAGCAAGTGTCAGAGACATTCTAGTCGGCTTCACCTCACCACCACCAAGTCTCTTCAGCATAGACAATGGCATAAGATTAATACTGGCCCCCAGGTCACAGAGAGCTTTACCAACGGCTATGTCGCCAATTGCACATGGAATGGTGAAGTTTCCCGGATCTTTCATTTTCTGAGGAAGCTTCCTTTGAATTATGGCACTGCACTCTTCAGTCAAAGCCACTGTTTCATCCTCTTTGAATTTCCTCTTCTTTGTCAAAAGCTTCTTCATGAATTTGGCATATATGGGCATCTGTTCTAGAGCTTCTGCGAAGGGTATATTGATTTGTAGCCGCTTGAAAACCTCCATGAACTTAGAAAACTGCTCATCTTTTTGATTTTTCATGCTAGCATGAGGATACGGCAGCTTCACTTGCGGAGGAGGTGCCTTGGGTTTCTCTTGTACCTGCACATCAAAGAACAAATTGTTTTTATTAGTGTTAGACTTCACACCTTCTTCACTTTCCCTACTCAACTCATTTTCAACTCCTCCATTTTTTTCATTTTCATTCTTTTCACTCAACTCTTTTCTTTCATTTTCAACTGACACCTTCTTTTCACAATTTACCACAGGAGTCGGCAACTCCCGACCACTTCTTAGAGAGATAGCCTTAGCAGTTTCATCCCTAGGGTTGTCAACTGTACTAGCTGAGAAACCGCTGTTAGATGATCCAGCAAGCTGCTTTGATAACTGCCCAATTTGAGTCTCTAGATTCTTTATGGAAGCTTTATGATTCTTTTCCATATTCTTCATAGCTTGGTCTTGAGATTGAAAGGTTGTCTTTGTCATTTGCATAAACTGAGTCAACGCTTCCTCCATAGGAGATGGCTTTCTTTGTTCTTGACTAGGTTGCTACTGATGTGACCCTGCGGTATCATTATTCTTCCAAGAGAAGTTGGGATGATTCTTCCACCCAGGATTGTAGGTGTTAGAATAAGGGTTCCCACCTTGCTTCTGAAAGTTGCCCATATAATTAACCTGTTCACTGTTATCTCCATGAGTTGCACAGTCACCTTCATGAGCATTCCTGCCACAATAATTACATGACCCCGTTTGCACTGCTTGAACGGTTGCAGGATTTTGAGATCCACTTGGCAAAGCAGCAGCTAACTGTTTAGTGAGAGCCTCAATTTGAAGTGACATTACCTTTTGTTGAGCCAACACAGCACTGTTAGCGTCCAACTCTAAAATTCCTGGCCTCTTTGTTGCCCCTCTATCATTTTGAATCCGGTATTCATTAGAAGCCATATGCTCCACTAACTGTCTTGCTTCAGCTTCAGTTTTAGTACCCAAAGACCCTCCAGCTGAGGCATCTAACATCATTCTTGTTTGAGGTCGCAAACCATGACAGAAAGTTTGCAACTGAACAAAGTCATCAATACCATGCCCAGGACATTTTTTTAATAACAGTTTGAACCTTTCCCAAGCATCATAAAGAGACTCAGCATCTCCTTGCTCAAAATTTGATATTTCAGCCCTTTTCTTGATGAACTTAGAAATTGGAAAGAATCTTTCTAAGTACTTGCTCTCTAGATCACCCCAATTGTTAATAGTTCCTGCTGGGATAGTGTTTAACCAATCTTTAGCCCTCCCAGTCAAAGTATATGGAAAGAGACGCAACTTTTTCTGGTCATCAGTCACTCCCATAGGATTTGTGGACCCACAAATTTCATAGAACTGAAATAAGTGTTGATTTGGATCTTCAGCATCAGACCCAGAGAATTGTTCTGTTTTCAAGGCAGTGAGGATCGAAGACTTGATCTCAAATGCCACAGCTCCCACAGGTTGGAAGGTGTATGCTTGGACGCCTTGATTTCTTCTACCAAAGTCGCCAAGAGTGCGAGCTGGTGGTGGATTTTCTCCCATAATTTCAGTCACAGTTTGTTGCACAGAAGATTCTCCGATTGTTGCTCCTTGCTTCCTTAACCTTGCTTCCTTTCTATTAGCTCTCGCGGTTTTCTCAATCTCTGGATCGAAAAGTAAATCATTAGGATTAACAGCTCCGCGCATGCACTGAGAACACAAGAAACTCGGACAAGTGTCAAAGCAAACTGTGTAATATATATACAATAACAAAAAATAACAGAAATAAAACTAAAGTGAATGTAAATATATACGGGTTCGAATTAGCAGTTGCCTTCGAATTACTAGTAAATGTAATTTCGATCCCCGGCAACGGCGCCAAAAACTTGTTAAGATATTGGCAAGTGTACCAAATCGTGCAAGTAATAAAATCGGTAAGAACCGGATATCGTCCTCAAGGATCGAAGTCAATTTACTAAGACGTTGACAACAGCTAATAGAAACCAAATTAAAAGGGGTTTGTTTGATAATTGTTGAGCTACAAGCTCGAAGTAAAGCAATTAAATATTTTTGTGTTTTTAATAATAAAAGCCGAAAAACGAGTTGAAAGAATACGATGGAAAAGAATGCTAGGGACGAATTCCTATTGATTTCACCCTATTGCCACTGATTTAATTTGAAAGTTAATCTCTCTCTCTAATCTTGCTATCAAACTCACAACATTAACCAATTCCTAGTTCCTTAGGTAACTAGTCCTTTGTCGATAACTAACAGCCCTAATCCCTTAGGTGATTCTAATTACCAACAAGCATTAAAGTAAGAATTTGTAATATACTACAACTCATAGATTATTCCTAAACCACAAATTGAAGGTATCGAAATTCAAACATTCAAGAATAAAACTCCCATTTCATAATTGAACAAAAGATCATTGTATGAGTTTTCCAACCATAAAAAGCATTAAGCGTAGAAATTCGATACACAAAATACGAGAGAGTATGATACAAATATGATTCTAAACCAGCGACAATAGAGTTACATCAATATTCCTTCATCCCTAACATAAAGATATTTAGCTATTCATGATCAATGAAGAGAAATAAAGAAAATTACAAGTGGAAGATGATGATGAACACATATGAAGCTTCAATCCTTGTTCCCAAGTCTTGATTCTTCAGTAGCCGTCAGACGGAATCGCTCCTCTTTCAGTTCTAGGGTTCCAAAAACGTCCAAAAGTCCCTTCAAAACGCGTCCTGGATCTGTTTTTGACGCAGGCACAGTGATTTCGCGTTGCAGTGGCGCGGCGCGCGCCACTTACGCGCAGAGTGGCAGAAGGCGCTGTGAACTCGCGCACCACTGGCGCGCCGCGCGTCACTTACGCGCCCTGGAGAGATGCGTCCTCCTGGTTCTTCTGTTGTCTCGCGCGCCTCTTGCGCGCCGTGCGTGAGTGGCGCGCCACTCCCAACTCCTGCGCTCTCGAATCCATTTGTTTGCAGTGCCTTGTCTTTTCGTTCCACCTATTCCCTGGGCACAAAATTACAAAAAACCAAGCATAAACACTGCAAAGCAAGTAAATTCCAAAAAGCACAATTCAGTACAATTCATCACAGAATTTAACTAATTCATCACTAAATTTGTATAAAAACTCTCTTGAAAACTATGAACCACATCATGTGATGAAGGTTCATCAATAGCTACCACACCACTCTCAATTTTCCCCAAATTGAGAACCCAAGCCCCCCGCTAAGGATTTTGCTAACAACTCAATCTCCCTGATTGAATTACCCAAGAACACTTCCCAGGATTTCACAACAACCAAGTAATAGATGAATACAACTGAAAAACTATGATCCAATCACACAAGCAGTATAACAGTATAGTAGTTGAGAGAGATGAGTGATTTGGATTTAACGATGAAGAACTTGAAGAAATAATATGACGGTGAGAGTTCTTTTCTTCTTTTTTTGATTTTTGAGTTGTGCGTTGTGTTCTCTTCCTTCGTGAAAAAAAACCTAAGTGCCTATTTATAGGGTTTGTAGAAATATGACCGTTGAGGCAATTTTTCACGTAAAATAGATGAGTAGTAAATCGATTGATTGCTTAAAACAATATGTATGTGAATCGATTTATTTACTCAAAATATGACCATTGAAAGCTTCTAAAAAGAGATGAATCGATTATATGCTTAAATAGGAGTGTATAGAAATCGATTCATTTGCCTGAGAAATAGGAAGGTTGAAATCGATTTATGGCTTTAAAAGATAAGGAAGAAATCGATTTTGCTCTTCACAATAGCAAGTGAAGAATGGATTTCTTGCCTGTGGGAAACAGGTGAGGAATCGATTCCTGGCTTTAAAAGAGAGAGAGAAATCGATTTTTTCATTTAAAAACACAAGGCCGTCAATCGATTGTTTTCTTTCCAAAACATATTCCTTTAAAAACCCGTAGGCTAGAAATCGATTTCTAGCTTTGTGAAGGAAGCCACAAATTGATTTCTAGCTTGAATAATTAGGCTAGAAATCGATTTTCATATCCTGCTCTTTGATTCATGTCCTGTATTCTTGTTCAACTGTAACCATTAGTAGACAGATTGTAATTTGTTATCATACAAAACAAAGAGTGTTTGACATTGGTTCAACAAACTCCCCCTTTTTGATGATAACAAATTACCTTATGCATAGGGAGGCGATAATCAAGAAACAATAGCAAAAGCTCCCCCTAAGCATAAGCATAAAAATAATAAACTAAACCAGTAACATAGCAATAGCCGTAAATAGCAGCAAGTATTTCTCCCCCTTTGTTTTCATCAAAAAGGAGGGAAAACACACAAGACACATAATCACATTATAAACTGGCAAAATCAAGCATACCGAGCTCTCTCCGGATCTTACAAAATTGAACTTCGGCTAGGGGTTTCGTGAAGATATCCGCTAGCTGGTCATCGGTGCCTACAAACTGTAATGCTATGCTCCCCCTAGAAATATGGTCTCTAATGAAATGATGCCTTATTTCTATATGCTTAGTTCTAGAGTGTTGGATGGGGTTCTTAGCAATGTTAATGGCACTAGTGTTATCACATAGAACTGGCACATTTTCATATAACAAACCAAAATCCTCTAAAGTCTGTTTCATCCACAAAACTTGTGCAACGCAATTTTCAACCGCCACATATTCGGCTTCAGCGGTGGACAAAGCAACACTGTTCTGTTTTTTACTAGACCAGGAAGTTAAACAAGGCCCTAAGAAATGACAGGTTCCACTAGTACTCTTCCTATCTAATGTACATCCAGCAAAATCAGCATCACAGAAACCGACCAAAGAAAATTGACACGATTTCGGGTACCACAATCCAAAATCTATGGTCCCCTTAACATATCTAAGAATCCATTTTACAGCTTTTAAATGTGATTCTTTGGGACATGCTTGAAATCGAGCACATAAGCATACAGCAAACATATTATCAGGTCGAGAAGTAGTTCACTACAAGAGACTACCGATCATACCTCGATACATCGTTTCATTGACTGGTTTACCGTGCTCGTCCTTATCCAACTTTGTTGCAGTCGTCATGGGAGTACCAATTTCCTTTGCATCACTCATGTCATACTTCTTTAGTAGCTCCTTTGAGAACTTGTTTTGACATATGAAGATTCCTTCTTTCATTTGCTTTACTTTAAGTCCCAAGAAGAAATTCAGCTCCCCCATCATGCTCTTCTCAAACTCGCTAGTCATCATTTCAGAAAACTCCTTGCACAGATCATCATTAGTAGACCCAAAGATAATATCATCAACATAAATTTGAACTACAATGATATGTTTGCCCTTAGTTTTAAGGAATAAGGTAGAATCAATCTTACCCTTTTTGAAACCATTTGCAATTAAATGTTTGCTTAGTCTCTCATACCAAGCTCTAGGAGCTTGTTTTAATCCATAAAGTGCTTTGTCAAGTTTGAAAACATGATTTGGGTTTTTAAAATCTTCAAAACCAGAGGGTTGTTTTACATATACTTCTTCTTCTAAAAAACCGTTTAGGAAGGCACTCTTGACGTCCATTTGGTGTAGCTTGAAGTCCATGTAACTAGCAAATGCCAATATTATACGAATGGACTCCAACCTAGCCATCGGAGCAAAAGTTTCTTCAAAATCCACCCCTTCGATTTGGTTAAAACCTTGAACAACTAAACGACTTTTATTTAATAAAACAACACCATTTTCATCAAGTTTGTTGCGAAAAACCCATTTAGTACCAATGATGGTTCTATCAACGGGTTTTTCAACTAAATGCCAAACTTTGTTCCGTTCAAATTGCTCAAGTTCCTTTTGCATTGACACAACCCATTCTGGATCATTTAAAGCTTCCTTAATATTATTAGGAACTATTTGAGAGACAAAAGCACTATGAAAGCATAAATGATTAAGAGAAGAACGAGTTGTTACCCCCTTTGATGGACTACCAATAACTTGCTCCATGGGATGATCTCGAACTGATTTCCAAGTTTTGGGAAAATCATCATGTGTTCTTCCATCGAGATGGTCATCGATGTCTTGGGGCTCTCGTTCCACTTCTGCTTCTTCTTGAGGTTCCACTTTCACATCGGCTTCTTCCACACTTTCACTGTTTGATTCAGGTATTTTGTTTTTGATCACTTCAACCACTTCATCCTCATCATCAACTTTCTTAGCAAAAGGGTTAGTCTCATCAAAAGAAATGTGTATTGATTCTTGCATACATTTATCAATTTTATTGTAAACAATATATGCTCTACTATGACTTGAATAACCCATAAAAATACCTTCAGTTGATTTTGCATCAAACTTACCCAACTTATCTTTTGTGTTGAGAATGAAGCACTTACTTCCAAAAACCTTGAAGTATGAAATATTTGGAGCTCTACCATTCCACAACTAGTATGGCGTCTTGTTAAGAGATGGCCTCAGGTATACCCGGTTGAGCACGTGACATGCTGTATCAACTGCATGACCCCAAAAATATTTGGGTAAGTTGTGCTCGTTCAACATTGTTCTGCTCATCTCTTGTATGGTTCTATTCTTCCTTTCCACCACACCATTTTGTTGAGGAGTCCTTGGAGCTGAAAAGTTATGATGAACACCATACTTTTCACACCAAGTCCTGAATAATGAATTTTCGTACTCTCCTCCATGATCACTTCTAATTTCCTTGATGGCTAAGTTTTTCTCATTCTGTAACTTTCTGCACAACTTAGCAAACTCATTAAAAGCATCACTTTTATTTGCAAGTAGAATGACCCAAGTATACCTAGAATAATCATCTACAATCATGAAGACATACTTGGACCCTCTTAGACTTACAACATCAATTTCACCAAATAAATCAAGATGGAGCAATTCAAGCACATTGTTAGTGGAAATAACCGATTTTGGATTGAAAGAAGATCTATGCAACTTACCTAGCTGACATGCATCACACAATTGACCATTTTCATATTTCAACTTGGGTAGACCTCTAACATGCTCATTCTTACTCAACTTAGATAAATGTTCTATACTAGCATGTCCTAGACGTCTATGCTACAGATCCACATCATCAATCAAGGAAGGCATGCATACAATATCATTACTCACATTATCAAAATTAACATAATATACACTATTTTTTCGAAAGCCAGTAATATAAAGTTTAGAAGTTCTATGAGTAATAACACATTTATCAACAGAAAAATGCACATCAAAATCACTACACTTAGCAAGTTAAATTTCACACCATCAACTAGTAAAGCATTTTTAATTTTGATTGTGTTTTCCTTACCCACACAACCTTTACCTATTACTTGAGCAGATTCATTGTTAGCAAACTTTACAAATCCACTAGCTTTGTTGCTCAACTTCAAGAATAGTGAAGCATCACCAGTCACATGCCTTGAGCATCCACTATCAACCATCCACACATTTTTCTTCTTGGATGACTGACCAACCTGCAAAAGGAACATTAACAACTAGTACGAGGTATCCAAATTTTGTTGGGTCCTTGGGGGTTAGTCATCAAGGGGTTTGTTTTCACAATCCACCTTGGTTTCTTACAAGCAGGTATAAGGGTACCAAGCTCACACAATCTACGAATAGGGCATCTATGAGAGCTATGGTTCCCTTTTTGACAATAAGTGCAAGAGAAAACAGTAGGTGTCTTACTTGAAGTGGCAGCTACAAAAATCACTTTCTTTTTCAAAACAGAGGAGGTGGAATTACCTTCATACCCAATACCTCTCCTATCAACATATTCATGTTGGGAGTGAAGTATCTTGGTTAAGGTCTTTTCACCTACCTCAAACTTTTTTAAAGATTCTTTCAAAATTTCATTTTCAACCTTGACTTTTTCAAAATTTTGTTTAAGCTCAAGAAGCTCAAGGTTGAAAGGTTTAGTTTTATGTAGCTCATTCTTCAACTTAGCTACCTCATTCTCAAGAGTCTCAATTTGAGTGAGCATGCTTTTGTTGCTCTTTGTCAAATTCTTAGATTTTACCAAAAGAGTTTCATGTTCATTATAAAGAGCTTCAAAAGCCTTACTCAAATCTTGACTACTACACACATCATCAAATAAATCATCATGCTCAAGTGAATCAGAAAGACTATGGTCAGTAAGGATTACCTTAGGGGTGTCATTTGCCATAAGACAAACAACATTGGCAGTCTTCTTTTCTTCATCTGTTTCACTATCAGTGTCAAGATTGTCCCATGTAGCCTCAAGTGTGTCATTTACCATAAGACAAACAACATTTGCAACCTCCTCTTCTTCATCTGTATCACCATCAGTATCTGTGTTGTCCCATGTAGCCTTCATGGCTTTCTTTTGTTGGTACTTGGATTTTAGCTTATGACAATTTACTTTGAGATGACTCGATTTGTTGCATTCAAAACATTTTGGTTGATCATCTCTTCTCTCATAATTGTCTTTTTTGTTGTACCCAGATTTCTTTGAATAGTCACCCTTTCCAAGCTTGTTGAGTCTCGTGAATTTTTTGAATTTCTTGGCAAACATGGCCATGTCTTCATCATCATATTCTTCATCAGATTCAACCTCTTTCCTTGCCATCTTAGGAGTCTTAGCAGCAAGAGCAAGAGACTTCCTTTCTTTGACCGCTTCTTTTTCTTGAGCCTTTTTAGCGGCCAACACCACCTCAAATGCAAGAAGTGACCCAATCAAGTCTTCTTGAGGTAAAGTGCCAATATCATTGGCTTCAGTGATAGCACAAGTCTTAGGAAAGAACTCACTAGTCAAGGATGCAAGAATCTTCCCATTCAAATCTTTTGTTGAATACTTCTTCCCAAGTGATCTCAAGTTATTCACTATCAGATTTAATCTTTGGTGCATAGCTGCAACAGATTCACCTTCCTTCATTTTGAAAGCTTCATACTCAGAAGTGAAAACTCTAATTTTTGTATCTTTCACTTGACTCGTGCCAACATGTGTTGCTTCCAAACAGTCCCAAATTTCTTTTGCTGTCTGACAACCTTTTACCCTTCCATACTCTTCTTCACATAGAGATAAGTGAAGAATGTTCATTGCTTTGGAATTTAGAGATATTTTATCTAACTCAGACTTTCTCAGCTCACTCAAGTCAATGGCATAGATATCTTCAATAGGTACTTCCTCAGCTTTACCAGTAGCTTGAGATTTAGTAGTATCTCCGTCAACAGCAACACCAGGTTTAGTAATTTTGATTCTCATAGGAATAAGTGGTCCATCAACAATGATCCTCCATAAAGTGAAATCTATAGCCTGCACATGACATTTTATTCGACTACTCCAATAGTCATAGTTAGTCTCATCGAACAGGGGTGGCCTATTGAAGGACATCCCCTCTTTCATAAATGAACCCATGATCAAAAATAAATAAATAAAATAAAATTGCGAGATGTTAAGCTCTAAATGCAATTTCTAGCTACTGATACCAATTGTTGGACTATATGATAACCTTAGAGGGGGGTGTTACCTCGAGATTTCGACAGTAGTATTTGAATAGGTATTATGAAGGTTCAGTTCCTTATTAATGATACTTTGGAAGTTACAGGTCTCATTCAAGTCAATCTGCTACCAGTTTCGACAAAGGAAGTTTTCGAGCGTGAATAGTTAGGAAGGAGTTCGACAGGTCGATGCGTTGATTCTATAGGGAAACAAAGCAAAGGTCTTTTCGACAAAGTGGTGTCCAAGGTTTCGACAAGCAGTTACCAGCGAACCGGTCGAAGTTCGAATTCAAAGAGCAGTTAAGGGCGGTTTCTAGCCGTTTATGTATACCTCTAGTAGTATATATACTATTTTGTAATAGAAAATCAGGGGGCACAAATCATTACGTAAGTTACAGAATTCTGAAACTCTAACTTCCAAGCCAAAGCGAAAAACGAGTAGAAGAATCATTGTTCATTGTATGTGATTGTGCACCGTTTCTTCTTTATTATTTTTTCAACTCGATTCGAATTTGTTTACATCTTTGCGAACCATTTATTGCTTCTTTTATTTTAGTTCTGTTTTTATGGTAAACTGTTCCCTTTTCTTTAAACTTCTTCTAATCAAAACACTGGTGTTCAAAGGCAATTGCACAGAGATTTTTCTAGTTTGATCTCGCAAACATTTCTCATAAAACTAGTGATTGTTTGCTAAAAACACCAGCAAACAAATTGGCACGCCCAGTGGGACCCTTTGCCTTTCATGTTGTGTGTTTATTTGTCAGTGTGTACAATCGTATGCGCTTAAGAAGTGGTAGAATGGTGCGTACCAATTCTAACAGTTATTCGAGTTCTAGTCCTGTAGTTTCGCAAGTGCAAGGAACGACTGTTGATTCTGCAAATGTAAATGCAGGGGTAGTTGTGGGGACAATAGCCCCTTCGACATCAATAACCGTTCCTACAGTATCAATGACCAATATTGGTTCAACACAGTCGGTGTCTTTGCCATCGAGTGCAGGGCTTCATTCTAGTCCTTGTTTAGGGCCTCGCTTTGATCCTTATATGGCAACAGGAATCGGTTTAGATCCGCGTTTTCAAAACTTGAGTTTGCCACCATTTCCTTCGGGTATATATGGCATGCCTACTGGGATGCCTCATGTGTCAACATTCTCTCCTACACGCGTTTCTTATGAAAGTGTGCAGGGACGAGACCCGACTGCATTAACCAATGCATCGTTGTCGGCATTAAGACAACAAGTGGATGAAAGTAACCACGATATGGTTAATATGCTAACCCAACAAATCGGCACGGTTTTCAACCCCTTAATTCAAAATACCAACACAAGTTATCAGATGTTGGCAAATCAAATGGGTAGAATCGCCGATTTCTTTGGGACTCCGACGGCTGATAATAGGCAAATTCCCAATGTTATGGGTAACATGCCTGGTAACCCTCAAAGAGCGGTTGCAGTCGAAGCCCAAGCAGTTGTAGGCGAACAACAAGGGGTGGCAAATCATATCCCTGAAGTAGTTTTGGTAAACCGAAACCAGAACGCTGACGAGGTTGTTCGACAAGTGCAACGAAATAATATTGGCGCTCAAGATAATATAGCCACTTTAGTAGAAACTATAATGGCTCAGAATGGCCTTAACGTAGGTTTACATAGGCCTAATTTCATATCACCATTGTGTGAATATGTATTACAAACGGAATTGCCAAGAGGTTGGAAAATTCCTAAGTTTACCAAATTTGGTGGTGACACAAACGAGTCTACTGTCGAACACATTGCGCGTTTCTTGACTGAGGCTGGGGACATAGCCCAAAATGAGAATTTGAGAATGAAATGTTTCCCAAATTCTCTAACAAAGAATGCCTTCACGTGGTTTACCACATTGCCTCCTGCTTCTGTATTCACATGGGGTCAACTAGAAAAGGCGTTCCATGCACAGTTTTACATGGGTCAGTCAAAGATTAGTCTAAAAGAACTGGCCAGCGTTCAACGCAAAATGCCTGAGACCGTTGACGGCTATCTGAATAGGTTTAGACTTTTAAAATCTCGTTGTTTTACACAAGTACCTGAACATGAACTCGTCGAAATGGCTGCGGGTGGCCTCGATTATTCGATCAGAAAGAAATTGGACACATCTCATCTAAGGGATATGGCCCAATTAGCTGACAGAGTTCGACAGGTGGAAAGACTTAAAGAAGAAAAATCTACGTCAAATAGGTTTCATAAAAAAGAAAAAGTGGCTTATGTCGAAGAAGAATTCGACACCACACTTAGTGATGCCGAAAGAGAGGAGATAGACGTAGCTGAACTTAAGCCCGGTCCTCCTTATACCTGTAAAGTGTTAAGGCCTGCAAATGGGGGCAACCCTGTAGAGCCTAAAAATGATAGGTTTATGCCTAAAACTTATACATTCGACGTTACTAAATGTGATGAGATTTTCGATCTTTTGGTAAATGATGGCCAAGTATTGGTGCCTAAAGGTTTAAAAGTGCCAACTATTGACCAAAGAAAGAAAAAGGGTTACTGTAAGTTCCATAATTTTTTGGGACATAACACTGACCGTTGTGTACTTTTCAGGGATATTGTACAAAAGGCAATCGATGAGGGAAGGCTGAAATTTGCTGATAAGAAAATGAAGGCGCCTATGCTGATTGACACTGATCCATTACCCAAAGCTGAAGCCATGTATGCAGAACCTTTCGAAACGAATGTAAACATGGTAGATGCTGAAATGGAAAATCCTCCAAAAAAACTTAAATCCTCCACCAAGAAATTGGAGGGTTTTATATATGCTGAAGGGAAGAAACAAGAGGTAACCTTGAAAGAGTACGATGGGAAGCTACATGCTGTGTACCCAAAAGCTGAAGAGGAATTGATAGACTTCCTCAACAGATGTAAGTGGAACAATTCTGAAGTCATGCTGTGTCCAAGATGCAGTGCTGTTTTCGATAAAGAAGCAGCCAAAGCTGTCGAAGGATACCAAAAGCAGGAACAATGCAAGAGAAAATGGCTTGACAACAGGCCAGATTTTAGCTTCGAAAAGGGAGACCTTCCTTACGAGATTAATGCTTCTACTAAGCCGTCGACAAGTAAGCAACAGTTTGTCAAGAGAACCTCAACCCAGAAGGGGTTCTTGAAGATTTCGCCCGGAAAGTCTTTTGTTCCTAAGTCAAATGCTCCTGTCGGGCAATGGATGTACAATAACAAACAAGCTAGAGCTGTTAAACAGGGTTTGGATGCTGCTAAGTATAATTACCAGAATAATTATAAAGGGAAAAATCCCATGACTAAGACCCAGTGGCGTCGTTACCAGAGACAGTAGAAAAAAAAGAAGGTGCTTGTAGATGTTGATAAAGTTCCAAGTTTTCTGGCAAACAACCGTGTTCCACGAAGCATGGTGACAACAAAAGATGTGGCTGAGAAAACTGGAGATGTCAAAGAAGAGAATGCAGAGGAGAATGGTGCTGTTGCAAGTCAAACAGATGCTGCGAACAAGGATCCAGATAAGAAGGGGTTCGGGTTATCAGCTTCCGCTAAGTCTTTCGTTCCAATGACAGCTCCTACATATGAGAAGTGGATACATACCGGGTGTAGACATTACAGACATGCGAGTCCGCGTGGTGAAGTTGTTAAAAAAGAGAAGGGCAAAGCTGTTGTTATAGAAAAGCCAAGAAGGCCTGCTCTTGAAAGGATTTTTCCTCCGTTGTCGGAGTTGAAGGAGCAAAACTCTGATTTCGAGGAAGAAACAGAGTCAGATTCTGATTATTCTTTCGACGTTGTTTGCAATGTGGTGTCAATACTACCTGTTGAGTATGATGTCATCACAGTACCAAATGATGTAGAAGAGGATTTTACTGAAGATATGGCTCATCATAAGCCAATGTGTTACTATGTGATGGACGATGGCTGCGTCGAAGAACAGACAGCAACCTTTGAAAGGCCAGATATGGTTATGAAAGACCATTTGAAGCCATTGTATGTGCAAGTCAAAGCAAATGGCGTTGGCATAAACAAAGTCCTGGTAGATGGCGGCGCTGCGGTAAATCTAATGCCACAGTGTTTGTTGAAGAAAATAGGTAAATTCGACACAGATCTGAGCCCACACAACGTTGTGTTGAGCAACTATGAAGGCAAGTCTGGCCATTCTTTAGGTGCCATTGAAATAGATTTGGTAGTAGGAACAGTGAAGAGAAAGACTATGTTCTTGGTGATAGCTTCAAAAGCTAATTATAACATGCTCCTTGGAAGAGAATGGATTCATGGAGTAGGTGCCGTACCCTCAACTTTGCATCAACGTTTGGTGATTTAGAAGGAAGATGGTCTGGTTGAAAATATAGAGGCAGACCAAAGTTATTTTCGAGCTGAAGTGAACCAAATAACAAGAGAAAACTTTGAAAAACAAATGGCTAAAATTGCGCCATTTACATCTTCGCCAGCATATACTCCCCATGATAGCACACTTGCTTCAGTAAACTTACATCCAATGTATGGCTTCATGTGGGAAAGACAAATGGTGGGAGATGTAGGTGTTTATCCTGTTCCTCCAACAGGATGGAACACTGATTCTTAAAGATTTGTTTCTTATGTCAGCCCCCAATGCGTGGGACAAGATTACGGCTTATATGGCCGAAAACAAGATAAAGGCGGCTATGGAAGCCGAATTGATTCAACAAACAATGGCTGTCGAAGCCAGGGACTCTGAAGAAAAAAACGGCATCATCATAGAAGAAAGACTTGATTGCATTTATGATGATGGGCCATTAGGGTTCGAAAAGGATCCTAGAGATTTAACAAGGCGTATGCAAGCTCAAGACCCATTGGAAGAGGTAGACTTGGGAGATGGCTCAAGGAAAAGGCCAACTTATATTAGTGCATACCTTGATGTCGCATTGAAAGCCCAAGTTATAACATTATTAAGGGAGTTCAAAGACTGCTTTGCTTGGGACTACGACGAAATGCCTGGTCTAAGTCGAGAAGTTGTAGAGATGCAACTACCAATTCGCCCAGGGAAGAAACCGGTGAAACAAATGCCAAGGAGATTTGCCCCTCAAGTGTTGACGAAGATCAAGGAAGAAATCGAAAGGCTATTCAGGAATAAGTTCATCAGAACTGCCAGGTATGTCGAATGGTTAGCTAATATAGTCCCTGTAGTAAAGAAAAATGGCACACTTAGAGTTTGCATAGACTTTAGAGATTTAAATAATGCTACTCCCAAAGATGAATATGCAATGCCTGTGGCAGAAATGCTAATCGATTCGGCAGCGGGATTTGAATATCTCAGTATGCTAGATGGTTATTCCGGGTATAATCAAATTTTCATTGCTGAAGAGGATGTAGCGAAAACCGCATTTCGATGCCCAGGGGCGTTAGGTGTTTACGAATGGGTAGTGATGCCATTTGGTTTAAAAAATGCTGGGGCTACATACCAAAGGGCAATGAATTCTATATTTCATGATTTTATTGACAATTTTATGCAAGTATATATAGATGATGTGGTGGTAAAATCTTCCTCAGAAAATGGTCACTTGAACCATCTTCGACAATCTCTTGAAAGAATGAGGAAATATGGATTAAAAATGAATCCACTAAAATGTGCCTTCTGTGTACGAGCAGGTGATTTCCTGGGTTTCGTAGTGCATAAAAAAGGCATTGAGATCAACCAGAATAAGACTAAAGCTATTATGGAAACGAAGGCTCCTTCGACCAAGAAAGAACTTCAATCATTGCTAGGAAAGATTAATTTTCTTCGAAGATTTATATCAAATCTAAGTGGAAAAATGCAAGCTTTTTCGCCATTGTTGAGATTGAAGAAAGAAGACGTGTTCAAGTGGGAACAAGTCCATCAAGCAGCTTTTGGTGAAATTAAGTCTTATTTAATGAAACCACCAATTTTATTGCCAGTTATTAGAAATAAAGTGCTAAAATTGTATATAACAGCTTCTGATAACACAATAGGTAGCATGTTAGCACAAGAGGATGATAATGGTGTCGAAAGGGCCATTTATTACCTTAGTAGAGTTTTGATTGATGCTGAAACAAGGTATAACCCAATAGAAAAGTTGTGCCTTTGCTTGTATTTCTCTTGCACAAAGTTAAAGCAATATATAAAGCCAGCTGATGTATATGTTTATTCGCATTTTGATGTAATTAAGCATATGTTATCAAAACCAATGCTACACAGTCGAATCGGTAAATGGGCTCTAGCCTTGTTAGAATATGACTACCTGTTGAGTATGATGTCATCACAGTACCAAATGATGTAGAAGAGGATTTTACTGAAGATATGGCTCATCATAAGCCAATGTGTTACTATGTGATGGACGATGGCTGCGTCGAAGAACAGACAGCAACCTTTGAAAGGCCAGATATGGTTATGAAAGACCATTTGAAGCCATTGTATGTGCAAGTCAAAGCAAATGGCGTTGGCATAAACAAAGTCCTGGTAGATGGCGGCGCTGCGGTAAATCTAATGCCACAGTGTTTGTTGAAGAAAATAGGTAAATTCGACACAGATCTGAGCCCACACAACGTTGTGTTGAGCAACTATGAAGGCAAGTCTGGCCATTCTTTAGGTGCCATTGAAATAGATTTGGTAGTAGGAACAGTGAAGAGAAAGACTATGTTCTTGGTGATAGCTTCAAAAGCTAATTATAACATGCTCCTTGGAAGAGAATGGATTCATGGAGTAGGTGCCGTACCCTCAACTTTGCATCAACGTTTGGTGATTTAGAAGGAAGATGGTCTGGTTGAAAATATAGAGGCAGACCAAAGTTATTTTCGAGCTGAAGTGAACCAAATAACAAGAGAAAACTTTGAAAAACAAATGGCTAAAATTGCGCCATTTACATCTTCGCCAGCATATACTCCCCATGATAGCACACTTGCTTCAGTAAACTTACATCCAATGTATGGCTTCATGTGGGAAAGACAAATGGTGGGAGATGTAGGTGTTTATCCTGTTCCTCCAACAGGATGGAACACTGATTCTTAAAGATTTGTTTCTTATGTCAGCCCCCAATGCGTGGGACAAGATTACGGCTTATATGGCCGAAAACAAGATAAAGGCGGCTATGGAAGCCGAATTGATTCAACAAACAATGGCTGTCGAAGCCAGGGACTCTGAAGAAAAAAACGGCATCATCATAGAAGAAAGACTTGATTGCATTTATGATGATGGGCCATTAGGGTTCGAAAAGGATCCTAGAGATTTAACAAGGCGTATGCAAGCTCAAGACCCATTGGAAGAGGTAGACTTGGGAGATGGCTCAAGGAAAAGGCCAACTTATATTAGTGCATACCTTGATGTCGCATTGAAAGCCCAAGTTATAACATTATTAAGGGAGTTCAAAGACTGCTTTGCTTGGGACTACGACGAAATGCCTGGTCTAAGTCGAGAAGTTGTAGAGATGCAACTACCAATTCGCCCAGGGAAGAAACCGGTGAAACAAATGCCAAGGAGATTTGCCCCTCAAGTGTTGACGAAGATCAAGGAAGAAATCGAAAGGCTATTCAGGAATAAGTTCATCAGAACTGCCAGGTATGTCGAATGGTTAGCTAATATAGTCCCTGTAGTAAAGAAAAATGGCACACTTAGAGTTTGCATAGACTTTAGAGATTTAAATAATGCTACTCCCAAAGATGAATATGCAATGCCTGTGGCAGAAATGCTAATCGATTCGGCAGCGGGATTTGAATATCTCAGTATGCTAGATGGTTATTCCGGGTATAATCAAATTTTCATTGCTGAAGAGGATGTAGCGAAAACCGCATTTCGATGCCCAGGGGCGTTAGGTGTTTACGAATGGGTAGTGATGCCATTTGGTTTAAAAAATGCTGGGGCTACATACCAAAGGGCAATGAATTCTATATTTCATGATTTTATTGACAATTTTATGCAAGTATATATAGATGATGTGGTGGTAAAATCTTCCTCAGAAAATGGTCACTTGAACCATCTTCGACAATCTCTTGAAAGAATGAGGAAATATGGATTAAAAATGAATCCACTAAAATGTGCCTTCTATGTACGAGCAGGTGATTTCCTGGGTTTCGTAGTGCATAAAAAAGGCATTGAGATCAACCAGAATAAGACTAAAGCTATTATGGAAACGAAGGCTCCTTCGACCAAGAAAGAACTTCAATCATTGCTAGGAAAGATTAATTTTCTTCGAAGATTTATATCAAATCTAAGTGGAAAAATGCAAGCTTTTTCGCCATTGTTGAGATTGAAGAAAGAAGACGTGTTCAAGTGGGAACAAGTCCATCAAGCAGCTTTTGGTGAAATTAAGTCTTATTTAATGAAACCACCAATTTTATTGCCAGTTATTAGAAATAAAGTGCTAAAATTGTATATAACAGCTTCTGATAACACAATAGGTAGCATGTTAGCACAAGAGGATGATAATGGTGTCGAAAGGGCCATTTATTACCTTAGTAGAGTTTTGATTGATGCTGAAACAAGGTATAACCCAATAGAAAAGTTGTGCCTTTGCTTGTATTTCTCTTGCACAAAGTTAAAGCAATATATAAAGCCAGCTGATGTATATGTTTATTCGCATTTTGATGTAATTAAGCATATGTTATCAAAACCAATGCTACACAGTCGAATCGGTAAATGGGCTCTAGCCTTGTTAGAATATAACTTAACATATCAACCTCTCAAGTCAGTCAAAGGACAAGTGGTCGCCGATTTTATAGTAGACCACTCTGTTGTTGAAAATACGATAAGTATTGTAGACACGCGTCCTTGGAAGTTATATTTCGACGGTTCAAGCCATAAAAAGGGAGTTGGGATTGGCATGTTAATTATAACCCCTAATAATATCCCAACGAAGTATAAGTTTCGAATTCAAGAATCTTGCTCCAATAATGAGGCGGAGTACGAGGCTTTAATTGTAGGCCTTAAAATTTTGCTCGAATTGGGGGCAGATCATGTCGAAATAAAAGGTGATTCTGAACTGGTTATCAAACAGTTAACCAAGGAATACAAATGTATTAAAGAACACCTTATAAAGTATTATGTTGTTGCCAACACTATGTTACAGAAGTTTACAACTGTACACCTGGAACATTTACCACGGGTTAAAAATCAAGTGGCAAATGAATTGGCACAAATGGCTTCAGGCTACAAAGTCTCAGCACAAAGCCTAAAAGAGTTGATTGAGATAAAAGACAAACTCGTTTTAGTCGACTCTCTTTCTCATGATACATCTTCAACGTTATTGTCAACACCAAAAACTTGGGGGGCAATAAATACAAATGAAGAAATTGTCGAAAAACGTCACATTGATGATGATATTAATCTAGCAGAAATTTTTGCTCTTGACAATATGATTGGTAATGATTGGCGGAGGCCTATTGTAGAGTATTTGCAAAATCCTACAGGAAACACTAACAGAAAAGTGAAATACAGAGCTTTAAGTTATGTGATAATTGGAAACGAGTTACTCAAGAAAACTCCGGAAGGAGTGTTATTAAAATGTCTTAGTGAGAATGAGGCATATTTGGCAGTCTCTAATACGCATAGTGGAACTTGTGGTTCACATCAAGTAGGCCACAAAATGAAATGGTTATTGTTTCGACAAGGAATATATTGGCCAACTATGTTGAAAGATTGCATAGAGTTTGCCAAAGGATGTCAAGAATGCCAAAAGCATGCTGGGATACAACGTGTGCCTGCGAGTGAGTTACATTCTATAGTCAAACCTTGGCCGTTTAGAGGTTGGGCCCTAGACGTAATCGGAGAGATAAAACCAACTTCATCAAAAGGCCATAGATACATCCTTGTGGGGATTGATTATTTTACCAAATGGGTTGAAGCAATACCTCTAGCCAATGTTGATCAAGAGGCAGTTGTAAAGTTCATTCAGAATCATATCATTTATAGGTATGGAATTCCAGAAACCATAACTACGGATCAGGGTACTGTTTTTACTGGTCGAAAGATGGTTGAGTTTGCTGCTGAAATTGGTTTTAAGTTATTGACTTCGACACCGTACTACGCACAAGCCAAAGGTCAGGTGGAGGCTGCCAATAAAATCATTATTAATTTGATTAAAAAGCATGTTGGGCGAAAACCCAAAAATTGGCACAATACGCTTGATCAAATATTGTGGGCTTGTCGAACTTCACCTAAATGATCTATCAACACTACTCCTTACAGGCTAACATTTGGACACGACCCAGTGTTACTTGTTGAGATTTGTTTACAATCAACAAGAATTCAGAGGCAGGAGGAAATTCCCTATGATCACTATTGGAATATGATGCTCGATGAATTGGTTGATTTAGACGAAGAAAGGTTGTTAGCGTTAGAAATGCTTATTCGTCAAAAAGAAAGAGTAGCTAAAGCTTACAACAAAAAGGTTAAATCGAAAACCTTTGAAGATGGAGAGTTAGTGTGGAAAGTCTTGTTACCTATGGACAAAAAAGATAGAGTTTTAGGTAAATGGTCACCAGGGTGGGAAGGCCCACTTCGCGTGTTGCAGTGTTTTTCGAATGGCGCTTATGAAGTCGAAGAACTGGGTGACGAAAACAGGATATTTAGAATAAATGGCAAATACTTGAAACAGTATAAGCCAACGCTGAATGAAATAAAAATTGAACAAAAGTAGATAAAGGAAAGTTGTTCAGAAATGGTAATGTAAAGTACGAAAGAAAATTACATAACCATTGTCAAATCTCTAAAACTATTACAGAACTTTAAAAATTCTTCAAAGAGGCCTTGCACCTTTCAAGAATGCTAGCACTCAAAGAGATGGAAGTCTCAAGAAGGTTCAAGCTTTTGTCGAGTTCAGAAATAGCAACTTGGCGTTGATTGGCGTTTTCCAAGTGCTCTATGGCTGTCAATGCTTCAGTTTCCTGTTGCGAAGAGGAAGAGTTTCTCATCCTTTCTTCGACCAAACCTTTCTGGTACTTAGCATTCGACATCTTTGTTTGAAGAATTCTCATCTCTTCATCGTAGCGTTGGATTTCTAGATCCCATTCGGCAATCTCTTTTTTAGCTTCTTCTGCTTTTGCCTCAAGAGCTTCAATGTTACTCTGAGCAACCTTAAGAGAGTCAAGTTCTTTCTCACGGAGTTGGACTTCTTGTTGTTTCTTCTTGAGAGTACTAGACCGTTGCTTGAGTAGAAGAGAGAGCTGCTCGAAGAGAGAACCAAACTCGATTGAGAAAAGGAGGAATTCTTGAGGAGGATCTGACCTATTTATCTTCTGAATGAGAGTCTTGATTTCAAGATACTCAGAAGGGTTTTGAGAAAGCCTCGTCACAAGGTCCCCATCTGATATCCTAGCCTTCAATTGTCGGATCAGGTCTTCTGTCGATTCTTGATTAATAGAGGCTAAGGAAGTAGTCGAAGAGCTGTTAGTCAAGTGTGTTGACGAACTTTGAAGACTCAACATAATTCTTAAAGCGGCCAAAGGGCTCTTTTTCTTCATCTCAGAAAGCTCTTGTTCACTGACAGCACTACTAGTCGACTTTTTAGCAGAGGTAGTCGGAGTTTTAGATTCAGCTTGGCCAAGATCTTTTTCTCCTACATCAGCCACAGCAAGAGCTTTAGGTTCAGAATTACCAGCATTAGAAGTGTCAGCATCAACAATTGGGAGTTCTGCTTCGACAGGTGGATTAATGGTCTCTACAAAAGTGGTTTCCATGTTTGTTGTCGACGGGGTTTCCGTTGCAACGAGTTCTTGGGCCACATTGTCCATTGAAAGAGTTGGGGGGATTTCTTCAACAGCTAGACCAGGTGTTAGTGTAGGCGAAGAAGGCATGCAAAAGAAAGCTCTCGTGCTGCAACTTCAGTTAAAGATTCGACAACAGGAGTTTGGACAGGTTCATCTACCTGTTTGCATTAAGTTACGCTATTAGTGTCGAAATTAACACAGTTGTGAAACAAACGAAGTTTAAGATAAAATTCAAAGGAATACTTACCTTACGCTTCTTGCCTAAAGGGGAAAGTTGAAATTCGGAAGGCTCTTTGATAGTAATGCCTTTTGTTTCCCTTTGAGGGTCAAGTAAAGTTCTCTTCCTCGACCTCTGTTTAAGAGGAATATCATCCTCACTTTCGGTGTCCTGAAGAGATAAATCAGTTTACAATGCAGGCAACATTATAGAGTAGGTGATGAACTTGAAAGAGTTTTCGAGTCAAAGAGGAGGTTTATAAACGTTACCTCAGAGATAGAAGAGACAACTTGTTTTCCTCGAATTTTCGTCTTCTGAAGAGGGCTTGGTGCTTTGGATACTTTCTGAAAGAAGAAAAGTTTTCGACATGATTGAGAGTCCTTACTCAGGGAAAAACTTGGAATGAGGTGATAACAATGTACCTTTTGTGAGGTAAGACTCGAGGCAGGGCTTGCTTCAGTTTTCTTCTTGATTTTTGGAGAGGGATTCTTTGTTGTTTTCTTGCTTCCTTTTCCCTTCGACTTGGCTATAGTTTTTTCTGATGTCGGAAATATTGGAAAGCAAGCAATAATTAAATTTGACTACAAGTAGTGAAATTTTAAAAGACATAAAAATGTCGAAAAGATACATACCTTTGTGTCGGGAAGGGAAAGCAGACCTCAGTTTCTTCAAGAGCTTTTCGTCAAAAGTGTCAATGGTTCCGCCAGCAGCGTTAGTGTAATACTCGAGCCACCAGTCATGGAACTTGCCAGTACAGGAAAATTTGGGATTGAAGTTGAGAGGCTCGAAATCCAGAGCTTTGTAATGAAACTCTTTGAAAGACCGTTCATAGTCTCGCTCGGTTTCTGGAGTCATAAATTCTCGCCTGTGAAGATGCATGGGCGCAGATCGAGTTTGGCAGAGGCCAAATTGCCTTGCAAAGTAACTTGGGAAATATCTGCTAATTCCGAAGTTTTCTTTCTTCCTGCTGGGAGTGAGTCTAGTGGAAAGGATGGTTGGGGAAAGATATGCTTGCCAAATTCTGTTAGTTTCTTCGACATGTTCAGTAGAAGTAGAGGGAAATGCTCTTCTAAACCAAGCAGGCCCATGGGGTCGGTCCAAAAAAGGGGCCATAGAATCTTTGAATTGGGTGCAGTTTAGAAAAATTTCGAAGTAAATACAGAAAGATTCTTCTATAGTAATGCCTATTTCTCTTGACTTCAACTGGGCTAAACGGATACCCTCGGTCCTTCTTGTCTCCATGCCTGGTCGAGCTAGTTTTGGAACGAACAGGCCAAGTCTAGACTCAAAGGTGGCTATGAGCCACAACTGGAACAACCACATAGGACCAGAGACCAGAAAGGAAGTGGTCGATTCATCTTCCTTTAACTCCGCAACAGCATTATTGAGTTGTTGGTGCAGGGTTCCTAAAATTAATTTGGCTAAATTGATGTCTCTCCCTGCATGGAGTTGAGTGGCTAATGGTACATAAGACCTGGTAACTTGAAGAGAACGAGTGCAAAGGACAAACATGGATAGCCAAAGGGTAAGAAAGGCTATATGTTCTGAATCAGATACTTCTTCGGTATCAGTTTGGTGTTGTTCACTAATATAAAGGGCAAAAGCAGCATTTTGGAAGTCGAAATCATAATCTTCGGTGAGAAGCTTAGGGTCGAAAGTTTCACCCAAAGGCTTTAGGCCAGTAATGGCAGCCACGTCTAAGAGAGTGGGGGATAGCATACCACATTTGAGATGGAGACTGTGGGAGGTGCAATCCCAAAATTGCATGGCTGCCAAAATTAAGGTGCTGTTATACTTAGGCCCATACCTCGACAACTGAATTAGGTCGAAAATACCCTGCTTCTTCCAGATATTGGCTTTCTTGGCTTCCACTTTGTTAAGCCAATTTATATAGATTTTTTGGTCAACCCTAGGTGCAGACCTAAAAACCCTAGAAGGAGTGACTAGAAAATCTAAATGGAAGGGTTTTTCAAAGAAAATTCTAGGTCGAAGCTTACGAAGACTAGGGAAAATCTCTTCAACTTCTTCATTTTCTAGCAAGATGTTAGGGAAAGGGCCTAAAAAGGCATGGGTATAAGGTTCAGCAGAAGGAATTAGTACCTGCTTTTGCCAAATGAGTGTTCGTCCATCAGTAAGGGCAGGTTCATCAACAAACTCTTCAACTGGTTGAGCATCTTTAACTTCGTCGGTTTCTTTCGGGTCGTTGATGGGTTTCGTAGCAGCGTTGGAGGATGAAGCCATGAGTTCAAGAATAGAAATGGAGAATACAAAAGGTTTTGTTTTTCAGAAATGACTCTAAGGTTTCAAGCGAGTAAAGAGTAAAATGAAATGACTCATTTGCTTTTATATGTTGGCGTGTACAGTGGTTCCCACGATTACCACAACGCACACGTTTGTGACCTTTCAAGGACGTGATGGCCCATCAACTATGCCACGTGACCCAATTAGGCAGTTTATGTTATTCGTGCCATTTTAGCTGCGCCACTTTATCTGTGCAGGTCATGATGGCACTTTTCTCTTACTATTTAAATGCAGAAGGTAGTTGGAAGCGACGGTTCGCAGTTTTCAAAAAACGTCATTTCTTCTTCTACCTTTCAAACTGTCGAAAGAGACATTTTTTGGGGGGCAATCTGTTACCTCGAGATTTCGACAGTAGTATTTGAATAGGTATTATGAAGGTTCAGTTCCTTATTAATGATACTTTGGAAGTTACAGGTCTCATTCAAGTCAATCTGCTACCAGTTTCGACAAAGGAAGTTTTCGAGCGTGAATAGTTAGGAAGGAGTTCGACAGGTCGATGCGTTGATTCTATAGGGAAACAGAGCAAAGGTCTTTTCGACAAAGTGGTGTCCAAGGTTTCGACAAGCAGTTACCAGCGAACTGGTCGAAGTTCGAATTCAAAGAGCAGTTAAGGGCGGTTTCTAGCCGTTTATGCATACCTCTAGTAGTATATATACTATTTTGTAATAGAAAATCAGGGGGCACAAATCATTACGCAAGTTACAGAATTCTGAAACTCTAACTTCCAAGCCAAAGCGAAAAACGAGTAGAAGAATCATTGTTCATTGTATGTGATTGTGCACCGTTTCTTCTTTATTATTTTTTCAACTCGATTCGAATTTGTTTACATCTTTGCGAACCATTTATTGCTTCTTTTATTTTAGTTCTGTTTTTATGGTAAACTGTCCCCTTTTCTTTAAACTTCTTCTAATCAAAACACTGGTGTTCAAAGGCAATTGCACAGAGATTTTTCTAGTTTGATCTCGCAAACATTTCTCATAAAACTAGTGATTGTTTGCTAAAAACACCAGCAAACAGGGGGTGAATAAGGTTATACGCTAAAAATGAAATCTTTTTAATTTTCAAAAAATTAACGATGCACGTTTAAATTGAATGCAGAAAATAGGATTTAAACTATATGCAATACCTAAGCAAACTATAACTATGACAGAACCAGTTACAGCGATATTTTACGCTAACCACATTATTATCAAATTTAACGATAAACAGATTGTGATATTGAACGCAGCGCAATGAAATCAAATATAACAATAAACAAATATAAACAAAAAACAAAGTAAAGAGAAGGAAAAGAGATACACCATGATTTTTACGAGGTTCGGGATAAAAGCCCTACGTCCTCGGCCTCCGGCTTTGAAACCTTTGGACTTGATAACAACCACTATATGAGAAGAACTTCTTCAACGTCTTACAAGCAAGCAAATTCCTTATAGCTACCACACGACTCTCAATTTTCCCCAAATTGACAACCCAAGCTCCCCGCTAAGGATTTCGCTAACAACTCAATCTCCCTGATTGAATTACCCAAGAACACTTCCCAGGATTTCACAACAACCAAGTAATAGATGAATACAACTGAAAAACTATTATCCAATCACTCAAGCAGCATAACAGTATAGTAGTTGAGAGAGATGAGTGAGATGAGTGATTTGGATTTAACGATGAAGAACTTGAAGAAATAATATGACGGTGAGAGTTCTTTTCTTCTTTTTTTGATTTTTGAGTTGTGCGTTGTGTTCTCTTCCTTCGTGAAAAAAACCTAAGTGCCTATTTATAGGGTTTGTAGAAATATGACCGTTGAGGCAATTTTTCACGTAAAATAGATGAGTAGTAAATCGATTGATTGCTTAAAACAATATGTATGTGAATCGATTTATTTACTCAAAATATGACCGTTGAAAGCTTCAAAAAAGAGATGAATCGATTATATGCTTAAATAGGAGTGTATAGAAATCGATTCATTTGCTTGAGAAATAGGAAGGTTGAAATCGATTTATGGCTTTAAAAGATAAGGAAGAAATCGATTGGCCAACTTTATTTAAAGATGCATATTTTTTGGTCAAAAACTGTGATAAATGTCAAAGGGTAGGAAATATTTCTGAAAAACATGAAATGCCAAGAACCAATATTTTAGAAATTGAACTTTTTGAGGTATGGGGAATGGATTTCATGGGACCTTTTCCACCCTCTTTTGGCAAATTATATATCTTAGTAGCTGTGGATTATGTATCCAAATGGGTAGAGGCAATAGCATTACCAAATAATGATGCCAAATCTGTGAGCAAATTCCTTCAAAGAAACATTTTCACTAGATTTGGTACCCTAAGAGCAATCATGAATGATGAAGGTTCACATTTTTGTAACAAACTTATTGAAAACCTTCTTGCTAAATATGGGGTAAAACATAAAATTGCTACAGCTTACCACCCTCAAACAAGTGGACAAGCTGAATTATCAAATAGGGAAATCAAAAGAGTTCTAGAAAAGATGGTTAGCCCCAGAAAGAAGGATTGGTCTTTACATTTAGATGAAGCTTTGTGGGCATATAGGATAGCATACAAGACACCCTTAGGTATGTCTCCCTATAGGATAGTTTATGGCAAGACATGCCACCTGCCTGTGTAGTTAGAAAACAAGTCATATTGGGCTATCAAAAAGCTCAATTTTGATCTTAATAAAGCAGGTGCATCAAGGCTTTTGGAACTTAATGAATTAGAAGAAATAAGCCAATTCTCTTACGAGAATGCTGAAATTTACAAAACAAGAACAAAAGCTTGACATGATCAAAGAATACAAAGAAGAGAACTTAGGGAAGTGGTCCTACTTTACAATTCCAGGTTGAAATTATTACTGGTAAACTCAAATCAAGGTGGTCAGGACCATTTAAGCTAGTCAAGGGATATCCCCATGGCGCAGTTGATTTGTTTGACCAAACAACAAACACCACCTTCAAAGTAAATGGTCAGAGAGTAAAAATGTACTATGGTGAACATGTGGTGAGAGGTAAAATCACCACACATCTTCAAAATCTCTAATTCAAAGAGATAGTCAGGCTGAAAGACTCTTAAATCAAGCGCTTGTGGGAGGCAACCCATGATTTTCAATTACTAATCATGTTCTTTTTGTTCAGTTTTATGTTTTGAAGTGTTTTGTAGGAAAACAGGTGAAGGAACTTCTGATGCAGCTGCATCCAGTGCATATGCATTGCCCTATACTCAAGCACATGCCAGTGAGGTCAAGCTCAAGGCTCAGGAGTGGAGCCAAGAAACAGTAAATTTTTGATGTTGTTATAAGTGTTTTGCTATTAGTACTATGGGTTATTATATTTTGCACTATCCTACTTTGTCACTAACCCCTCTCCCCATTTTTGAAAAACTGTTTTGAACTTCAAATAGCAGTGAGGACACTGCTCAACTTTAAGTTGGGGGAGCAGTTTATATATATGTGTGTTTGTTTTTATCTGATGTTAGATATGTGTTTTATCTGTTCGAATATATGATAGATGTAGTTAAATATTAGTATTAGATGTACTTAACAAAGTAGAATGAAATGCATTTAACTATTTTTAAAAGTGACACTTCTCTTTTCAAAAATAGTAGGTGTATGAATTCTGTTTTAGTATAAAAAGTTCAAGTAGGATTTGATAGTTTTGAAGCATGATCAGTTTAGAATCTTTCACAACAAAACAAATGCATCTCTTTGATCTGATTTTTAATGATGAAAGAAAGAAATAGAAAGAAGCCTTGTTTTTCTCAAATGACCAATTTTATTATAGCTTCTATACGTCAAAACTGAGTTTTAGAAAAGAACCTTGTTATTTGAAAAGCAACCTGATGCAAAAAGGAATTTTTAGTAAGCTAAGGTCAGTGAATTAGTAAGCTAAGGTCAATGCTAAATTTTTACTAAAAATTTAGAATAGCATAAAGAATTAAGTTTGGGGGTGTTTCAATGAAAATTAAGGCCGAGCATAAAGAACTTAGAGAAGTCAAATGCCATAGGTTATCAAATGTACTACAAAATATTAAATTGTTGTAAATAGCTATATTTGCCTGAATCATAAACTGTACCCGTTCCAATAATGTATTAGAAAAAGAAGAAAAAAATACAAAAAAGAAAAGAAACAAAGAAAAAAGTATGCAAAAGGGGGTCAGTGAGGAGGACAATATAAGTTAAAGTCATGTATGTAGTCTCAATGCATGAGCACTCAATATGCTCCTGCATTACAAAAATACGATGCTCCTGCACTAAATGCATCTGCATCAAGAAACACCACCAAAAATAGGAAATAGTGCATTGACTCAAGAGTTTTGAAATACTCAAATCAATGCCCTTTGTTGTGCTTAGAACCCCCCAAAGATTGAGGAAATTGTTAGTCTATTCTATCTTTTGAAAAATCTTTAGCTTGACCAAACATGAACTAAATTTTTCAAAGGCTAAGACAACCTTTTTACTTAGTTTTTGGAACTAATCTAGACTCAGTGGGCACACACTCACACAAATAAGCAGTAATAACTTTGGATGTTTTGAGAACAAAGGCCTAAAGAAAAATTCCTGAAAAATGAAGTTCATAGAGTGCTTCACTGGAAAAATCATTTTTTAGAAAGAAATTAGCTGATCTGTTCTTCTTAATTATGCAATTCTTGTTTGTGATTTTCTTTGTCATTACTTGAGGACAAGCAATGCTTTAAGTTTGGGGGTGTGGTAACTCTACTTTATATAGAGTTATTTGCGCATCTAAACCTAAATAATTGATCAGTTCTAAGTAAGAATAAACAATAAATATATATATATATATATATATATATATAGTTATATAAATAAAATAACAACATTCAAAGTTAAAAGAGGGTTATGCATATAACTTATCATCTTGCATATATTTTGGTATTTTTTTGATGTGTTTGTTCAATGCACCTGCATGTGATGCCCCTGCATTAGCAACTCAACAATGCACCTGCATGTGATGCACCTGCATGTGATGCCCCTGCATGTGATGCCCCGACATTAGATGCACCAGCACTCAAAATAGACTACAATACTTGAAGAAATCCTAGAACATCAAGATGCTCAAGCACTCAGCTGATGATGTCATGCTTAGTCATGAAGGCACATGCAAGTCACAAATTTCGGCGCCTACCATAAAAGATAGCTTTGAAAAGTCACTCACCTAGGGACACTTGACCATCCATTAGAGGACCCCCCCCCCTTCTTGGTTGAGTGGAGGATTTGCATTACTTTTTGGGCTGAAGTGACTAAAGGCAACTCTAACTTTGTTATCAAGCAAACCCTCTTGTGAAGGAAAGCTCCATTTGAAGCCTATATAAAGACCTCCATCTCTCACTTGAAAGGAATCTCTCATTTCGTACACCAATATATATAGTTTAAAATTTAGTTTTTCATTCTCTTGTAAGAAGGCAATAAAGGAATTGACAACTTCTTTCTTTACTTCCATACAATCACGTAGTGCTGGCTGAATGCAGTGAAGTGAATGCTCCTGCATTGCTTGGCAACTTCATGCAAAGGAACTCCAACCGTGTAACTCTTACCTTGTTGTTTTCCTTTTGTGATATCAAATATATGAATATGACTTATTCTGTTTATATATGCCTTGTAATGTCTAGCATGAACTAAAATTCTTTTAGTTGGGATGTTCTAACCTTATAATGATCTTTTAAATAAGTTATTGTGATCATATGTGATGTGTGCATTTTAGTTCTTGTTTTATACTTCTTTCAACACTTATTTTGAGATTGATCACTTAGAATAAGTAGAGTTATAAATACAGACATGGTTTATACTTAGAACTCAAGAACTAATATGGGTAATTGTTTTAATTAAGGAAACTTTGTTAAAACCATGCTAAAACCTATACATAGGAAAACATAGTCCATAGGGTGATATTGTGGGTACTTAAAATATAGGAGTGAACTTATTTAGCAACTTAGACATAAGAGCTTGTAATGAAACTCTGAAGACAGTGACTGAAAAGCACATTTCTAATGCAACAGCATTCGGTGCACCTGCATGATATATAAACACAAAACTATTGAAAGTGACTTATTTGGTAAAGAACATCTCAACTATATCGATCATTCTCACTTGACTACATTCTCCATTTATTTAGTTTGTTTACCTTCTGTCTCCACACCATCAATATTGTTTGTTACTTGGTTACTTAATACTAATTTCTCTATCTATTTAAACCTTAAGAATTAATCCAATTGGGAACGATACTCTACTTTCACTTTATTACTTGTTGTCGACTGTGTATACTTGCACACATTTTCGCACACCAAACATGAAAATTGTTTCTTGTGCATCGCACGGGTTACATACTAGTATTTTACAATGCTACATGAGTCCTATTTATAGGATGCAAGTTACAAGCATATGGATGGTCTAGCATAATGTGTCATAAGCATCCTAAGTTAAGACCAATAATTATGAGTAATGGCATTTACACATGAGAGTTATAGAGTATGTTATGGAATATGGAAGGACTAATGGAAATAGACATCCACCAAATATTCATAACAAAAAATGCTAATAGTAAATTAATAATACAATTATTAAAAAAGAAAGAAACATTATTTAAAAACGGGTTAAATATGTACCAGAAACATATTTAAAAGTTTGAGTTTTTTGTTTTTAGTCCCTCAATAGCGCTTATAAAAGGTCAATAAAGTGCTATTAAAAGTCGTTAAGTGTTATTATAAGTCATGAAAGACTAAAATTGATTTAAAAATAAAACTTGAGGACTAAAATTAGGTGAAATTTGTTTGAATAACTAAAAGCAGAAAACCCAAACTTTATAGGTACCAGAAACATATTTTATCCTTTTAAAAAAACAAAAACGTTAATATATAAAAAAAGAAACAAAAAATGGGGAGGGGATTAACGTGAGTACATGCTAAAGCACGTTACTCGCAACAAAATAATGCAAATATAACTGGATTTTTCCTTATGATTTGGTAGTCACCGAACTAAATGGAATGAATAGATATTTGTGATTTGATAGTGACTGAACTAAATGGATTCAAATTTGACCAACCCCCTCCCCCTTTTAAAGATTCATAAAAATTTGATTCTAAAAAATATAAGGAGAATAAGTATAAAAATAAATTGTTTTTTTTTAAAGTGGTAAAATTAGTAAAAGGGTGTGTTGCACAGGTTAATGTTAATTAAATTTTTAAACATCCTGTAAGGCTTAGCTCAACTGGCAAATGCCGACATTGTTAGGCGGGATGTCATGTCCCGGGTTCGAACCCGAGACCTCACAGTTGTGTGCGTGAGTTTCTAGTGGCAATTGCCACTTCGTCTACAAATAAATAAAAAAATTAAAACAAGTAATGAAAAAGAAGCCACAATTTTTTTTATTCATTTGTGCCGGTAAAACTGAATTTAAGTTGAACCATAAAATTTCAACAAATATAACAAAAGAAACCAATGTTTGTCATGTTTTATATATCCATTAAATACTATTTACAATCAAATACTTAAAAGCGTGACTAAAGTAAAAGTATAGATGCTAATTTAAGTACGCTTCTAAATGGATTGAATAGATAACTTGAATATAAAAACTATTTGGTAGTGACCGACTAAATGAATTATAGTGACAAAAATCACTTTTTATGTAGATGTATCCAAACAAAAATCACGTCACGTTCAACTCACTTTTAACTAAAATCAATTCTGCAAAATAAATTCTGTCAGAATCAATTCTAGTGGCCGCAGAACCAAACATACACTGAATATATGGAGCGTTGTCATTATAGTCCACGAATGTATCAAACCTAAAAACACGCCTCTAAGTATCTCTTTTGTCTGTAATTTTAAGAACTAAATCGAACAACAAAAAAATACATGAGAATCAAAATGACTAACCAAAAACAAATTTAAGGATCAAAACGACTTACTAAAGAAACATTCCAAAAAAAGAAATAAACGAACAAACTTTTTTTAGAAACAAAAAGAAAAAAAGGAAGGGGGGTGGGGAGGGGAGTTTGGCGCGCAGTCACGGCTGAAGCACGCGACTCGCTGTATAGATAGGAAGCACTTGAAAAAGCCACTACAAAGACAAATGAAAATATCATTAATTATTGTTAAAGACCACCTCATAATGGGAAAATTTCAATTAATATTTTTACACTCCTTCATGTCCTATCTATAATAGAATTTTGGTTGAATCCGTAAGTCCATCTCAACTGGCAAATGCCGAAATTGTTATGCTGGATATCATGTCCTGAGTTCGAACTCAGGACTTCACAGTTGTGTGTACGAATTTCAAGTGGCACTTGTCATTCCGTCTAGAACCAAAAAAAAGAATTTTGGTTGAATTTCCTAGTTTTGTTTATAAGAAAGAGTCACAACTTTTACACTGTGTTTGGATAAGAAGAGAAAGATAAATGAAAGAAGGTTAGAGGAAAGATTGTTGAAGGAATGAAAGTGGGTAGAAAGTTGATAGATTATTGAGTTGTTTGGTATAAGTGAAAGTAAATAGAAAGTGAAAGGAAAGAAAGATATATATTTTCTATATGACAAAAATACCTATATAAGTCTACAAAGGATTAATAAATTTTATAAAAAAACAAAGAATTATAAATACAAATTAATACAATTTTAAAAAATAAAATAAATACAAATTAATAAATTAATAAAATCAGGAAAAAAATGAAAGCATGTAAATTAAAAAAAGCATATCCAGTATGATACGACAGCAATTTGGCAACAGATTTAAAACAAGTATTTTAATCCATTTGCTTTTTAAAAAATATTATATATATATATATATTAAATTTTAAAATATACTATTAAGAAGGAATGAAAACAGATTTAAATATTATATATATATATATATATATATATATATATATATATATTAAATTTTAAAATATATTGATCAAAGATTTTAATCCTCATATATAATGCACATTGCTCGTTACTTGAACGAAATATATAACCTTTGTATGACTTAACTCCATTAAAAAATAGCATAAATAAATACGTGAGTGACACGATTCAATTATACTAGATATTGTCATTATTAAAAAATGCTCTTTCAATGCAGTTCATTGATACAATTAATTTTGATATTTTGTCCTTATAAAAAATACGAAAGGTAGTAATAAAAAACATATATTAAATACTTATATTGGTGCTAAAAAAAAGGAAAACCAATTTGGTCGATGAATAATGAGAAATGCAAATTTGATCCTTAAAAAATTGAATTGTTTTTGTTGATTTAGTTAAAAAATTGAATTGTTGGTTACATTACTTTCTAATGGGAACTAAAATACCCCTTAAAATAATATTAAAAATATTAATTTGACCTCCATTTAATGTTTTTAGTGGAATCTCTATTAATTTTGTTGAAAATGAAATTCATAGCTTTTAATAAATAACAAACATTTATATAATACTTTAATATACTTTTAAATACATATTGCTGGTTATTTGAACGAAATATATAACCTTTGAATGACAAGACTCCATTAGAAAATAGCATACATATGTATGTGTGAGACACGAGTACTATTATCATTAATGAAAAACCACTCTTTCAATGTAGTTTATCGATATAAATAATTTTGATATCTTGTTCGTATAAAAAGCGAGAAATAGTAATACAAAACATAGAGTAAATATTTAAATTAGTCCTCGATAAAAAGGAAAATCAATTTGGTCAATGAATAATGAGAAATACGAATTTGATCCAAAAGGAAAGTTGAATTGTTTTTTTTCTTACGAACTTTAAAAAGTGAATTGTTGATTACATTACTTTCTAATAAGAACTAAAATATCCCTAAAAAACCCCTTGTCGGAAAAAAGTTATCGCTTAAAATAAAATTAAAAATATTAATTTGACCTCTATTTCATTTTTTTTTCGGTGGAACCTCTATTTAATGTTGTTGAAAATGAAATTAATATTTTGCAAAAAAAAGAAAATGAAATTAATACATTTAATATCTCTTGGAATAAAATAAGTTTTTTTTGTCTTGAACGATTTGGGTATTTATTCATTCAAAAGCATATTTAAGTTTATTTTTTTCAAGAAAATAGATTTACGTTTTGCGTAGACTAGAGTACTAGACCATAGTAGTGAGACTGTGAGTGAGCGTTTACTGTTCTTCTCCGTTTCGCAGCTCCGCCCCGATGCAATGGCGGAGCCTCCTTCCCTCACTTCTCTCTGTATCAATAGCCTCACACAAGAATTTCTCTTCGGTACAATTCTCATATTTGTTCTTTCTCTATCTTTACTTTAGTTCTTTTTAGATTTGGTGATTCTTGAATTTATGAGAATATAACCTAGAATTTTGAATTGGTTGCAGGGGATAATGTTTCTCTTTTTCAGGCTATATATGATCTCCCTCCCCATTTACTTGATGCCCTAATCACAAATTTACCCCCTGCCGCATTGAAGAAATTTCACCATCATATGTACGGTTAATTTATCGCTCTCACAATCATTCATAATTTAAGCACACATTATAGTCAATTATGTTTAAATAGAATACAGAATTGCGTCGCAGTTGTTGATATTTGGAAAACTGGCTGTGAAATGCTCTCTATGGGGCCGAATTGATGAGATAGGAAATTTTTTGATGTTGTGGTCCAAATACTGTTGCAGGGGGAGTCTGCTACATCTTTTCCTTTGATATATTAGCTGGAAACATCTCTTAGTCGTTATTTTTTTAAATTTCGTACATTTTTTCTTCTCAGTTATGTGTAGGCTAACCGTTTTTATCTGAACGACGAAAATTCTGAGGAAGTGAACATAGTTTATTGACCGGTGAAAGTTTTTGCGTTTTGAGTGCTAGCTGTCTTTTTTTGTTTGTTGTGTGGATAGCAGTAGAGTTTCTTAGTAGTATGGGGGTAATAGTTCTTTAGTTCTTGAGTGTTAGCTTATGCTGCTGTTTCTTTTGCTCTTTTGGTTATTTACCTGAGTTGGATCGCCGTGTATTTTTGGTACAAAAGAAAGTTCTGAGTCTTCTGACATGTAAAATTTTCCATTCAGCATTAACTTTAGTTTTTGATACAATATATAGCAAATTTTCAAAAAGAGAACAATAAGGTATTGGATGTAAGCTTATGGTGCTGTTTCCTTTTCTCTTTTGGTTACTTACCTGATTCAGATCGCCACGTATAGTTGGTACAAGTGAAAGTTCAGGCACGTAAAATTTTCTGTTCAACATTAAGTTTAGTTTTTGATACAATATATAGCAAATTTCAAAAACAGAACAATAAGGTCTTCTGCTAACTGAAAATGATTATATATCCGAAATATCCAACAGGTATGTGTCACCACACCACAACATAGTGAAAAGACATATCAAACGTCTACATTAACCGTAAAATAATATTATGCATTCCAAAATACTAGTGTACGTGATCAGTCTCAGCATCACAATGTTTATCATCGGAACAGGCCATTTCAGGACCTGGATGCGGACGGTTTTTCAAATGATGACTCAACAAACAAGAGAAAACGTGCCAGGTTGAGAAGAATTTCCTGCTCGTCTGATTTGTGCAAATGCATTCTAGTGTTATCATTATTGGTTATAAATGTGCACAAAATATTGTTATTACAGGGATTGTAATCTAGATACAGCTTGGCGGAAGTTGTTTGAGTTACGGTGGCCTGATCTCATTAATAAGATCCAACCAACCGACTGGCAGAATGCATACTGGGAAACCCATTTACAAAAGTATGAGAGCTATACTATAAAGCAAAATGTTATGCTTATCACTTGATATTGGTTTCACTCAAAACTTATGTTTTTATACAATCTACTTGAAATGACAGTTGTCTGGATGCAGCAGCAGAGATAGCACTAATCACATCTTTTAATGGACGTATAGGTGACATACAGGTTTCAGGTACTATGCTAATTTATTTTCTCAGTAGAGAAAATTTCTATGTAAAATTGCTTTCTAGCTCCAGATTAGAAAAATCTGTTCACTTTTGAAAGTGATTATTGAATAGTTCAATTTTTGCTCCTCAAACAAAAAATGTTGCCACCGTTCTTTTTTGTCAATGAAGAGATGTGATTGTAAGATATTGCTTTTCACTTTTAAGCGTCTAGATACTTTTTGAGACTTTGACACATTGAGTGCACTCCAGAATTTCTTTGACTGGTGACAGAATTTATGAGCAATATGGATGATTGAAAGTTTGTTAAAATGCTTGATTGTCGTTTTGGAAAAACCTTTGAAGAACCATTTGATTATTTAAATATTTGCTATGAGACCTCATGGGGATTATGCAATTGTGAAAAAAAAAACTAGTTGCCAAGAGTTTACTTTTGCCTCAATCACATTTACAATATCTGTATTGTATACTTAAGGTGTTATCAAATTTGGCACAAATAATCTTATTTTTGGGATGCATAACCCACTTCACTTCCTTTCTTTCCTCTTATTTTGTATCGATAATTGATTGAATTTTCTCTACTTTGCTCCTCTTCTTTTCAGACAGCATACTGAAATATATTGGTTTTGTGGGACATCCAAATAATTCAATGTGTGTCCGTTCAAAACTGTCTTACCATTGCCTACAGTTTGGCAGCCATGTGAGGTAGTAAGATGTTAAATTTTTACGATTTGTCATAATTCATATGAAAGCGACAATTTTGATATCCTTTAAATAATGAAGGAGAGAACCATGGATTTCGTTTGTGTATTCGTGGATAAAATTCTTTCTATTTGTAAAACCTCAAGAAGCCTATGTATTAGGGCACATATATAACTGCAAGAAGCCTATGTCTCAGAAAAACGGATGAAACCTCTTTTTTAGAAGAGTAAAAATAGCGAAATGGATAACCCAAATAGGGTGGCATAGACTGAAAACGGAGCTATGAAATGATCAAATATGATGCATTAAACAGCACTCTTGTAGTTCTTTTCTTTTTCATTTACTAATTGAATCATGTCTGACTTTTCAACTTCTTTGATGAGAACTAATGGGAAAAAGGATTTTTTCAATGAATTGCTTAATTTATTGATTCCTATACACAGAATTTCACTACTCATGCATGTATCGGAAGATTCTAAGTCATTTACAGTTCATCACATGATACGAATCATTGACTTGCCAAATTGTATTGAAATGTGCAATCCTAAGTCCTAACATCTATGATCAGTGCCTGTCATGACCAGTTCTTTAACTTCTTATATCACTTTGTCTTGCAGTTGTCTGAGACTACAAAATATTCTATGTACGGAAGAAACTTGTGTAAGTTGTGTTTTCTAGAATATCCTGAAAAACTGCTTGATTAACTCCATATATTTTATTGGTATATATCCTTTTGGAATCATAATCTTTATGTTTTCATCTTGCCAAATGCATCTGTAACTTTCACAACCTTACGGAAAGCACTGGCAGCTACTTGATTTTATGTTACCTCTTCCATCTCATAATATATATCTCCGAGAAAATTTTGATTTGTAAGATTGAGAGGTTGAGAGAGAGAGAGAGAGAGAGAGAGAGAGAGAGAGAGAGAGAGAGAGAGAGAAGTAATGAGTAAAACTTTTTTTGAATTGATTCAGAATACTAGAGAGTTCACACGATATAGTGAGTTCAAAATTACAAATGAATATGTTAGGGGCACTAACGAACCCCACCCCCCCAAAAAAGGGGATTGGTTAGTCTACTCGAAGAGAAAGGGGAAAAGGCCCAATTAAGGGGTTGAAGGGGCTGTTGTATTCAGTTCTGTTTTTCTGTTAGCTTTGTTGTAATTCTGTTTTTATAGTTATAAGGCAGTTAGGTCGTGTCCCTGATCATGCCCTCTATAAGTGGAAGGGGTAAGGGGTACTGACTCGGTGGAGACATCGTATGATTTTGTGAGTAATTGTTTACCGGAAGTTCCAGTGTGAAGAGAGTAACTCTCTTCTGTATGTACCTTTCTTTACGTTTCAATAAAATTCAGGGACGCGTAATTCCCTTTTTTGGGTTGGGGTTTATCAAAAATCTTAACAATATATTCTGAGTTTTTGTTTGTTATATGGTTTCACAAAGGGAAAATATGCACAAAAGGTGTAATCGGGATTTTGTTGAAACAGTTTGGAGGGAACATCAAATTTAGTGAGGATGTGGGGATGCAATTAATGAGGTAGACTGCTGTTAGGAAGGCTTAAATCCTATGTTTGGAGGGTGTGGAGGGTCCAGATGCTGAGAATCTGCCGTTTCCTTCTGTTAGACTATTTTGAAGGTGAGTGTAAGGACACAGGACTCTGAGTAATTCCAAATGAGTGTGAGGACATATGCTGGAAAGTGGGACGGGCTTGAAACTTTAAACTTCAATTTCTTCAATTGGAACAGGTTCAAACCTGCTTTCAATCTCTGAACCACAGATCTAAACTCCCGTGGTTGTCCTTCAAGTATAACATCAACGTGTTGTTGCTTTGTGACTGGTTCTCTTGTGTAGGCCAAATCATCAACCAGACTAGAGATCTGATACAGACGAGAAACTCCTAAACAGAGCGATCATCAAGTGCTGAAGCATGAAGTTCTGCGGGCAGTTAGCATGCCTTTGCTCGCTTGAGTTTTTGAAAGTGTCCATGAATGCGATCCCATAGTTCATAAGCATGAATGCGACTGAGCACTCGAGAGAGGATCGGAGTGGAAAGAGTGGATTGAAGCCGCGATAGGAACCACTGCCACTGGTCTTACTGGTGACAGGTGCAATAAGTTGGATTCACAATTCCAGCAAGATGATCGGAATCACATAGGTATTGCACCTGAACTTCTGGAAAGTAGATGAGTTTTGGAGACCGTACACGTTTACAGGCTCAATTTGCTGGTGCTGGAGAAGAAAATTTTTTCTCATCTAATTTATCAACAATATTTGGAGTGAAGGTAATTAATGGAAAAGACGAAGATTGCGAATTTGCGACTGCAATGATGTAGCATGAAATGGAGAAGACGAAGTCGCCATCCCGTGCGCTGTGTGGTGCCTATGGAGGCGCGGAGGAGGATTTTTAGGTGATGCCATGGATCAAATAGGCTTTATGATACCACGGTAGTTTCATAACTCCAGAGAGAAAAGTAATTCTTTCCATTTCTTAAAATGTGAATCTTACACGAATGAATCAACAGATTCAGGTTCCAGCTATTTATTAGTTATTATGTACTAGCTTGACCTTCATTCACACAACTGTTGTTCTACACCCTTGTAACTGCCGCTCTGAACTGACTACAGCTGTCAGCTGATGAGGCACTTACTAACTGCACCTATTATTACAAAGTACTAGTTTACTACCCACGATACACTAACAGTAGTTTACAGTTCAAGACATGTATTATATGATCTTCTAATAAATTTCAGCTCGTTGATGCTTTCAAACCACATAACATGTATGTTAATGTCATTGCCATCATATACTCTGACTTGCAGGGTTTGTTGAGGGGGTGCAAGCTGGAGAGTCTGGTGCTAAGATGTATCAGATCTAAGGAACAAGTAAGCTCCCTTCCTCCTACAGATATGTATATCTATATTATATATTTGTAGTTTTGTAAAAGTGAATATATATGTTCCAAATCTTTATTTGATTGTACTTTCAAGTTTTGCGCATCCTGTAATTGTGTTAAGTTGAGCTAAAATGAGGCATCCATAAATAATAAATCAGTAGTTGGCTAACAACTTTTCCCTTTTTACCAATTGACATCCTCTTTACTCTCTCTCTCTCTCTCTCTCATGGTCCATCCTAAGAAAGATTAGTCTCACTGAGAACGGGAGAAGTGATTGGGCCATTTGTATGTGATTGGTTAGGCAGTTCAAACTGATTGAACGATTAGGCTGTTATATATACTGATCAAATCGAAGGTTAGAAACCATGCCCCTTTATGCATAGTTACTATTGATGATGATTGATGATTATGCAGTCAACATCATTTGGTGGAAAAAGGTTTTGGTTGAGTAAATAGTGTATATTTGGCAATTCTGCATTCAACCCATTAATTCGGCTTTTTAGGTTTAGATTAGTCTATATGTATCAGTGACTGTACTCTATTCACCATTGAAAATATTGTTGAGATGTGGTGTAAATAGTAGATTTATTTATATGTGTATTCGGCCCAGGCCCGTTAGGTCTTCATATAGTATAGCCTATTTAAACTCATTAGTGCTTGTACTCTTTACACAACAACATATACAGTTAATAAGACGGAACTACAGCTGCTCTGTAGTCGCAGACGTAGGCAAACATTGGCCGAACTGCGTGACCAATATCGTCTCTCTATTCTTCGTCTCTATTTAACATGGTATCAAAAGCCTATGATCACTGGGCCTGAAAACCTAGCCGCCGCGCCGTCACGCTATTGAACCCTAGCTGTCCCGTTGATTGTTCATCCTCAACGGCCCTAGGTGCCACGAAAGTCATACAGTCCCTTTCAGCCGTACAGCGTCACCATTCATCCGTACGGAAGTCACTGTTCATCCGTACGGCGGTCACTGTTTATCCGTACGGCGTTACTGTTTATTCGCGCGCCAGTCACTATCCGTACGGCGTTACTGTTTATTCCGTACCACGCCTTTCTACTGCTCCTCTCTGATTGTGGTTAGCCTTCCCATTATTGTCAAAGATGAGTTCAACTTCAGAAAAGGACAAAAAACAAATCTGAATCGACAGGTAAGAGTCTCGTGTCTTATGCTTTCTCCGACAATCCCTCTATAACAACGGAGAAACTCAATGGTGATAATTATTTGAATTGGTCTGCCTCTGTCAAAATGTGGTTTATGGGACAACGGCTTTTAGATCACCTCACTAAGAATTTTACAGATATTGGTAACGATTTGCGTGAAGATTGGGAACAAGCAGATTGTCAATTGGTCTCTCTTTTGTGGCAATCCATTGAACCCTCCTTGCTGGTCCATTATCGTTCATACACCACTTGTTATGATATTTGGCAGAAGGCTAAGAATGTTTATTCTAATGATATCCAGCGTCTCCATGGTGTTATTCATAATTTAGCCACCCTTCAGATGACAGAAGATAACATCATGACATATGCTAATAAAGCTTAGTCAGCAGCAAATGAGTTCAAGCTCCTTGTGACCGACAATGACCCGAAGATGCTTGAAAAACTAGATAATGTGTGTATGATCTATGTTCTTCATGGTCTCCATCAAAAGTATGAGTCAGTACGGAGCAACATTCTTTTTGCATCAGACATTCCCTCAACAGAGGATCTTATCAGGTGTCTCGTACGTCTTCCTGGATTGGAAGGAACTGGAGGGAATGGATCTCAGACTAACATAGAATCTTCTGCTCTTGTTTCTAATTTTGCAGGTCGTGGGGGACGCGGTCGTGGTCGTAGGGGTGGTCGAGGAGGTCGTGTCGGAGGACGTCCTCAGTGCACTTATTGTAAGAAACTTGGTCATACTGAAGACAAGTGTTATTCCTTTCATGACTTTCCAGAGAAACCAGTAAATGTGACTCAGGTTAATGATTCTGAACAGAGAAGCACTAAACAAAATGTTCTTTCTGATGAGGAGTATAAGGCATTCCTGCTGTATAAGACTTCCCGGGCTTCATCATCAGCAACAGTTGCTCATTCTGGTAATTCTACAGTCTGTTTCTCTCAATCATCACCTGTTGACTCCTGGATTATGGACACTGGAGCTTCCGATTGCGTGGCTGGTAATCCATCTCTTTTATCCAAAATATCCCAACCCAACACCCCACATTATATTACCGTTGCTGACGGATCAAAAGTTAAAGCTAGTGGCATTGGTAAAGCCACTCCTCTTCCATCCTTACCCCTTGACAATGTTCTTCTTGTTCTCAATTGCCCATTTAATTTAATTTCAGTTAGTCGTCTGACTCGAAGCCTAAAATGTTCTGTAACTTTTGATGATGATTATTTTGTTATACAGGACCGGAGTACGAAGCGGACGATTGGTACAGGATATGAGTCACATAGACTTTACTACCTCCAGCCCATCCATCCTTCATCTACAATTGCCTCCACTTCTACTACAGAGTCCCCCAGTCTTCTTCATCGTCGGTTAGGTCATCCAAGTCTCAAGAAGTTCAAAGTTATGGTTCCTCATTTGTCTCATCTGCCGTCATTAGATTGTGAGTCTTGTCGGCTTGGGAAACATGTTCGCTCTTCCTTCCCTAGCAGTACTCAGTCTCAAGCTCGTTCTCCTTTTGATGTTCTTCACTCAGATGTATGGGGACCGAGTCGAGTCACTTCAGTCGTAGGACATAGATATTTTGTCACTTTTATTGATGAATTTCCTAGATGTACGTGGATCTACCTACTTAAGGATAGATCTGAACTTCTTGGTGTTTTTCAAATTTTTTTTAAGGAAATCAAAAATCAATTTGGTTGTTCTATTCGCACTTTACGCAGTGATAATGCGAAAGAATATTTTTCTACATCATTTAATTCTTTTATGGTTGAAAATGGCGTCATACATCAATCATCTTGTCCCCATACTCCACAACAAAATGGGATTGCTGAACGTAAGAACCGTCATATAATTGAAACAGCACGCACCTTACTTATTCATGCTAATGTTCCTTTGAAGTTTTGGGGGGATGCTGTCCTCACTGCAGGGCACTTGATTAATAGAATGCCATCCTCTGCTATCCAGAATAGGGTTCCTCATTCCATATTGTTTCCCGATGAGCCCTTGTTCCGTATCTCTCCTCGAGTCTTCGGATCCACTTGTTTTAATCATGATCTTACTCCGAGACTTGATAAATTGTCTGCTCGTGCAGTTAAGTGTGTCTTCCTTGGCTATTCAAGAGTTCAAAAAGGATATCGATGCTACTGTCCCTCCACACTTCGCTTCTACATGTCTGCTGATGTCACCTTCTTTGAGGATGCTCCCTTCTTTGCATCTCCAATTGAGTCTGAGTCTGTCTCTCAAGTATTACCTATTCCTAACCTTGTCCCGGTAGTTCCTCTCCCACCCATCATTGACCAGATAGATCACCCCTCTCCTACGGGAATTCCTAGTCCTTCTAGGCCCCCCCTTGCAAACTTATCAACGCCGTGCTCGTCTCCCTCCTGTCGACCCACCTCCTACCGAAGATCCTAGTGACTCATCTCCTGCCCTGGTTCCCTCTTCTACTCCGGATCCGCCTCCCGAGTCAGAAGACCCTCCTATTGCAGTGCCCAAAGGTACACGTTCCACCCGTAACCCTCATCCTATTTATAATTTCCTCAGCTATCACTGCTTATCACCTTCGCATTATACATTTGTCTCTGCTATTTCTTCCATCACCATTCCTAAGTCCACGCAGGAAGCTCTTTCTCATTCAGGTTGGAGACAAGCTATGATTGATGACATGACAGCCTTAGAATCTAACCAGACATGGACTCTTGTGCCGCCTCCTCCTGGTAAATCTATTGTTGGGTGTCGTTGGGTATATACTGTCAAAGTTGGTCCAGACGGGAGTTTTGATCGTCTGAAAGCACGCCTCGTTGCTAAGGGCTATACTGAGGTTTTTGGCCTTGATTACAGTGATACTTTCTCACCGGTGGCTAAAATGGCTTCTGTTCGTCTATTCCTTTCTATGGCTGCAATGCGACATTGGCCATTGTATCAACTAGACATCAAGAATGCGTTTCTCCATGGAGATCTAGAAGAAGAAGTTTATCTGGAGCAACCACCTGGTTTTGTTGCTCAGGGGGAGTGTCGTGGGTATGTCTGTCGACTTCACAAAGCCTTGTATGGTCTTAAACAATCCCCTCGAGCATGGTTTGGGAGATTCAGTAGTGTTGTTCAAGAGTATGGCATGATTCGGAGTGAAGCTAACCACTCTGTCTTTTATAAGTTCTCCTCTCACAAATGTATTTATCTGGTTGTCTATGTCGATGATATTGTCATTACAGGTAATGATCATCATGGGATTGCAGGACTTAAACAACATCTAGTCCACCACTTTCAGGTCAAATTTTTTGGAAAGTTACGTTACTTTCTTGGCATTGAGGTAGCTCATTCTAAGGCAGGGATTGCTATTTCCCAGAGAAAGTATGCTTTGGATATTTTAAAAGAAACCAAAATGCTGGATTGCAAGCCAATTGACTCTCCTATGGATCCTAATGTCAAGATCCTACCAGATCAGGGGGAGCCATTTTCAGATCCAGGAAGGTATAGGAGGCTAGTTGGAAAGTTAAATTACTTGACCATGATGAGGCCAGATATTTCATATGCTGTTAGTGTGGTGAGTCAATTCCTAAATTCTCCTTGTGACAGTTATTGGGATGCCGTTGTTAGAATCCTGAGGTATATCAAGGGAGCTCCTGGAAAAGGTCTTGTTTACACGGATAGAGGTGATTCAAATATTGTCGCTTACACAGATACTGATTGGGCTGGTTGCCGATTTGATAGAAGGTCCACATCTGGGTATTGTGTTCTTATTGGTGGAAATCTAATTTCATGGAAAAGTAAAAAGCAAAATGTTGTTGCCAGATCCAGTGCTGAGGCTGAATATCGAGCTATGGCGCTTACCACTCAGGAGCGCACGTGGCTGAAACATCTTCTCCAAGAGTTGCGTTTTTGTAAAATAGGCACTATGAGTCTCATCTGTGATAATCAAGCAGCCCTACATATTGCGTCCAATCCAGTCTTTCATGAGCGAACCAAACATATTGAAGTTGATTGTCACTTTGTTCGTGAGAAGATTGTGTCCGGCGACATTGCTACTTCATTTGTTGGTTCTAATGATCAATTGACAGACATCTTTACAAAAGCTCTTCGAGGACCAAGGATAACTTACACATGTGACAAACTGGATGCCTACAATCTATACGCTCCAGCTTGAGGGGGAGTGTTGAGATGTGGTGTAAATAGTAGATTTATTTATATGTGTATTCGGCCCAGGCCCGTTAGGTTTTCATATAGTATAGCCTAGTTAAACTCATTAGTGTTTGTACTCTTTACACAACAACATATACAGTTAATAAGACGGAACTACAGCTGCTCTGTAGTCGCAGACGTAGGCAAACATTGGCCGAACTGCGTGACCAATATCGTCTCTCTATTCTTCGTCTCTATTTAACAAATTTAACAAATATATCAGCAAATACTTTTCTACATGGTATCAAGAGCTCCCGGCCTTGGGGGCCTCACTTCCGCATAAACCCTAGTCGCCTTCATTGCAGTCTTTTTGATGCCTTGCTCCTTATTAGCTTTTTTTTTTCATCATCCTTGCTGTTACTATACTGAAGGAACAACACTGTCGTTTTTTCTTCGAGCCTTCTCTTTCATTCGCAACTGTTATCACCATAACACCAAGTTAACGATCTAGATGATTTACCGATTGCTTTAGTAAAGAAAAAATATCTTGTGCAAAATATCCTATTTCTCAATTTGTCTCTTCTAAACATCTTTTCAGCAAATGTTTGAGTTTCACTTGCATACACTGTGAACTCCAGATTGGTCTGTTGGATTATTTTCCTTTGCAAAGATGAATTTATTAATCAATATGTTTTCCAAGTGTAAATACCTCTTTATGACCCTGATAGTTTCATATGCATTGGTTCACAGGTTGATGGATTGTGCAAGCTTATCGCTCAGCATAGCAGAACATTAACATCACTGGAATTTATTCACTGCACAGTCTACAAAGATTTTATAAATGCAATATTTGATTCTGTTCTCATAAAGGGTGTAAAAAAACATGGGATCAAACACCTCTCAATCGTTGCCTCAAGTTTGGAACCATGCAAAGTTTTACCTAGTGGGCTTGTGTCATTTTTGTCCACAGCAAGGTACACAAGTTAATTGACTTATGTATATTTTTTGGTTAAATGATTGACTTATATATGTGTCTCTCTCTGTCTGTGTCTTGGCTAACCTGAGAAGCATACACCTTTTGATAATGACTTAGATCTGACATGCAAGTTAATCTCCCACTCTTTTCCTCACATGACAATCAAAACATCATACTATTTAAATCATTTGCAATAGTTTGCTTGCTTTTCTTTTGACAAAACAATAGTTTACTTAATTAATTATGATTTTCGCTGTGCTTATCGAAACTCATACTATTTAAATCATTTGCCATAGTTTGCTTAGTTAATTATGATTTTTTGCTGTGTTTCACTTGGACTCATGACTAGATCATAGCTGTTCTGTCTGTTAAGTGCTTCTTAGAATGTGGTTAAGGCCTAACTCAACCCCACAAAACCGACTTGTAAGGTGAGGGATGCCTCCCACTTATAAACTCATTTTCAGGCCATATCACATCCGATGTGAGACTCTTAACACCCCCCCTCACGCCCAGGAATAGACATCTGGAGCGTGACCCGAGTGGCCCAGGAATAGACATCTGGAGCATGACCCAACAATGGGTGGCCCAACGGATCTTGGATGGGCCGAGTGACACTGCTGCACTTGCATCTCAACGCAACCATCAGGGACGCTCTCGTGATCCTCCATCCAAGTCCAAGAATCGCCCTAAGTGTGATCACTGCCACAATCTGGGGCATACGATTGATCAATGCTGGAAATTACACGGGCGCCCCCCTCGCACTGTTAATGCAGCTCAGACTCCTCCAATAGAGACACCTGAGGCCTCAACTAAGGCTAAACCAACTCCATCTGACTACGAAGATTTTCTCCAATGGTTTGAGAATCGCCAAAACTCTGGATCCACTGCTTCAAGTGCACAGACTGGTAAATCATTTGCTTGCGCCTCTCAGTCATCTTCCCTTGGCCCTTGGGCCCTTGATACAGGTGCTTCTGATCATATCACTGGCAATAAAGCTCTTTTATCCTCTCTTTCTACATCTGGTTACTTACCTACCCTCACCTCAGCCAGTGGAACTCAAACACAAGCCCGAGGGATTGGCACTGCCCAACTCCTCCCCTCCTTATCTGTTGACAATGTTCTTTATGTTCCTGAATGTCCATTTAATTTAATTTTTGTTAAACGTTTGACTGAGTCCATTGATTGTGCTGTTACCTTTACTAAGAAAGATGTTACCTTGCAGGATCGGATCACGAAACAGATGATTGGCGCCGGATGTGAGTCGAATGGCCTTTATTATCTCTCCTCAACCAAGGCTTGTGCAACCACAAATTCTCCTCTTACAGTACATGCCCAGTTGGGTCATCCTGGTCTTCAAAAACTCCAAAAGTTGGTGCCGAGTCTTACTAAATTGTCTAGTTTGGATTGTGAGTCGTGTCAGTTAGGGAAACACACTCGTAGTCATTTCCCTAATAGAGTCAATAAACGGGCTTCGTCCCCTTTTGCTTTAGTTCACTCTGATGTTTGGGGTCCGTCTCGTACTACCAATACTTTTGGGTCTAGATATTTTGTTACTTTTATTGATGACTTTTCCCGTTGTACGTGGTTATTTTTAATGAAGAATCGGTCCGAGTTATTCTCTATCTTTGAGCAATTTTATAAAGAAATTAAAACTCAATTTGGTGTGTCCATTCAAACTTTGCGTAGTGATAATGCCCAAGAATATTTATCACAACAATTCCAAAATTTTATGGCATCTAATGGCATTCTTCACCAAACCTCTTGTGCTTACACACCTCAGCAAAATGGGGTTGCCGAACGCAAAAATCGGCATCTCATTGAAACTACACGGACCTTTCTCCTTCACGGTAACCTCCCCACTCGATTTTGGGGGGATGCGGTTCTAACGGCTTGTTACCTTATAAATCGCATGCCCTCCTCTGTTCTTGACGACCAAACACCACACTCTCATTTTTCCTCATACCCCACTACACTCGCTTCAGTCACGTGTATTTGGGTCCACATGTTTTGTCCACAATCTCTCTCCTGGTATTGACAAACTCTCGGCTCGGTCACTAAAATGTGTCTTCCTTGGTTATCATCGGTCTCAAAAAGGCTACCGTTGTTACTCTCCTACTCTTCAACGTTACCTCATATCTGCCGATGTTACCTTCTTTGAGTCTGTCCCTTACTTTGAGTCGTCCAACTCAACACAAGAACCTCTTTCCGCAGCTCTTCCCTTGCCTCCCGTGTCTATTTCCCTTGAGTCTGTCACCACAGAGGTCCCTTCTGTCGACCCTCCGGCTGCACCTCCACTACAAACATATCACCGTCGCCAGCGACCACCTGTGGTACACATCCCTGCCCCAGTGTCTACTTCAGAGGCCATTCCAGACTCACCGCCAGCGCCATCTCTTGTTCCAGATCCGGTTCTGCCACCTGAGCCTGACCTCCCCATTGCTATTCGTAAAGGTATACGGTCCACTCGTAACACATCCCCTCATTACATTGCTTTGAGTTATCACCGTCTTTCACCTTTGCATTACACTTGTCTTGCTTCTTTGTCTTCTGTTAGTATTCCTAAATCTGTAGATGAAGCTTTATCCCATCCTGAGTGGAGGCAAGCAATGATTGACGAGATGTGTGCTCTTCAAAGCAGTGGTACTTGGGAATTGGTACCTCTACCTTCTGGGAAGTCTTTAGTCGGTTGTCGTTGGTTGTATACTGTCAAGGTTGGGCCTGATGGTAAGATTGATCGGTTTAAGGCTCGGTTGGTGGCCAAATGATACACTCAGATATTTGGGCTGGATTATAGCGACACATTCTCTCCGGTCGCCAAGATGGCCTCAGTTAGACTCTTCCTCTCTATTGCAGCTATCCGACACTGGCCTCTTTATCAACTTGACATCAAAAATGCCTTCTTGCATGGTGACCTTGAAGAGGAAGTTTATATGGAGCAACCTCCAGGGTTTGTTGCTCAGGGGGAGTCCTCGAGCATGGTTTGTCAAGTTCACAGGTCACTTTATGGTCTTAAACAATCTCCACGAGCCTGGTTTGGCAGATTTAGCACTGTGGTACAACAGTTTGGCATGACTCGTAGTGAAGCTGACCACTCTGTATTCTACCGACATTCAGCCCAGGGATGCTTCTATCTAATTGTTTATGTGGATGATATTGTTATAACTGGTAGTGATCAGCAGGGCATACTTCAATTGAAGCAACATCTCTCTAACCAGTTTCAGACTAAAGACCTTGGCCGACTCCGTTACTTCTTGGGTATTGAGGTAGCCCAATCTAAGGATGGTCTTGTAATTTCACAGAGGAAATATGCTATGGATATTCTTGAAGAGACAGGTCTATTGAATGCCAAACCAGTTGACACTCCCATGGATCCAAATGTCAAACTTCTACCCAATCAGGGGGAGCCTCTTTCAGATCCTGGGAGATACAGAAGACTGGTTGGGAAGTTAAATTATCTTACTGTCACACGCCCAGATATTTCCTTTGCAGTCAGTGTGGTAAGTCAATTCTTAAATTCACCTTGTCAAGATCATTGGGATGCCGTCATTCGAATCCTAAAGTATGTTAAAAGCGCTCCAGGAAAAGGTCTCATTTATGAAGATAGAGGGCACACTCAGATAGTTGGTTATTCAGACGCTGATTGGGCAGGCTCACCCATCGATAGGCGATCCACTTCTAGGTATTGCGTACTAGTTAGAGGAAATCTAATATCCTGGAAAAGTAAAAAGCAAAATGTTATTGCAAGATCTAGTGCTGAAGCCGAATATAGAGCCATGGCCTTAGTAACACAAGAGCTTATTTGGTTAAAACAATTACTCAAAGAGCTTCACTTTCAAGGTGATGAGAAAATGACTCTCATATGTGATAATCAAGCGGCATTGCATATTGCCTCTAATCCGGTTTTTCATGAGAGGACTAAGCACATTGAAGTAGATTGTCACTTCGTTCGAGAGAAGATTGAATCAGGAGACATCTCCACAAGTTTTGTCAAGTCAAATGATCAATTGGCCGATGTCTTCACTAAATCTCTAAGAGGGCCTCGAACCAACTACATATGTAACAAGCTCAGTGCATATGACTTATATGCTCCAGCTTGAGGGGGAGTGTTGATTAAGTTATATATATGTTGTAATTATAATTGTAATTATCCGGCCCATTTATAAGGCCCATTAGGGTTAGTCTTAGAATAGTCTATATATATCATTTACCACTTGTATACAATACACGGTATTTCAATATATGTCTCTCAGTTTTCTCATTTCACAGTGCTTATCTTCTTTCATGCTGGTGCTGCTACTAGGTCCCTGTGCTCATTAAAACTATCCGAAAGCCACCTTGGACGGCCTTTTGCAAAAGCTCTTTTTGCAACTCTTCTTGATTTTTCCTCTAGCATATCTATCCTTGACCTTTCTGAAAATGGAGTAAGTTTTTTATCTAGATAATCTACTTTCTGTATTTTGTCTTATTATTGTAAGCTAACATAAAGTTTCATTCATACTCGTCAAGATAGCGGGATGGCTTTCTGACTTTAACAGGAGATTCCCAAAAGGAAAGTCCTTGCAATCGTTGCGTGTACTCAATCTGAGGTAGCACCATACTAAATAGCTGTATGTTTTCTGTGTGATATGAAAACACTTTAATAATCGACTTTAGTTGGCTGGGATGGAAATTTGTATGTGTGCAGAAAATATGTCATAGTGTTTCTCTATAACTTTATTACGCTTTTTGTACATATCTATGCATGGTGTCTTGATTCGATCGTTTTTTTTTTGTTTAGTTTAATATGAGCTGCTGTAAGATAGTGTTGATCAGCATGTCTAACTAATGTTTTCCATTTCAGTCAGCATTTTATGAACAGAAAGAGTTTTTAATCTGGTTTTAGTCTCATAGGGGAAACAATTTAAAGAAAGCTGATGCAGAAAGTCTTAGATATGCTCTTGCTTGCATGCCTAACTTGGAGGACCTGGATTTAAGTGACAATTCGATTGGGGATGAAGGAATCAGGTCAATTGTATTTCAATTTTGTAGCTAATTTTGATTATACAAAATTAGAGGAGTGTCTAATTGTCTATCATCAAACATACAGGAAGTTAACTCCCTGTTTTGTTGAAACATCTGAAACGTGCTCCCACATGACTTGTTTGAAATTTGAGAGTTGTGAGTTGTCCTTTGATGGAGTGAATCATCTCCTGCGTTCCCTAACTACCTTTAAAGGGCCATTGAAGTCTCTTTCTGTTGCTGACAATTACCTTGGCAGGTTTGTGTATATATACAATAAAATCTCATTACTCATCACTCAATTCATCTCTCCATCTGTATTCTGATTGATTTTTCATATGAAGACGAGTTGCAGAAGCTCTGGGAAGTTTTTTGAGCACGCCTATCGAAATAGTTGATCTTGCAGGCATTGGATTTGGTCCATCCGGTTTTCAAGAGATTCAAAATTTTATAAGGGGGGAGCTTAATTTGGTGAAAATCAATATAAGGTTAGAATTAATAGCTAATATCATGCTATTTTTTATGTTTAATGTCATATAATGAAATGACTCATTTTTCCTTATTGGCAGCAAAAACCGTGGTGGGATTGAAACAGCCAAGTTTTTGTCAAAACTCTTGCCACATGCTCCACAACTAACTGATGTGAATGCAGCAAGCAATCTTATGCCGGTTGAATCATTATCCATCATCTCCACTGCTTTAAAATGTGCAAAAGGTACTTGTGCTGTTAATATCTTTTCTATTGGTGACCTCTTGCCTCTTAGATGCTGGCAGGTAGTAACTGTGTGATTATTAAATTGATTCGTTGCTTAACCATGCCCACTAAACTCCCATCTATGGCTATGTTGTCAATAGCATGTGAGGGCCTCTATGGAGGTCTGCAGCTGTTTGCACACTCTAGGGATGCATTTCTCGAAACGTCTGAAAACCCAAAATACTCGCAAAATTTTATAGTTAGTGATGTAGGTATTTTCTTGTTTTTGGGTCAAAAAACAGGGGTTTCAAAGCTGAACTCCCTTTGTGGAATGATAACTATTATATCAACTCATATGCGCCTTTAGTCACTTGTACTCCGCACCCATCTGGCATTTTTAAATTTTTGAGCATGTCTACTTACATAGCATGAATTGTTTAATCTTTTTTTTTATCAGTATGAATTGATTAATCTGTACAAAAAAAAATTAGAATAGTGCCCTATGCACCGCTATCCAAAATTAATAACTAATGATATGTGGTTTCTAAGATACTGTTAGTATCATATTGTAGTTGCAATAAGCAACTGATTTCAGCTAGAATACTCCTAGTTCAGCATCCTTTTTTACTAGAACTTATCTGATATCTTCTAGGACAGTACTTGTTGAACCAATATAAATTTAAATCTAGATAACTAAAATGCATTTTGAAGCACCAAAAATTTATGTTTCGAATCTTGGACAGCTTCAAATTTAACTATGTGAAAGTTATTTTTGCTATAGGTAATGTTCGGCATTTGGACTTGAGTGGACATACATGGGACTATAAGCCAGAGCATGTTTCCCTGTGCAGTGACTTTGTACATGATGAAAAGCCTATATTGATTCTTCCAAAACCATTAGCCGTTGCTGCTCCTTATGACAATGATCCTTAGAAATCAAAATTTGTTTGATTTCAATTATGTTGTATACTGCATATACAATTAAAAGTTGTTTTTGTTTTCTTTCTCTGTCATCATGTATGTTAGCTCAGTTTCATGCATGATGCTGAGAAATTTTGATTAGTTTTTCCATGTCTTGCTAGATCACTTCACAGTAGAACATAGTTATGAAAACTTAATACCTGCTTATAGTACTGATAGATTTCTCTTGTGTGTTTTTAAGCAATCCGCACCCATCTGGCATTTTTAAATTTTTGAGCATGTCTACTTACTAGTCTTCCTTACGGTTTCCAATTTTACGGTAGTTAGTAGTTCATTAGATGCTGTGCTGCCTGGGGGGCATATGTAGTTTATTTACTGTACACGTATCAACTAAAAAGACACCTTTTTTTTCGAACCAAAAAAAGACGAATTTTTTTAATGACGCTATTGAAACGCTTGATTTATGGTTGGTTATTTTCATAAAGGGTTCGACAATCCACTGTTCTCTCAGGTTCGGATCCATTATTTGCACCAGAATGTTAGTGACATCGCTTTTTGCACGTGTGTATGTCAGCTTTGCTTTCTGCATGGATTATTAAAGTTAATCTGGTTTGTTTACACATTCTTGCAAATGTGAGCTGTTAGACTTGTGATTAATTTGTAATAACAACTTGCTTTCAAAGCTTTTATACAATAATCATGTCAGAATCTTGGTTTTTTAATAAGGAAAAAACATTCATTTATACTTTTTGTGGTCTTAAGTGTGGATTTTAACTAGGGGTGTGCAAACAATAAGGTTAACCAGCCCACATTAACTAATTGGACCACACCACACCAAAAAAGCCCATATCCATTTACATGGTTTTTGAACCAGACCTATTTTTAAAATAAAATCAGTGCTCTAATTTAAAAACAGTAAACCGGTTTGCAAACATTAACCCAATTACTTAATATCTCTTCTTTTCTCAAATCACAAAACGCAAATTTGACACTAGCGTGAAGAACGCTAAATCCCAAATCGCTACCCTCTCTAAAATGCAAACATCAAAATCGAGTAGAAACTAATGTTCTTGCGCGCAGAAGAATCAAATCACAGAGAAGAATCGAATCGCTATACCTAATTTCAGAATCGCGAAGAAGAATCGAATCTCACTCTCGTTCACGCGTCAGATTCTTCTTCTTCAAATCTTGCTTCATTATTGTTCTCCTTCAGGTTTTTTCTTTTTCTGCCATATTTCGCATTAAAAGGAGTAAAGTGTTGTTTTTGATATGAAGTTATTAACTTCTGTATATTTGTGCAAGTATTAGAAGTATTTGTGCAGTTATTAACTTCTGATATTGAGGTCATGTTTAATTGGTTGAGCAGATATTAGATATTAGACTCTTGGTTAAGAAGATGGTTAATTAACTCACTGAATATGCCAAACAAAAAATGAGCAACCTTCATGACTAATTTGACCCTTTCTTCTGCCTTTTGTAAGTGGATTGAGGAATATAATATGTAAGTGGTTAAGATAATAGATTCTGTCTTTTGTTATTAGAAACTTGTCTAAGACAGAAACCTTAACATGGTTTCTTACTGTGCTGAAGGTGTGTTTGATGGTCATGGTCCTTCCAATAAAATGATATTAGTCTCCTGTATTTCACTAAACATGGTTTTATAATAGATTTAAACACATCTCAAATCATAAATTTTTCATGTTGCATTGTGGTTGACCTTTTTTTATAATAGTTCAAGCTTCCAGTGACTGATAAAAACTTAGTTCAATCTCTTTTGATTTGCAATTATGTGTGAAACTGTTTTTGATTTAGTTGTTTATGTTTTAGTGAGTACTAATTCAGATTTTCTTGAAGTGTGTAGATCTGTTTGTCATTTGGTAATATGGATCCTCATGATGGCTCCGAGACAGCAAATGTATGTTACTGAATTGACTAAGGACACAGGTATGATTACAAGTGAAGATTGGGATCATGTTCAATTCCTTCTTCCATTTTTAAAAATTTTCTATAATGCTACACTGTGCATTTCTGGGACTTCATATTTGACCAGCAACCTTTATATGTATGAAGTTTTTGGTATTGGAAAAGAAATTTCAATAATGTGTAATTCTGGTGATGAAAAGGCAAAGTCAATGGCTATAAGGATGAAGACAAAATATAATAAGTATTGGGGAAATCCTGACAGCCTTAACATGTTGTTGTTGACTGCTCTTGTACTCGATCCTTGACGTAAATTGAAGTTTGTGGAATGGATGTCGTGTAAGATTTATAGTAGTGCTGACGCGGCTTCTTTAAAAGACAAATTAGAGTTGCATTTGAAATCTATTTATGAGGAATATTCTGGTGTGGTCGTGTCTGTAAGTAATCATGTCAATCAGTCGGGTGCTACTGAAGAAATTGATGCGTATGATTGTTCTGAATTCTACGCCACAAATGGGTGCAGCACAACAGAGTATGAATTCACGAAGTATTTTAAAGAAGATTTAGAACAGCGTAGCCCAGATTTTGATTTGCTAGAATGGTGGAAGGTAAACTCCAGCCGATTCCCAATTCTTGGTAAAATTGCAAGAGATGTATTAGCTATACCTATTTCCACTGTTGCCTCTGAAGCTGCTTTTAGTACTGGGGGGAGAGTCCTTGATGACTATCGTAGTTCTTTAACCCCTACTATGGTGGAAGCACTCATTTGTAGCCAAGATTGGCTCAAAGGAGCATCTTCAACGCTTCTTACTACCGATGATCTTGATGAACTTGAGCAAATTGAATGAGGTAAAGTACAAAAAGATGTAGTTAATTACTTATTATACTTGATATATAATAAAATTTATTTCTTTGTTTTGTAGAAGTATTTGTTGCGCAAGATGTCGGTAGCTCTTCGGTCCCAATTACACTTGAGGATGATTGATGGCATCTAAAATCTGATAGTACAGGTTAGTTATTAACACATTTGTATGTTGTAATTTAACAATTTAACAACAACATATGCTCATTAATATTAGTTGTAAGTAGTCACTAAACTGTATGTCAGTGGTTGAATTTCTATATGCTGTCATTTTGTATATACTAATTGATATAGTCTGCTTAGAGCTGATAATTATTATAGCCTGTGTGTTTAAATTGGATTACAACCTTTTCTTGAAGGCAACGTTTTTTTGTTTCAAAATTGCATCAGGTATTGATGATCAGTGCAAGAATGGAGGAGTCAAAAACTTTGTTAAGCTTTTGAGTGATTGGACTGGTTCTCAAGGATACTGGTTGTATACCAATGTTAAACTTTGTTAAGCTTTTGAGTGATTGGTTTGGTTCTCAAGGATACTGCTTATATGCTAATGTTAAACTTTGTTAAGCTTTTGAGTATTTGGTCTGGTTCCATATTGTTATGCCAAGGAGACAATTTTATGTATTTTACTAATGTTCGATTTAAATGTAATTTTTATAGCCATCGTGAGTCAATACAAAAAAAAATAAGCAGTTTTTAAAGTAATAAAACTAGTTTTTCTGCAGTTGGTAACTGATTCAGTCCAAAAAAATCCTTTTTTTCAACAGATCTGCGAAAATTGGTTTGGCCAAAAACTGGTTTGCGAATAGGGTAACCCCAAAAAGCCGGTTTTAAAACGGAAACTGGTTTAAAACCAAACCGAAACCAATTTGGTGTAAAAACCATTTTTTTGCAAAAACGGTTTCTGAACCGAATTGCTTATCTGGTGCAGTTTGGTGCAGTTCTTGCACCATGGACACCCCTAATTTTAACTTTGACATTCATGTGGTTCCACCTTAGTTATTGATTTCATAATAGACTTCACACTTCATTGCCCAACCTACATCATCAAGGTATATGAGAGATGAAAAAGACATTCCACCGATGAGATGATGAAACATAGTAGGGTCATCTTATAATGGAATCCCTGAAAGAACAGTGTTAGGATAGAGATGCATTATTATCAACATAGTTTTTTGTCCCTACTATAACATTAGTTATTAGTCATGCATTTGGCACCATGTTTTTACTAAAACACCCCCCTAAAAGTATTTCTTTGAAAGTTTATTTCCAGGTGACATAAATTATCCAAAATAAACCTGTGGAAGTACACATCCCAAAGTTAATTTCATGATGAGAGTGCATACTAGCAAAAACATGTGGGTGTTAATAGTTACTCCTTACATTTTTTAATTGAAAAGTTTGTTTCAAAACAGTAGACTAATACCTCATGGGATTTTTTTTTTTACCCCCATCATCTCCCCAGCTACCCCCATCGACCCTGCGAAAAGACGCAATTGCCCTTAACAAAATTTAAAAATCCCGAACGTATCCTGATTTCAATTTTTTTTTTTGGAAATCGGATTTAGGTAAATCCGATTTCCACTAAAAATTTTAAAAAATTTAAATCGGATTTAGGTAAATCCGATTTCCACTAAAAATTTAAAAAATTTAAATCGGATTTATTTAAGATGGGGTAGATCCGCTTTTAAAAATAACAAATCGGATTTACCTTAAGTGGGCTAAATCCGATTTGTTATTTTTAAAAGCGGATCTACCCCATCATATAAGGTAAATCCGCTTTGAAAAATAACCAAAGCGGATTTACCTTATGTGGGGGTAAATCCGCTTTGTTAACCTAATTAATAAATAAATAAATCAGTTAAAATTTTAGAAACAAATTTCGACCGTCTTTTGGTTCTGTTTAGTGTGTAGTTCGTTAACACGTGACGATATTGTACGCCGGGAGAATAATTTAGGCTAAAAAATCAGTTTTCGGGCAACCTACTCAAATTGTAATGAAACCACATTCTTTAAATCCGAAAAATATCAAGGATCAATACTCCTCAAGAAGGAACTTCTTTCAGGACTGGGGACCTCAAAATCCCAAATTCCATCGTTTACTATTTTTTATTAATTTTTTTAATTTTTCATAATCTCCAAAAAATCTGAAAAAATTTGCATAACCTTATTTTGGTTTTATTAGATTTTTAGTGGTGTTTTTATAATTTTTGGATTAGTTTTGGCTGTTTAACAGATTTTTAGTAGCATTTTATAACCTTTTTTAAACACATTAAATAAAAAACAATTTTTTTTAATAACAAAATCGGATTTACCTTAGGTGGGATAAATCCGATTTTCTTTTTTTTAGGGAAATCGGATTTACCTTAGGTGGGATAAATCCGATTTTCTCTTTTTTTAGGGAAATCGGATTTATGTGCCCACCAGGTAAATCCGATTTCCAAAATAACAAAGCGGATTTACCTTCAGCTAAGGTAAATCCGCTTTGTTATTTTTGAAATCGGATTTACCTATTGGGAACCCCCATCTGAGGTAAATCCGACTTTAAAAATAACAAAGCGGATTTACCTCAAATGGAGGTAAATCCGAGCGAACTGAAAATTGGGCAGGGGTATTTTCGGGTTTCACTTTTATGTGGGGGTAGCTAGGGAGATGATGGGGGTAAAAAAAAAAAAAAGACCCATACCTCATTTCAATTTAGGGACTGTAGCCCATTGTCCCTTTTTAAAATACCTAAGAATTTCCAAGCGTTCTTGACCAAAAAAAAAGAGAATTTCCAAGCGTTTTGCATCGCCCAACCTGTAGAGTTACAAGCAACTGCATTGGCTTTTATCTTATTGAACTGAAATAATGTTAGTATATAAGACCCGCTAATGACTAACATGCTAAAGCAAAAGGGGAAGTGGACAATCTTTTTTTAAAAAAATCAAATAATAATAATAATATATCTTTTTAAAATTTTGAACTATGTCCAAAATGGGTTGTTGATTAGGCTTTGTCATGAAGTAAGCCTTTTTTTCAATCTCTCTTTGTGGCAGTTTCCATCAACTAATATCAAAGCTTATCCTTTCTCGAAATTTATTTAACAAACTGTGTATAGTAATAATGCATTTAAAAGACATGTGAACAAACAACTTTTAGTTTTTATGAGGAGGAAGTGGAACTACTTATATATTTTAATATGAAGTCTTAACCATCATTGCATGATGAATATGTGGAGATGCAGGGTATCATGATTCATGGGACCATCTTGATGTCTACTTTGCACGTTGCCATTGGACAAAAGTGAAGCTTTCACCATCTTTGTAGTTCGCTTGTTTACAAGTTGATACTATACTATGGTTTCATGAATTCTCATATTCATAAGAAGCAACAATTTGTTGCTTCTTATTGAAGATACATTTGCCATATTGCAACATAAATATAAATATGCACTTGCTTGCTTGAAAGTCAATTAAATTCTTTATCAGAAAAAAAAAAGAAAATCCATTAATTCCATAAAATGATCACCTACGCAGACAAATTAAACCAGACACTAATGGAAAAAAGCATTTTATATCGGTTAAAATTGATATAAAAAGTGTAATTTTAATTACAAAACTACCACCGCGTCACTTTTAACATCAGGCCGTTTTTAACCGATATAAATAGCAGTTATAAAAAGCATTTTTCCCACTAGTGAGACACACTTTATTCGTTTTATATAAATGTGTTGTCCATGTAAATTTTTTTGGCATAGTTTAACTTGCAAGCAAGTCACTTGATACAATAATGTTATTCAGCCAAATTTGGAGAGCCAAATTTAGCCAAATGTACCAATACGTATACATATGTATTGCGTGGGACCCAATGGAAAGGTTAAATAAAATAAAATAATAATAAACTTGACTCAATTAAAAAAGGAAAGAAACACTGGAAACGAAATTTGAAGGAACGACATATCGTTCTTCTTCTTCTTCTCCACATTTCTAGGTTGCCAACCTCTCCACCACTCTCTCATCACTCGCACAATTTTCTCATCAGTCGCACAAAAAGATGAGTCGTCCAAGTATGTCATGACTTCCATGGAACTACGAACAACTCGTGTTTCTTTCTCAGCGAACACCTCTCATCTCTCATCACTAGGATTCCATGGAAACTTTTGATGATTCTCCAAGCCTAAAGCCTAAAGCCTTCAACTCTGTTCATCAGGTATGACCAAATTCGCCATGGTATGCTTTTTCGATTCTCTTTCTTTCTCTTAGTTTCATGGATTGGACTCTGATGAACCATCACTTTTTAGTTTTTTCACTTCCGAAATCATTTTCTTACATCCCATCTTTTGTGTTTATTCGTTTTTCTTTCTTCCCTTCTTTTGTGCGCACAACCTGTTTGATATAATGCGTTGTGACAAGCACTATTTTAAAATTAAAATCCCCAACATATTGAATCTGCATGTTCTGATTTTAAAGCACTCACTCTTGCGTATTTCACATGTTTGATATAATGTTTCACGGATTGGACTCTGATGAATTTTAATTTTGTGCTGCCATGGCCTCTCTCTTTCTGGGTGTTGTGTTATTTTAGCGTATTTAACGTAAATTTACAAACTTCGGAACCCTAAGCACAGTTTCAGCACAACCTCGTTCCTTTATTTGATGTCAATTTAAGGAGTTTGGTGAGGATTAATGCTTGCGTGATGAATTTCTATGTTTGGTGTCCACTTGATATCATGTGTGATGATTTTGCTTTGCCTTTTGAAGTTATTTGAACCGGCATGGCACTAAGGAGTAAGGAGCATCTCTTTAAAATGGTTCTCCATGCTATGTGTTTAAACTTGCAATCAGGTCTTTTTCTTAATATTTATGTTCATATTTTTTGAGGAGCTGGTTTGTCTTGTGAAGGACAATCTTGCTTGCAAGCATCTAGTTCTCACAATGGAAGAAATCTTAGTCAACTTTGTTCAGGCTCATGACACACGGTAACATTTATGAGATTGACTTTGAGTGCTGTTTATTTTGAGTTGTAGTTCAAGCAATCGATATGGTTGTTATGGTTAACTCGAAACAACATTATCTTCAAGGGAGGCACGGTTGATATGTCACATATTTTGTATCAAATTAAATTGATATCAGGGGGATTGTTTATATATAGAGAGGGAAGGTTCTCCTCTATGTCCTTTGATATTGGTGTAGTAATCTGGTGACGTGTATGAATTCCATAAGGTAACTCTGAGTGTATGTGGGACGAGCTTTGGTGGGGGAAGTATATTACTACGCAAAGCGATTTGCTATCTATGGGATTGCTGATTTTATGCAGGGTGGAGCTGATCTGAAATGACAAGGTTGCTTTTAAGGGTTGTGATGCTGGTGCAAAAGGGAAGGAAATTGGAGCAAAGGAAATGTGATGTATCTTTTAAGGATAAGATGTGGTAGTGGATTATGATGGGCAGTGTTGTATGCTTTAATGCTATGCAAAATGGGTGTTGTAACTGCAATTCACAATGATGGAGTAAAGGTGCTTCCATCATGGGCAATGCTTCTGTTATTTGTTTATGCTCTTTTGGTCTCTTATGATCTATCCTATAAAATGTTGTATATATGAAATGTTCAAAGCATAACGGTAATGCATGACTTCAATTTTAATGTTCTATGATATTTTTTATATAAAGTGTGTCTTTTATATTTGTGTTTTACACTCAAAGTCTATTCTATACATTTAGCAGGATCTTTTCACATAAATTTTTTACATACTTTTAAAAAAAACTTAACTAGGTCATCAACACAATTAACTAACGTGTTTTCTAATTCTATTGTACAAATCAACCATGAAATCACACGGGGGACACCATTTGAGTGCCCTAGGACCCTTAAGTGCAAGCACAAAGGCTTAGTGATTTGGATTAGTCAGTTTAACCAATTAATCAATTGAGCAGAACAGTTAGCCACTTTTTTATAGGAGTAACCAACCATCTTTCATGTCATCTAATATATTAACTAGTTTGAATCATTTAACCACCTCTCCCACACAATTAACCAAGTTTTTAAGCTAAATGACCAATCTGTTTGGTTCATCATTTCCTTATGAAACTCACCATGAAACTATAAGAGAGTACTACGTGAGTGCCTTGAAACTCCTAAATTGAAAAATAGGAACATGAGGTATATAAATGTCTCCTAATTTGTCAGTTTGAATCATTTAACCGCCTCCCCCATAGAATTAACCAAGTTTTTCTCCTAAATGACCAACTTATTTAATTCCTCTTTTCCTTGTGAAACTCACCATGAAACTAAAAGAGGGTACTACATGAGTGTCTTGGGACCTCTAAATGTAAGCACAATAACATGAGTTGGTTAAATGTCGTCAAATTTGTCAGTTTGAATCATTTAACCACCTCATTCACACAATTAACCAAGTTTTTGTGCTAGATAACCAACTTGTTTAGTTTCTCTTTTCCTTGTGAAACTCACCATGAATATAAAAGAGGGTACTACATGAGTGTCTTGGGACCCCTAAATGTAAGCACAATAACATAGGTTGGTCAAATGTCATTAAAATTGTCAGTTTGAATCATTTAACCACCCCTCCACACAATTAACCAAGTTTTTGTGCCAGATAACCAACTTGTTTAGTTTCTCTTTTCCTTGGGAAACTCACCATGAAAATAAAAGAGGGCACTACATAAGTGCCTTGGAACCCCTAAATGTAAGCACAATAACATGGGTTGGTTAAATGTCGTCAAATTTGTCGGTTTGAATCATTTAACCACCTCCTCCACACAATTAACCAAGTTTTTGTGCTAGATAACCAACTTGTTTAGTTTCTCTTTTTCTTTTGAAACTCACCATGAAACTAAAAGAGGGTACTACACGAGTGCCTTGGGACCTCTAAATGTAAGTATGTGGACATGGGGTGTCTAATTTTTCAGTTTGAATCATTTACCACCTCTCACACACAATTAACCAAGTTTTTGTGCTAAATGACCAACTTGTTTGGTTCCTCTTTTCCCCATGTGAAACTCACCATTAAACTAAAAGAGGGTACTACATGAGTGCCTTGGGACCTCTAAATGTAAGCACAAGAACATGAGTTGGTTAAATATCGTCTAATTTGTCACTTTGAATCATTTATCCACCTCTCCCACACAATTAACCATGTTTTTGTGCTATATAACCAACCTATTTAGTTCATTTTTTCCTTGTGAAACTCACCATGAAACTAAAAGAGGGCACTACATGAGTGCCTTGGGACCTTACATGTAAGCACAGGGACATGGTTAATTGACTAACCTTTGCCATGAGATTGCCATGTTGTATCATATAAATGTCCTAGGTCGTTAATGGTGTTGGTCATCTGATTAACTCAATTTCATTATTAATGAAGTAAAGAGACAATTGAATACAGGAGTACGATAAATTTTCCTGTTAACTCAAAATAGTTTAACTGTTGAACTGCATAGCTGAATAATTACAATTTAACGCAAGAATAGGGTAAGAGTCTATTAGTCTAAAATTACATAATGCTTATGACATGTTCCATTGTCAAAAGAAACATATACAAGTTAAAAGTTATAATAGCCTAAAAAAATCGTATACTAAAGGATCCTAAAAAATATCAAATCGCATGGTTTTGTGCTAGGAAAATTTGACTTTACATGTAGGGTGAGACAGCTCATGCATCAGAGGTTCAGCAGGAAATAGTAACTTAAGTGCTTTGCCCATGTTGCGTTACTTCACCTGAATAAGCGAGGGGTTTCTGCTGCTCTTGTTACAAATTTTTATGCTAGAATTGCTTTTGTTGGTACAGGTTCATACTTTGGACAACAACCTTGGCATGCTTCATCTGTTCAAGTTTAGAATGTTGTGAAGTTAAGGAACTCATGGTTATCTACTGTGCCTAGTTGATGAGCTAGAATTCTAACTTGATATTCAACTCCTTTCCAGCTTTAGGTTAATAAATCTTAGAGCTCTAAAGAATGGACAACTGTTTGTTGTAAGATGCTATTGTATTCAATAAATAAGGACAAGTCAAAGGTTTGTTAAGTGAAATCTAATTTCTCATTTACAACGCCAATTAACCAAAGTTTTTAGGCTCAAAACCAACTTGCCTTTTCACATGTTTTTCATGTGCAACTCATTGTGAAACTGCATGAGGGAACTATATGAGTGTCATAAAGGACATTTAATGTGAGGGCAAGTTATAAGGTGGTTAAGTGACATCTAATTTCTCATGTTGAATCAAATAACCACCTTACAACAGCAATTAACCAAGTTTTTTAGGCCATTTACCAACCTGTTTTTTCACATGTATTTCTTGTGCAACCAAGTGTGAAACTGCAAGAACTGTAAGAGTGCCATATAGGACCCCAAAATGTAAGGACAAGTCAAAGGTTTGTTAAGTGACATCTAATTTCTCATTTTGAATCACATCACCACCTTACAAAACCAATTAACCAAATTTTTTAGGCTGATAACTAACTTACCTTTTCACATATTTTTCTTGTGCAATCATTATGAAACTGCATGAGGGAACTATATGAGTGTTATAAAGGACATTTAGTGTGAGGACAAGTTATAGGGTGGTTAAGTGACATCTAAATTGTCAAGTTGAATCAGATAACCACCTTACAACAACAATTAACCAAGTTTTTTAAGCCATTTACCAATCTGTTTTTCACATGTATTTCTTGTGCAACCAAGTGTGAAACTGCATGAACTGTAAGAGTGCCATACATGACCCCTAAATGTAAGGACAAGTCAAAGGTTTCTTAAGTGACATCTAATTTCTCATTTTGAATCATATCACCACCTTACAATACCAATTAACCAATTTTTTTGGCTGATAACCAACTTGCTTTTTCACATATTTTTCTTGTGCAATCATTATGAAACTGCATGAGGGAACTATATGAGTGTTATAAATGACATTTAGTGTGAGGACAAGTTATAGGGTGGTTAAGTGACATCTAATTTCTCAAGTTGAATCAGATAACCACCTTACAACAGCAATTAACCAAGTTTTTTAGGCCATTTACCAACCTATTTTTTCACATGTATTTCTTGTGCAACCAAGCGTGAAACTGCATGAACTGTAAGAGTGCCATATAAGACCCCTAATTGTAAGGACAAGTCAAAGGTTTGTTAAGTGACATCTAATTTCTCATTTTGAATCAGATCACCACCTTACAACACCAATTAACCAAAATTTTTAGGCTGATAACCAACTTGCCTTTTCACAAATTTTTCTTGTGCAACTCATTGTGGAATTGCATGAGGGAACTATATGAGTGTTATAAAGGACATTTAGTGTGAGGACAAGTTATAGGGTTGTTAAGTGACATCTAATTTCTCAGGTTGAATCAGATAACCACCTTACAACAGCAATTAACCAAGTTTTTTAGGCAATTTACCAACTTGCTTTTTCACATGTATTTCTTGTGCAACTAAGTGTGAAACTGCATGAGGGAACTATAAGAGCGCCATATAAGACCCCTAAATGTAAGGAAAAGTAAAAGGTTTGTTAGGTGACATCTAATTTCTCATTTTGAATCAAATCAGCACCTTACAACACCAGCTAACCAAGCTTTTTGAGACATTAACCAACATGTCTTTTCACATGTAACCCATTAATCTAATTTTTCACCATGAAACTTCAAGAGGGTGACTATATGAGTGCCTTAGGATATCGAATATTGTCTTCATCCAAATTTAATAATTTAGATAAACCTGAAAGGTTACACACTGTCTAAACAAGGTGTATTAAAAATCAACATTGTGGCATTTACATCAACAGTGAGACATTTACATCAACTTTAAGGCATTTACGCCATTTACATCAATACCATTCAAAATATACATAGATGTTTAGTTACAACAAAAAAGTACTCTAAGATTAAAACCATTCATTACAGTTACACATCTCACATTACACTTAAATCCTATTGCAGTCTTTTTTCTCATATTTACAAAATTTGACATAATACATCATATCGTTGCCAACCCCAAAATTTGCAATTTTGAGGGTAGGCTATACATTTGTTGCTTCATGTATCAAGAAAGACATAGGTGTTCCCACTGATGCTATGATGCATTCCAACTCATTTAAGCAAACCTTTCTTCTATACTACTTCTCCAGCATCTGCAACTGCTTGTAAAATGTCATTATCCCCAATAACCTAATGATTAAGGTAAAGAAACAAGTCATGAGATCTGAACATTGGGTCTCCGGAAACTAGGCTCAAGAATTTTGCATAAATTTAGTTATATACTGAAAGAGAAAATTACAATGCAGTGAGAAACCCCTTGTGATATGTACTGTGTATAAATACAAAACAAAAGTCACACGAGAAGAGATAATCATGAAGCTAAAGAAAATAATATATGCACTATCAAGTCTATTGGAATGTTATAAATATTTTTTTTGAATGTTTCAAGCCAGCATCATTTATTCCTTTAGTTCAAAGGAAATTTGAATCCTTGGTTTTGCATTGGGGGAATCACAATTGAAAAAATTAGGTGCTAAATAACAAGAGCAAGAAAGGTCTAATGGTTAACATTGAAAAAGAACCTTTGAAATCCAAGACCTTCCAAAATCAGTGACATGAACTCCCAAAACAGTATAGGTTCCATATTTGTGATGAAATATGCCTACAAAACAAATATTCATTAGCAGTTGCTAACTTCCCAACTTAGTATGTAAATCAATTGCTTTTCTTCTTTCTTAGTAGGAAAAATGCAATAATCAATTTTGTTCAATTTTGTTATTGTGGTTAATTTCAGAATGGGTCCTAATGTCCTAGTCTAGATTACATTGTCACCGGTGTTTGATTGGTTATTTGAGCAGTGCAAATCATTAGCATTACAACACACATCAAAGATTCAGCATTCAAAAGAACAAACTTTAAGTCATTTAATGAGTCAATTTACCAAATATGAATGATTTCCAACCAAATCAGGCTCACAACCACAACAAAGTGAAACACCGTTAGAACTAACAAATCCAAAGCACTTGATCATTGACACCGCAAATCAATACAGTAGAAAACAACATTTTAAAGCTCCAGACTAAAAACAATTTTTTTTACCAAAATCATCAATAAGCTTCAACTTTAAACAACCACAACATCAAGCTATTAGATCTATTTAACCTAAACAATAACAACATCACCATAATCATAAACTACAACATAACATAACATTCAAAGAGACCTCAAAAAGAAGCTATGCTCAATTGATTTGATTTCATCACTTAGATAGCCTAACTAATACAGACATGGTCTTATTTTAGAACTGAATTGTTTTGACAAAGAATAAGCGGTTTAAATTATTTTTGGGATATTTAGGGTTTTCTGCAATCAGTAAATTTAGGGAGAAATTAAGGAAAACAATAGAAATTACCTAAGGTTGCGGCGGAGAAGAGGTGCAGAAGCGGCAGAGATGCGACGGTAACACGACGGAGAAACGGTGGAGACGAAAATGGAGACGAAGCAGACAACACGCGCAAGCAGAGGTAGAAGCGTGAGGGTGGCAGAGGAGGAGGGCCACTGGAGCACGGTTTAACGGAGGAGGAGATCGGCGGAGGGTGGATGTCGACGGAGGAAACGCGAGATCGAGGGAGGAGACACCGAGGGAGAGAGAGAGTTCTGAACGCGTGTGCGTATTTTTACTTTCACTGAAGCGTGTTTTTATTTTCCTTTAAAAATTTGAACAACTGATTTTAATTTTCAATTAAAAGCAACCAGGTCCACCGTATTCACACTATATCGGTACATATTTTTTTGTTTTTGACCGTATTTGTTTGAAAAAGTTTGGCCAAATATCAAAATTGAAAATATACACAATAAACAACGTTTTTAAAGCAAACAGCAAAGCGTGCAAACAGTGGTAAATTTTCAACAACCAGCCACACACACAACACAAACAAACATAATTTTATCTCAATTGTCAGTTTTCATTCTTCGTCTTCTTCTCCGTCAATCTAGCCTCTCTATCTCTCTCTGCTGTCTCTGTCGTGCGAGTGTCTTTCTCTTTCTCTTTCTCTTTCTTTCTCGCTCTGAATTTGACGGCTCCGCTAAATTAAGCGGTAAATAATCAATTTCACATCACATGTTTGTCTATCTCTTCCCGTTACTGTGACGTGCTTCCAAATTCAGTTTCTCTCTGCAACTGCAACTACAACTACAACTACAACCGCAATCGCTCCAAACCAGTAGATCTGAAGCAGATCCAAAATGGAAGAAGCGCTAGAACTTGCACGCGCCAAAGACACCAAGGAGAGAATGGCTGGCGTCGAGCGTCTCTACCAACTTCTAGAAGCTTCCAGAAAAAGTCTCACATCCTCTGAAGTCACCTCGCTCGTCGATTCCTGCTACGATCTCTTAAAGGACAATAACTTCCGTATCTCTCAGGGCGCACTTCAGGCTCTCGCTTCCGCCGCAATTCTCTCCGGCGAACACTTTAAGCTCCACTTCAACGCACTCCTCCCTGCCGTCGTTGACCGCCTCGGTGACGCCAAACAGCCTGTCCGTGACGCCGCTCGACGACTCTTGCTCACACTCATGGAGGTTTCACTCTCTTTACTTTTTATCTACCTACTGTAGAAACCTAACTTGATTTTGATTTTAATTAACTCAGTGCCCACTCTGTGATATCTTAGTGTAATTCAACACATAATTAGTTGAATATTGAGATTGAGTGGTAACGGTTGAAAGTTGTTATCGACGATAGCTTTGCATATATTGAGTGGAGACTTGCGGCTTCAAAATTTGTAGCAATTTTGAGTGAATATTTTCACTCTTCATTACTTGTTTGGATTTGTTGGCTATCACTAGGTTTCCTAGTTCTAATCAGGATCGCAAGATTTTTTAGCTTAGTTGAGGACTAAGGCATAAGACCTCTTTTAGCTTTACTTTGTAGCAATAAAAGGTTCCATGGAATGCCACAATTTCATAGCTTCATCAATGATGCTATCTTAGTAGGTTAGATGACTTTTTAAACCTTGTGTTGTGAGTTGTTGTGCCTCCAATTCTAATAAATTAATTAATCTTGCACTGGTGAAGGTTTTCTTTTTTATTATTATCTTTAACTACATAGGAGCATCAAGAAACAAATGAGGAAATGTTTGAAAGTAGCTTTTGCAAAATAAAATGCATGTGAAATTTCTTTTTCTGATAGTTTTCATTCCTATTATCTATTAAAATGAAATTTGTAATTTCCACTTGTACTATTTGTGACCCAAACAGCATTCACGACTGCTAGCTGTTATAATTGTAGGTGGATACTTGCACTTAATTTTTGGAATAGCTGATAATTGGTGTTCTTATGCGGTTATGCCTATTATCCTAGTGAAGCTCTTGGCTATGCACTTTATTAATTTAACAACAATTATGCAGCCATAGAGCGACTGTTTTGGGCAGATATCCTTTCTAAAATAGTCACCACTAATAAGTTAAGCTGGAAGCTAAAATTGCTATGTCTTACTGACCTGTTTGGCTTATTGCACAATGCACAATAATGTAGATATTGACATAAGCCTGTGATTTATCACCAATTAAATAGAGTTTCACATAGAAAATCTGTCAAAGTTGGATTTGTTTATCCTATACGACCTTATTGTGCCATTCTGTATCTTTCCCTAACAGTAAAATGCATAATGTTTCCACATGTATTCTGGAAATTCTGTTGTGTCTAAGAGTGAAGTAACTCTGCTGTGCTTGCACTTGTGAAAATGATATTTTTTTAGCACCTTTTTTGGCATTCAGTTTGAAATATTATTATTTGCAGGTTTCTTCTCCCACAATAATTGTTGAAAGAGCAGGATCCTTTGCTTGGGCACACAAAAGCTGGAGAGTCAGAGAGGAGTTTACACGAACCGTCACATCTGCAATTAATCTATTTGCAGCTACCGAGCTTCCACTTCAACGGGCTATTCTTCCTCCTGTACTGATTTTTCTGAATAAGCAGCACCTTTATTTGTGTAGTTATTAGTTAAGTACTTTTGGGATATGATACTAACTCCTTCCAATACATGATCAATTTACAGGTTTTGCAGTTGCTGAATGATCCAAATCCTGTTGTTAGGGAAGCAGCTATTTTGTGCATTGAGGTATGGCCTATCTTGTAGTCATTTAATTTAGTAATGTATGTATTAACTAAAGGAGTAGGCGACATTACTAAAATTATGTTAGTTATCAAAAAAAGGGTTATGACATATCAATGTTCATTCCAGTTTTTAAATTTCTAAGCTAAAAATAAAGAATTGCTAATATTTTATTTTGCTTTAGGTTGAAGAATAAACAAATGGCATAAATAAAGAAGAATAAAAAATGGAAGTGGGTATAATCAATATTGGAAGACATGATTTGATGTTAGAACCATGCTTAGTTTTGATTATATCATAATCTCAAAACTGATGTTATATTATTTATTTTTCATTGCCTGTTGCTTTTAAATTGATCTGATGCTGATTTATTTCTTTGAAAGTTTGAACTTCGGTACTAATGGACTGTATTTGCTTGTGCATGCTTTTGAATATCTGGAATACACTTGTCTTAGTGGTTAGTTTTTTGAATGCTTTAGTAATTGATATCATGATGCAACAAACGAGGTTGATGTATTAATACATTCATACTCATACCCGAGGCAAGCAATTATGGATATTTAAACTATGGTGAATGTTAGCAATTATGGATATTTAAACTTATGGTGAATGTTAGTATTAGTGTGTTTCTCTGACATTCTCTTCTACAGGAGATGTATACACAAGCTGGGCCTCAATTCCGCGACGAACTTCACCGCCACAATCTTCCTTCATCTTTGGTATAAATTAAACAAGAATCAATTTCTTGATTGCATTGTTATTAACATTTTACAAACACACATTTAAATTCATGGATTCAAACTTTGAAGGCCGGCTTACATTTTAATTTCAGCTACTGTTTGAGTTTATTCATTCTTTTTCCATTGCATCGTGATGGTTTCAGGTGAAAGATATTAATGCCAGGCTAGAGGGAATTCAACCAAAGGTTCGCTCTTCAGATGGTATTCCAAGTGGTTATATTACTGGGGAAATTAAGTCTTCGAGTGTTAATCCTAAGAAAAGTAGTCCAAAGGCCAAAAATTCGTCAAGGGAGGTCTCTCTTTTTGGAGGTTAGAATATTTGCAGTTCTTGGATCATAAACATTTCTATTTTAATGTAGCATTGACGCAGTTTTATACATTGCACCATGTCTTATATGTTATGCGTAATTGCCCTCTTTTACATGCTTTAGGATTTACATATGCCATACAATCTCCTCTTTAAATTAAAATGTTATTCATTTGAGATAAATGCATAATAGTGATAATTTTATATATGCCATATAATCCCCTCTTAAAATTAAAATGTTATTCATTTGAGATAGTTGCAAAATAGTGATAATTCGGAGCATACTTTCAAATTTTATAATGTGGTCACTGGATAATGGACATGTTTGTTTTATACATCGCAGTTTTTAAGTTTGAATTTTATCTTATCATTGAAGCTTTGAAATCATATTGTTAGAATTTTTAGCTTTTGATGAAACGGGATGCTATTTCAATTGGCACCAGTTGTGTTGATTTTCCTTTTGATTTTCTGTGTCAGTCTGTCCTTGGGTAATTCCACAAGTTATGCTACATGAAAATTGAGTTTCTACTACCTTTAATTACATTTTGTCGTGTAATATGATTTGCACGAGATATTTAGTGGTCAAATGGTGGGTATTTTCTTGTCTACTTCAACAATAAAGATTTACACGAGGTATATGTGCAAAATGTGTAAAAAATTTAGATGATTTTAGTGGTGGAAGCAAAACAATTGAAGGAAGAATGATGTGATTTCAACATCAAAAGAGATAAGTTGCACCCCTAGTTGTAAGCTTAAAAAAATATCAACATTGCCTGTTGTTAAATTCTTTGCATTGTCAGAAATTTTACTTTATACAGTTATGCTTCCCTTCTTAGCTGTGATGTTGGCACTTCAATTCATTATCTATTTAAATGTGCATTTTGTTTATTATATTATGAGCAGCAGAAGGTGATGTCACTGAGAAACCCATAGATCCTATCAAGATATACTCAGATAAGGAGTTAGTCCGGGAAATTGAAAAGATTGCAGCTACCCTTGTGCCTGAAAAAGACTGGTCAATTCGTATTGCTGCTATGCAGAGAATTGAAGGCCTTGTTGTAGGAGGTTAGTGTTTCCAAGTTCCTTTTCAGGACTGTGAACAGTGCTTGATATGCTTATAGTTCAATATTAAGAACTTATTCCTGTTAGGTCTGAAAGAACGATATTGATTCAGCACGCCTTCATCAACTGAACTATGTCATAAAAATATAGCATTAGAGGGATAGCAGTCAACTGTTGTTGCATTTAAAGAAGAGCATGTTTAGGATTGTAGCTCTAAAAAAGGAGGCAGGAGGCTTATTTGGTGGCTTAAACATTAGTTACACTTTAAGGAAAAGTTGCTCTCTGTTCAGACATCAAAATTGCTATTTAACTGGTAAAATCAATGTTTAGAAAACCGGACCGGTCATTGAATCGGTGAAGGCACTGGTTCAAGGTTCAATGATTCAACTATGCTTGAACCGGACCGGACATTGAATCGGTGAAGACACTGATTATAAAGTATAATAAGTGATAAATTTTAGATATAACTGTTGAATATGTGATTGTCTCTGTGTGTCTATAATAGAGCACACTCATATCTATTTATAATGAAAATAAGAATCAATTACAATAAAGACTATTGAAACCTAATTGATACTAATTAATACTAATTGATATGGAAAATCATATCTGATATTCTAACACTCCCCCTTAAGCTAAAGCTTACTAAGCTTTTAAGCTTGTTACAATAACAACTTTTTCCCCATAAAACTTGAAACTAAAGCTGACATCCATATTTGTCAGTCATAATCAACATAAAACACCATCGAAATGACCGTCGATGGGAGAAGTCATCATTAATGATTAATATGTGGGAAAGAGTCACCACCGGAATGACCATCGATGGCAAGAGAAGACACCACATTATAAGTCATTAATGAGAAAGGAAGACATAACAAACAAAACTAGAGCCAGCAGATCTGATGTTTGAAGAGGAGAGAGAAAGTGATAGTTTGAACTGTAGTGTAACTGTTCGTGCACCAAAACCAAAAAGTAACCACAGATCCAGGACGTGGAGAGGAAGGCGACTCCGATGACAAGAAGAATGACCGGAACAGTGGCCGGACGCGCCGACACGCGCGGTTGAAGACGGCGGAGAGTGGAGGATTTCCCCGGAGGTAGATCGACGCGTACGGGCGCGTTATTGGGCCGGTGAGGTTGGAACTTGGACCGTTGTGTAGATCGGGAGGAGGCGAACCTGATGGTAGTGGTTTCGTCGGGAACAGTCACCGGAAAATTTTCCGATGCGGTGGCTAACGGTGGTTATGGTCGGAAAACACGCCAGAGACGAACACGGCGGCAGAAAGCAGAAATCGGAAAACTAAAAAGGTGATTGGAGCAGTGAAAAAGAGATAAATTAAAAACTAAAAAAAAGGCGGGGGTTGCCGGCGGCAGATGACGCCGCCGACAACGGTGGTGAAGCACAGAGACGATGTCAGAAGATCAGAACCCGCTCTGATACCATGTTGAATTTGTGATTGTCTCTGTGTGTCTATAATAGAGCACACTCATATCTATTTATAATGAAAATAAGAATCAATTACAATAAAGACTATTGAAACCTAATTGATACTAATTAATACTAATTGATATGGAAAATCATATCTGATATTCTAACAATAACTAAGTTATAAACTAAAATTAAATAATTATTAAATATATTTCAAATGACTAGATATTAATCAAAATAGTAAAAAAAACTATGTATATGTAATTTTATAGCGTGCCCTCCTATTATTAGTACTAATATTAATATTTTGTAATATATTAAAAATATTGCATGTATTTGCACGATATTTTTAACATTTTATAATATATACTTATACATATTAGTATTAGTATACAACTATACATACTTTTTGGTTAAAAAAGAGGTAGTTTTTTAATCTTTATAATTTTATAATTTATACATATTAAATTTGTTATCTGTTTCACACTTTTATAAACAATATAAGTAGAAAAAAAGAGACTGAATGATTGATGATGCGCTAGGTACTAGGAATAGTCCCACAATGGTGGGTAAAGAAAGAAGAAGCTGATGTAATTGTTATAAATATGGGTTGAAAGGCCTCGAAAGTTCAGCAGCATGAATTTGGGTTGGTCTTTAGTCATTGGCCAACGTGTACCATGATGTAGAAATGCAGTAATTAATTTTTTTTTCAACCGCCTCAAACGGGTTGACCGTCGGTTTTCACGGTTTAAAGCCGGTTTTCCGGTTTTCAGTCCGGTTCTGACGCTAAGCCGGACTGGATTTGGGTGTGGTTCTCGGTCCAACCGGTTGAACCGGCGGGTCATTGTATGATTTTACGATCTTGCTACCACTGAGCGAGTCAGATCGCATGCAAAATCGTGTCAGTGGGATCGCGAGCAAGGTGAAAACATGAGATCGGTCGATCTCAAGCGATTCTTAAGAAACTGATATGGGTCGGGTTGTGCAACCCAATTTTCTTAGACCACGACCGGGGGTGCCTCGACCATTGCCTGCTTCTCTCCTACTCTTGGCCAGCACTGGCATTTTCTGGCCAGCATGTGGTGGTTTCCAACAAATCCACTGTCTATTGCTTTCAATTGCTATGTTTCCAGCGAAGCCACTCTGCAGAGTGGCAAGGAAATAAGAGAAGAAGGAGAAGGGCACACTCAACTGCACTTGTTGCTCTGTGCTTTCCACGAGTTAGCTGCAGTGGCAAAAGCATAACCTGTTTTGTCTCTAGGCCCTAGTAGGGAATTGGGGAAGACACTGTTTGTCAATTAGGCCAACATTTTGTTTTGGGCCCATCTGCTCAATCCTTAAAATGGGCTCTATTTAATGGGAAAGAAGGCTAAAAGTTTGAAGCATAAAAAAGTTTGATTAGGCTCATATACCCATCTAATAAGCATATATTTTGTATATATATTTTATATATAAGTAATAAAGACAGTATGTTTGGTCAACAAAAAAAGACAGTATAATAATTGAAAATAAATAATATATTAAATAAAGAATACATAACATGCAGATAATCTTTATTATGATCTTGCTAGGATTTTACAATCCTTATTACGATATTGTTAGCCCCTCCCAATCCTAGATAATCTTTTTGGTAGGGTCTTTTCCTTGTTAAGATCTTACGTTTTACGATCTTGTACCCCCTCACGATCTTTAGATAAAATCTCGATCTTGCAGCATTGGCTCTACATCTATTCTGATTTTCATTAAGCTATTCCTCTGTCATACAATTTGTCTTTCTCTTCCGTTAAATGATTGTTGAATTTTCTTAATACTCTCCTTGTCAGGTGCTGCTGATTATTCATGTTTTCGCGGACTCCTGAAGCAACTTGTTGGACCATTAAGTACACAATTGTCAGACAGAAGGTCTAGCATCGTAAAGCAGGTGCACTGACATTGTTTATTGTACTATATTGTCTTCCTGGTATAGTTGTTTGTTAGTAAAAAAAATGTACTGTGTCAAGCTGAAAGTTTTCTTGTTCATTCTTCTCTGTTTTAGAATTTAGAAGATTTCTAAATTGCAAGTCTTCTCTATTGAAGCCTTGAAGCAATCATGCTTTGTGTATCTTGAAGTGAAATGTTCGTTTATTTGGATGAATGATATTCTGTTTTTTGTATTTTTGTTGGTTTTGTCTCATTATTGATAATAAATTCATGGATCTTGTCATAGGTTAGGTTTTTGTTATATTAGTACTAATACCAAACTATTTTTGGTTTGTTGTTTGTTTTGTTTTAGGCTTGCCATTTATTGTGCTTTTTGTCAAAGGAACTTTTGGGTGATTTTGAAGCATGTGCTGAAATTTTAATACCGGTAAGTTCAGCTAGTTATCTTTGGCTATCATGATTGTGATGCTTTCAAATTATTGATTCTTGATCTGATAATCAGGTCCTTTTCAAGCTGGTTGTGATTACTGTGCTTGTAATTGCAGAGTCTTCAGATAACTGCATAAAAACGGTAATATAATCCACTGATCTAATTATCTGCATCTGGTTATCGCCTTTCCATGTACCATTGTTACCTCTTTCCTTTACCTTTCCAGATGCTGCGCAACTGCAAAGTTGCTCGTGTTCTTCCCCGTATAGCTGACTGTGCTAAAAATGATCGCAATGCAATACTTCGCGCAAGGTAGGAACTGTCAGCTATTGAAAAGAGACATTTGAGTTTTTGATTTTTATTAATGCCACTTGTATTGTAGGTGTTGTGAATACGCTCTTTTGGTCCTAGAACATTGGCCGGACGCACCGGAAATACATCGTTCAGCTGATTTATATGAGGATCTGATAAAGTGTTGTGTTTCAGATGCAATGAGTGAGGTAGATTTATAGTTTAAGGTTATTGGACATTTAGTAAATATAATTTGTGCATCAAATTTGTAAAATTTGTAAAGCGCTTTCGTTGGATTATTTTTCTTTCTGAACTACAAATAATATACAACCTTGATACTGTGTTGCAGTTGTGGGTGTGAAAGTGATTCTCTTGTATGCATTTATTTTAGTGAAATAGAAGTTCTCATTGAATGTATAATATTATGAATACCGAAATTGTGAAATTCGCAGGTTTTTTTATTCATCGGTTGGCTTTATGTCTCAATAGGTGTCTTTTTGTGGGTAAAGAAGAATAATTAAAATTCTGATAATTTTGTTGAATAAAATTTGTGCAGAAGTGAAGCTTTTATTATGGTTAGCGGAAGAGAAAGGGGTTTGTTCAATGCTTTGTGTATATGTATGTGTACACCCGCACTTGTAGAAACACAATGACTAAATATCAGTTTTCTTCGTTCAACATGAACATGAAGATAAAATAAGTTTTTTTTGCATAAATCTGTTGTTTCTATTATTTGACACATTCATTTAATTTGTTTTATTCTTCTTCCTAATCGGCTTCCAAAATGATGTGATTATTTTATTATTCTGTTTCATTGTATTATTTTAATTTGATGCAGTTGGGTTGCTCTATATACTATAAACTACGGTAACTTGTTTTATTCTTTAGCAACCTTTTTATTTATTAAATTTCCTACAAGACAGAAGCTTATTAGTTATTCATTGACATGACATTGTTTATAACAACCTTATTATTGTTTCTGAAGTATATGTGCATGAAAATGATTAAGTGTGAAAATTGATAGGTACGATCTTCCGCAAGGATGTGCTACAGAATGTTCGCAAAAACTTGGCCAGAGCGTTCTCGTCGTCTATTTTCATCTTTTGACCCTGTTATTCAGCGGGTATACACTTACGATCTCAAGGGTGATTTTCTTCCTTCATTTTGTTGCTCAAGTCATCTTTTAAAGTGCATTTTAACCGCAGTTAATAAATGAAGAGGACGGAGGAATACACCGGCGACATGCTTCACCTTCAATTCGCGACAGAGGTGCACTGGTGTCATTACCCATTCAAACCCATGCTTCCTCTAATCCACCTGGTTATGGAACATCTGCAATTGTTGCAATGGATAGAAGTTCAAGTTTATCATCAGGGACATCTATCTCCTCTGGTGTACTTCTTTCACAGGCAAAGTCACTTGGCAAGGGTACAGAACGTAGTTTGGAAAGTGTGTTGAATGCAAGCAAACAGAAGGTGACTGCTATTGAAAGCATGCTTAGAGGCTTGGATTTGTCTGATAAGCATAAATCATCTTCTCTTCGGTTGTCAAGTTTGGATCTAGGTACCAAATAAGTTTGCCTGTCAATTTTTTTTATTTTATCCTCCGTTTTCAGGAATTTTTACCATTTGGTGGTTGGTGCTGTTTGTGTGGTTTTTTTACACTTAATGAGCGGCTAATTTTTTTGATTATTGCCCCCTAGTGCAGAAGTTGACCCTCCATCATCTCGCGATCCACCTTTCCCGGCTGCTGTCTCTGCATCCAATCATTTGTCAAGCTCTTTAACAGCAGAACCTACTACTGGTGTCTATAAAAGTAGTAACCGAAATGGTGGTCTGGGTTTGTCCGACATAATCACTCAAATTCAAGCATCCAAAGATTCTGCCAAGTCATCATATCATAGCAATATTGATATTGAGCCTTTATCATCGTTGTCATCATATTCAAATAGAAGGCCTTCTGAAAGATTACAAGAAAGAAGTTCTGTTGATGACAACAGTGACATGAGGGAGGCTAGGCGGTTTATAAACCACAACCCTGATAAGCAGTATTTGGATGCCCCTTATAGAGATGGAAGCTTTAGGCAACCACATAATAGTTATGTGCCTAATTTTCAGAGGCCATTACTGAGAAAGAATGTAGCTGGACGTGTGTCTGGTGGTAGGAGGAGTTTTGATGATAACCAACTATCTCTTGGAGAGGTGTCAAATTATGCAGATGGACCAGCATCTCTTCATGAAGCTTTAACTGAAGGACTTAGGTCAGGTTCTGACTGGTCTGCCAGGGTTGCTGCCTTTAACTATCTTCATTCGTTGTTGCAGCAAGGTCCAAAGGGAACTCTAGAAGTTGTGCAGAATTTTGAGAAGGTAATGAAGTTATTTTTCCAGCACTTGGACGATCCTCACCATAAAGTTGCACAGGCTGCTCTTTCAACACTGGCAGATATTGTTCCAGCATGTCGAAAGCCTTTTGAGGGTTACATGGAAAGAATATTACCACATGTTTTTTCTCGGTTAATTGACCCTAAAGAGCTTGTTAGGCAACCATGTTCAACAACTTTGGAAGTTGTTAGCAAAACTTACAGTATCGATTCTCTCTTACCTGCATTGTTACGCTCGCTGGATGAACAAAGGTCTCCAAAGGCTAAATTGGCTGTGATTGAATTTGCAATCAGTTCCTTTAACAAGCATGCAATGAATGCAGAAGGTGCTGCTAATATTGGAATACTAAAATTATGGCTTGCCAAGTTAACCCCTTTGGTTTATGACAAAAATGCAAAGCTTAAAGAAGCAGCTATTACATGCATTATTTCAGTGTACTCTCACTTTGATTCAACTGCAGTTCTTAATTTCATTCTTAGTTTGTCAGTCGAAGAACAAAATTCTTTGAGACGAGCCTTGAAACAGTACACCCCTCGCATTGAAGTAGACCTAATAAATTATCTACAGAACAAGAAAGAACGACAACGTTCTAAATCTTCCTATGATCCATCCGATGTTGTCGGAACGTCATCTGAAGATGGATATGTTGGTTTCTCTAGGAAAGCTCATTACCTTGGAAGATATTCGGCTGGTTCTCTAGATGGTGATGGTGGCAGAAAGTGGACCTCTCAAGACTCAACTTTGATGAAAGCCAGTCATGATGGCAATCATAATCTTGAGACTGATTTGAATCATGGCAGTCTTGGTTCAAAAGCTAAAGATCTTGCATATTCAGCCAATTCAATGGGTCAAAACTCTGGCTATCAAACTAGCCAACTTGGACTCATGGACAGTAGTATGGACTTTGAGGGTCTTTCATCTCCTCGTCTAGATGTTAACGGTTTGATGTCATTAGAGCATTTAAATGTTGCTGAAGGCGGCTATGTGCATGACAAAGAACATCCTTCGGAATTGGAGCTTAATCATCACTCAACTGAAGCTGTGAAAATTAACTCCATGACAGACACAGGACCCAGCATTCCTCAAATTCTTCATATGGTGAGTAAGGCAACTAGTAGAAGACGAGTTGATTTTTTAATTTTATTATTAAAAATATTTGTTTGATAAAGGGCGAGTGATAGACCGCCTAGAGTATTTCTTCTAAGAATTTCAGAAAGAATAAAGGAGAAAGAAGAGAAAGGAACCAAATTCTGTTATTATTTCTACCAAGGGATTAACCCCTTACAACTACCGAGGGCTTAACCTCTTATAACTTCCAAGCAGTTATACAAAGAAAGTAATACAATGAATACCCTCATTGAACACTACACACTTCTATTTATACAAGATATTCCTCTAACCACCAGTTAACTAATAACTGCCCCAACTAACTTAACTAACTAACTGCTCTAACACCTCTTAACTACTCTTGTTACCCTTTATTCTATCCTAACAGTGAGTGAGAGGAAAAGGAAGGAGATAAAACAATATCCCTGAACAGCAGATTGTAGAAGAAAAAAATAGGAAGGAAAAGGATCCTCAGCTCAAGAGAAATGGAAAATTGATAAAAACAACAAAAGGAACTAAACAATTTTATTGAATACTAAGAACAGGAGAGAGGTTAATAAACAAGCTTGTTTATTTTGAAGCATTTAGTGGCTGCTACAGCTGCACTCACCTGCTATTTTCACCGCTAAGGCCGTTGCCACGACAGCTACAACAAACTGCTCTGCTTCAGACTTTAAATAGCGGCCACCAGCCACTCCGCTATGCCGCTATCATTTTAGGCTGCACTTAGTAAGCGGGAACATAAGAAAAACTGTACACCTTTCTTACATCTTTTTTTTTTGTATCTCCGCCCTTCCCAAAACCTTGATATTGAGTTGTAGGGAAGTTCTCTAAGGTGGCAGGGCAATCCTAAATCTCTAAAATCAGTCTAGAGATTGTTCCAAAGCTGCCATTGAATGTAAAAACAAGTGCCTGCTAGTGCAGACATTTTTATCTAACTGATCATTTTTTAGGTTTAGTTTAATAGTTATATCTTAGACTATTTCACATCACAACTTAAAAGATATAGTTGTTTTGTGTAGATATGCAATGGTGATGATGGAAGGCCTCTTTCAAGTAAACGAACTGCACTTCAAGAGTTAGTTGAAGCTTCTATAACAAATGACCATTCTGTTTGGACTAAGGTATACTTGATTTGATATTGAGCGTCTCTTTTTCTTCCTCTTCCCAAGTTGTTTGGTTGTTTTTGCTATTTACAAATACTGTCTCTTTTTGGAATGAAAAAAAAAACATCCATCGAATTTCAATGTCCAAATGTGTTTTTTTTTATACCAATCTCTTCCCAAGTTGTTTGGTTGTTTTTGCTATTTACAAATACTGTCTCTTTTTGGAATGAAAAAAAAAACATCCATCGAATTTCAATGTCCAAATGTGTTTTTTTTTTATACCAATGTTTTCTATATGATTGTTAATATTAATATTAGGTAATGTTTATTGTCTTCCTATTCTATAATGTTGAAGTTAACGGGTTTTTACACAAGAAGGGAAGAAAAAAATAAAGACTTCGAATTATGATTATGGTTCAACACAAAAGACTTGATGCTAGCCTTAATTTATTCTAGTACCAGACGGTAAAATCTAACTGAATTGTAAAGAGTAGAGAAGAGAGTGAAACAGCATTCTTTTCATTTCTTTCACTGAATGACAAGCAGTTACAGAGTAGCATTTATAGTAGACTTATCATGTGCACTGCAGTGCTTATCCTGCACATTGCCTTAACTAAACCTAACTGATTTTTGTATCAGTTTTAACAATTATCAAACTAACTAGTTACAAGACTACAAGCTACGGTGACACAGCACCAACTAAAACAGATAAAAGCAGAGTGCAATCAGCTGAGGTATGGTGCACCATAAGACAACTAGAAACCATACACTTACACAGACTCTAATCCTAAATTAGATTTTATTTTCCAGTAACCCTTTTATTCTCATGGAACAAATCCCCATGGGGAGAAATTTGGAAAACACAATTACTTTTTCAATTATTTTTAAAATATTAAGTGAGATTTACTATTTTTCTTAACGGGTGTGCAATATTTTTTTTGTTGCTTATTTATGAGATCGGAGGGAGTATATTTTAGTATGATATATTTATTTCCAAGTCCCCTCTAGGCTTCTAAACTTAATTTCTTTAGATCTACCAAGCTCGTTTTGTGCAACTGGTTTTTTTAATTGAAAATTTATGACCGATGTACATATTGAGGAATTTGTACCGTTAATTAATATAGTCAACAGAATCTAGTGAGAAAAGGTTTTAGTTGTTATTGTTGTTGCGATGTTAGTGAGTTTTTACCGCAACCAATCACTTGATGGATAAATAGATAAGTTCTGTTTGTAGAAGAATGATAGTATCTCTGATTTCGTTAACAAGAATGAATAATATTTTCGAATTTGTCCCCATTATGTGATGGCCATTTTATGGTGAGCTTGCAGTACTTCAATCAGATTTTGACAGTTGTGCTTGAGGTGCTTGATGATTCGGATTCCGCAGTCAAAGAGCTGGCTCTTTCATTGATAGTTGAAATGCTCAAAAACCAGGTTCTTACTCCTTTTTGTGCCATTTTTAAATTGCTCATATCAGCCCTTCCGCCACATGTTTCCCCCTCAATATGTATAAGGCATTTTTGGGAGAAATAATATCGGGAAGATTATTTTTTCTAATTTTGAAGTTTATTTGCTTATTTCTTTTACTTTTATTGTTGACAGAAAGATACCATGGATAGTTCAGTTGAGATTGTCATTGAGAAGTTGCTTCATGTTACAAAAGATATCATTCCTAAGGTATCCGAAGGTGTCCTATGCTAGTCTGTCTTTTCTATTTTTCCTTTCTTTTCCTAGTCTCAGTTTCTTTCATCCCTTATTCAGGTTTCAAATGAAGCAGAGCACTGCCTGACCATTGTTTTATCTCAATATGATCCGTTCCGGTGTTTAAGTGTAAGTATTTCTTGATTTTTCTACTTTGTGGCCTGCCTTATTCCCTTTCTTTTGCTTTGCTAATTCAAGTCTAATGCTCAAAATTTAAACTGTTTTCAGGTTATTGTACCTCTACTGGTTACCGAGGACGAGAAAACACTTGTCACTTGCATTAATTGCTTAACAAAGGTAATTGTCTCTTGAACAACCCATTCCTCTTTTGGAAAGAAGTGCCCAATGAATCATTTTTATTTCAAAATGAGAGGGGAGTTATTATTTTGTGCCCATATGCTATACCAGCATGCTTATGATGCTTGTAATTGTAGTTCACTGGCTATTTGGCCACTACTTCATACGAATATAACTGTTTCAATTCTTTGTAATCATGAACCAGTGAATTATAGTTAGTTGGAAAACAAGTGGATTCTATATCACTAACACATGCAAGCAGATCTTTCCCGTTTCTTGTTTTATGAATGTGTATATGTATTCCAACTGTTTCACATCTGATATTTGAGAATTCACTTTATCCCCACGTCTATATCATACCATACCTGTACTACATACCATTTATTTGAAGGAATTTATCTATTTTTATGTACGAGTCAAGTTATAATAAACGTTCTTTTACCAATAATTCGTATTTTTCCTTTCTTCAGCTTGTAGGCAGGCTCTCTCAGGAGGAACTGATGACTCAGTTACCCTCGTTTCTGCCTGCTCTTTTCGAAGCTTTTGGAAATCAGAGTGCAGATGTCCGAAAGGTAATTTGCTTAGGGTCTTACATCCACAGTAATTTATGGTCCATCATTACTTACATTTTGTGAAATTCTTAGAAGGTAAAAGTTTACTTGTTAGTCAAAGAACATTGTGAAGTGGTATAGTAGTTATACCAAATTTATCTGGTAACCGAAAATCAAATGCTCGAGACCTATTTGGTTCCTACTTAAACGAACTTAGTACCTTAAAATAGTTATCTTTCAAAATTACCAGAAAATGTATTTTGGGCAAGAATGTGTCCCTAATTGAAACGTCGTGCATTCTTGAGCAGAACTTGCTTTGAAAGATGTGAGCTGATTTTAGGTTTTTATATGACTTCAACAATCTCACATCCAAAAAAGCATGAGATTGAGTGTTGGACAATACAGAGCCAAAAAGGAAAGTAAGCTCAATGTTGAAGTGAGACGAATGTTGAGATAATAAGTTGTTATACTGACTCACACGACATGATTAGAAAAAAAAAGATAGTTCAAAGTTGGATGTACAGGGTGTTTGATCAATGTCACTGACTCCCCCTAGGTGGAAAAAGCTTTGGTGGTGGTGCTTGTTGTAATTTCTTTGTTAATTGAGAAGCTGCCATGAGAAGATATGATATTAAACATTTCATGGGTATTTACCATGTACGAGGGAGCTCTATAGCCTATAAAATTATCAACTTTCTTGAGTGATGTTGGCCGGTCAAGCTTATTGGAAAATAGTGCAAGGCATGTCTATTGGGAAAAATTTAAAACACAATCTAAAATAGTACCGGAGGCTATCCTAGATTTATTGTTGGGCCATCCACCATATTACATGAGGGGGTGTATTGGAAAAATGGAAGTCCCACATTAATTAGAGATATTTGCCTAGTAAGAGTTTATAAAATTTGGATATTCCTCATCTTACAAGTCAGTTTTGTAGGGTTGAGTTAATTTACGAAAACAACTCTTTTCTGCCTTTTTTTTCATTTCCATGTATTTTTTTTTGACAACCCATTTCCATGTATTATCAAATGTCTATTTTGCATAGTTTCCATGGCTATATAGGGCAACTTCTCTTGTTTGCATAATTACTTAATAACTTGTTTCTTTGGACAATTAATTCGTAACATTAGAAATTTTAATAAATGATATATACTTCAAAACTTGAAGGCCTGAAACCCATTTAGCAATTTATTTCCTAATATTCGACTATGTGACAAAATAATGAAAGCAATTTATTTCCTAATATTCGACTATGTGACAAAATAATGAAATACAGACTATATATCTCTGTAGAAATCGTCTGCACTATAATGTTTAGTTATTGAACTCTTCAAACTTAGTCATTAATATTCTGACTGGCTTAAAGAATGATATGGCTGAAATCGGTGTGGTTCAATTGTTTGAATGAGAGAATTAGGGCATTATTTTTATCATTAGTAATAGTTTGCATAATTACTTAATAACTTGTTTCTTTGGACAATGAATTCGTAACATTAGAAATTTTAAAAAATGATATATACTTCAAATCTTGAAGGCCTGAAACCCATTTAGCAATTTATTTCCTAATACTCGTTGACTATGCGACAAAATAATGAAATATGACTATATATCTCTGTAGAAATCGTCTGCACTATAGTGTATAGTTATTGAACTCTTTAAATTTAGTCATTAATATTCTGACTGGCTTAAAGAATGATATGGCTGAAATCTGTGGGGTTCAATTGTTTGAATGAAAGAATTAGGGCATTATTTTTATCATTAGTAATTGTTGGCTTCTTTTTACGCGTCATTTGTTCCCTCTTTATATCTGGTCTTACTCATTTTTATGTAACTGGTGGATGGTTACAGACTGTTGTTTTCTGCCTCGTGGATATTTATATCATGCTTGGGAAAGCATTCTTGCCATATTTGCAAGGCCTCAACAGCACACAGTTGAAGCTGGTCACTATTTATGCGAATCGAATCTCACAAGCCAGGACAGGCAAAGCAATTGATGCCAGTCATGATTAGCAGGTTCATTGTGAAGAAAATTTGTTTGGGCTTCGGCTTATTCATTGCTGTGAATTTGTATATTTGCGTGCAAGAATTATAGAAGTGAGTTTCCATTGTCTTCCCTTCCTCACCTCTGTTCTATATATTTTTTTCCCTGCCTATGTGTTGGAATTTTGAGAGTGCTGGTGGTGGAATGCAGTGCGTAAATTGTAATCTACGTTTAGAAAACATCATTGAATATTGATTATATAAAATGGTTTTTGATACAAACCCATGAATTAACAACAACAATGATAGAGATCGAATTATGGTGGAGGGATAAACAGGCTGAAAATCGATTATGTGCTTAATAATAGTAGGGATTACAAGTCAAACTATCCAAGAGCAATGCTCTCCTCTTCTGGCCTAAACTTACACAATAACTTCTAACATAACCTCCACAAACAAACACACAATACTTATATTCAAATCCACACCAAATAACTACCTACATATAATAACCACCACACCATAACTACCTAATAACATAATTAATTAACAAATAACTACTCTTCTCCTTTATTCTTCTTGTTTCTCCTCTCATAAACCCTCCAAATGACGGGTTTGCCCTTCTGACTATCAACATGGGCTCTATCACTGCCCTCCCCATGAGCACCAGCCTTGTCCTCAAGACTTAGATTTGGAAATTGCGTTGCAATGATGTCCGTGTCTTCCCATGTTGCTTCTTCCATAGGTTTCTGGCGCCACTGAACAAGGACTTGAGGAACCTGCTTACCACTACGGCTAATGGTTCGGTGTGCTAAGACAGTGCCAGCCTCCCAAAGTGACTCATCTGTAACTTCTAAACTAGCAGGTAGATTTTGATGAACCACAACATTACCCACAGCCTTCTTCAATAGTGAGACATGAAAAACAGGATGTATGCGAGATGACTCAGGAAGTTGCAACTTGTATGCCACTGCTCCTATTCGCTCCAACACTTGAAACGGGCCATAGTACCTGGGAGATAATTTAGGACAGATCCTGGCAGCAACAGATTGTTATACATGTGGCCTCAATTTGAGGAAGACCATCTCCCCAACTTCAAATGACCTCTCATTACACTTTTTGTCTGCTTGGCTCTTCATCCGGTCACGTGCACGGGCCAAATGGCGTCGAAGTTGACGAAGACATTCATCACGATCAAGTAATTCATTCTGGACAGCTTCTACCTTAACTTCACCGGGAAGGAAGTTGGTTATAACTGGAGGAGGACGGCCATAGACAGCCTCAAAAGGTGTGGTACCTGTGGGCACATGAAAAGTAGTATTGTACCAATATTCAGCCCAAGGAATCCAACTCACCCACGTCTTTGGTTGGTCAGATATGAAACAACGTAAGAATGTCTCCAAGCATTGATTGACAACCTCCGTTTGACCATCTGTTTGAGGGCGGTTAGCGGTGCTCATCTTCAACTGAGTACCCTACAACTTGAATAACTCTTGCCAGAAATTGCTCACAAAGATAGGGTCCCGATCACTCCCAATAGACACCGGAATGCCATGGAGCCTAACAACTTCTTTGGTAAAGGCGTCTGCCAGTGACCTTGCTGAGTAGGGACGTTTCAGAGGGATGAAATGATTGTACTTAGATAACCTGTCCACCACTACAAAGATGGCTTCGAACCCTCTAGACTTAGGTAATCCAGTAATGAAGTCCATTGAGATATCCTCCCATATCTGATTTGGCATTGGTAATGGCTGGAGTAAACCACCCGGCGCAGTAGCAGCATATTTGTTGCGCTGACATATATCACACAGTTGCACAAATTCTTGCACTTGTTTTTCATACCCATCCAATACAAATTCGCTGCCAACCGACGATAAGTACGATAAAACCCGAAATGTCCACCCTGTGGAGTACTATGAAATTCCTTCAGCATAATAGGAATAAGCGCTGAATTAGAAGCCAAAACTAACCTGCCCTTGTACAACAACACGCCATGCTGGTAGGTGAAACCTTTTTTGACACCAGTACCACGGTTCAAATCTAAAATGATAGCTTGTAATGCTGAATCTTTTTGCACTTCCTCATTGTATGGAATTGTAATCAGCCCACTCCGGTGAATATATCATATTGAGTCCATCAAACTTGCGTGACAACGCATCAACCCCTTTATTTTCCAATCCCGGCTTGTACACAACATCAAATTGATATCCCAACAACTTTGCAACCCAATTCTGTTGATCCATGGTAGTAATCCGCTATTGCATTAATTGTTTAAGACTCTTTTGATCAGTACACACAGTAAACTTACTCCCCAACAGATAAGGACGCCAATGTTGAATTGCCAAAGCCACGACCATCAACTCCTTCTAATAGGCAGATTTGTTTAAATTACGGTCACTAAGACCCTTGCTAAAGAAGGCAATCGGTTTCTTGTCTTGAATCAATATAGCACCCAAACCATTACCTGAAGCCTCACTTTCAATGACAAACCCTTTGGTGAAGTTCGGTAAGGCCAAAACCGGGGCTGTTGTGACTCTCATCTTAAGCTCATCAAGGGCTTCTTGTTCTTTACCTCCCCATTGGAAACCATCTTTCTTTTTAGGTCCGTAAGAAGTCTTGCAATCTTACCATAATTACGGATAAACTTCCTGTAATAACCAGTGAGACCCAAAAATCCTCTCACCCTTTTCACATTCTTTGGAATTGGCCACTGTAACACACTATTCACCTTTGAAGGATCCATAGAGACCCCCTCACTTGAAATAACATGACCCAGATACTCAATGGATAACTGACCAAAGGAACATTTCTTTTGATTAGCAACCAACTGTTGCTCAGCCAAAACATTCAATACCAACTCAACATGCTGAATATGATCCTGCCAAGTAGCACTATATACCAGGATGTCATCAAAAAATACAAGCACATATTTTCTCAACATAGGTTTAAATACTTCATTCATTAAGGCCTGAAAAGTTGAAGGAGCATTCATCAACCCAAACGGCATCACTAAGAACTCATAATGACCTTCATGAGTACGAAAAGCCGTTTTATGGATATCCTCTTTCCTCATACGCACTTGATGATAACCAGACTTAAGATCAGTTTTAGAAAAATATCTAGCACCATGTAATTCATCCAACAGTTCATCAATCACAAGAATAGGAAACTTGTCAGGAATTGTTACCTTATTTAGAGCACGATAATCCACACACATTCTCCACGAACTGTCTTTTTTCTTGACTAAGATAACAGGACAGGAGAAGGCACCTTGACTTGGTCTAATCACCCCACACAACAACATCTCTTTCACTTGTTTCTCAATTTCAAATAGGCATGGCAACGGGGCAGGTCGAGGGCGGGTTTTGCATCCCCCGTCCCCGCCCCTATCTCTATCGGGTCGGGTTTCACATCTCCCCATCCCCGTCCCAAACAGGGACGGGTTCCCCGCGGGTACCCGTTTCCGCCACAAATTTATAAGAAAAATACAAAAATATATTTATAATAATTAATAAAATAAAATCATAATAATTATACAATGATAAAATAAAGTTAAAAGTATTAAAGTAGACTTTTCTATAGGAAATAGATCAAAATTAAAAATAAACAAAATTTATGAAACAAAATGAATAAGTAAATATGCATAAAATAAAATAATTAATTTATGTTTTGTTGAGCGGGTTCGGGGCGGGGACAGGGTGGGTAACAACATCCCCGAACCCCGCCCCCGGTCAAAGCGGGTTTTCCCCGTCAATCTCGGGGCGGGGACGGGTGGGTACCCGCGGGTTCGGATTAAGTTGCCATGCCTAATTTCAAACTTGTGCTGATGAGGATAACGATATGGACGAACATTGACCGGTCGTTGCCCCTCTACCAAGTGTATTGCATGCTCCTGTCGTCTCTCTAGAGGAAGCCCCCGTGGCTCTTTGAAAACATGCTCAAATTTGTCCAACAAAGAGCTCATCTCAGTTTGCTTGCTCTGTGTCACCACAACTTCTTGAACCCCACACCGCAATTGAAGAAAACGAGTATCTTCCACATATTCCTGCAAAGGTGCACATCCTCCACTACGCACACCCTGAATTTCCACCCATTCACCTTGATAATCAAAACGCATGATTTTCTGTATCCAATCTATCCATGTAGCTCCTATCTGTGTTAGCCAAGCCATTCCCAAGACTAAATCAATACCATCCAAATCAAAAAGCATAGTATTGATTACCCATGATATTCCTTGAACCACAATTACCACATCACGACATTCACCATGTGTTTTAACCGTGAATCCATCACCTAACTTGATTGGTCTAGAAGGAGCGTCAATGATACGTAATCCCATTGCCAAGGCCAAACGCCTAGACATGAAATTCTGATTTGCACCACTATCAACCAACATCAACACAGGCACCCCTCTTATGGTCCCTTGTAATTTAATTGAGCGGTGTCTATCCTGATAATCTTCACACAGACCATTAAAATTCATTACATTGAGTTGAAGTTCTTCTTCACCACTTTCTTCAATTTCATCTTTCATTACCATTACTTCCCCTTCTTCCTCCAACTCATCTTTCATTACCATCACACGCACATTTCGATCTGGACATTGATGCCGTGGATGAAAAGGACCTCCGCATTTGAAACAAAGACCCTTTTTGACGTCGTTCGGTAATTTCTTGTGAAGACAGATTGCGTACTGCTCTGTCACGCAGCGCAGGGACTGCCTTCTCTGTTAATGGCGCTCCACGCACCGGTTTCTCACCATGGTTGCGCTCACGGTTTCCATGGGTTCCCTGAACATAGACCCAGTCGTTATTAATGGGCCTGGAATTTGATGCCAAGCGGTTACCAGAGCGGTTATCTGAAACGGTTTGCGCGCCTGACCCGTATCGTGACTCGACAGTTTTGCGTGCAACCCAGCCCTTCTTTCCCTCTTTCGTTCTCGCGTTCGATGGCTCTGGCCACATTCATTAATCTGGGTCGCGCCACAAACCCTAGAGCGATAAGGCTCCTTACTTTTCCTCTTATATTCTCCTTCAACCCATGGACAAAATAACTGACATATTGATCGTTCGAAAGACGTGTGATTTGGGAGATTAACCGTTCGAAATTCTCAATGCATTCCTCAACCGTACCATCTTGTTGGAGTGCAGACAATTGTTCAAAAACATTCCCATCACTCACTTCTCCATAACGCTCCAATAAGGCATCCTTCAAATTCTCCCATGTCAACTCTTCATTCTCTTCCAACAGACCCTTGAAAAAGTGAATAGTTGCACCATCCATACATAACTATGCCAAATTGACTTTGATTTCAGGACGAGTGAATTGTACACGAAAATATACTTCTGCCCTGGCAATCCATCCAGCGGGATCGTCACCGGTGAACATTAGCAGTTCCACTTTTTTTACTGACAAACGAAATTCGTCAAGAGCGTCACCGTGTAATTCCGAACTTTATGTTTTGTACTCACAGATTCGTTGTTGCGCTAAGTTTCTGCCTGCGCATTCACAACACCTTTCTCTTTACTCAGATTGAGTAAAGAAATGATTTTCTCCTGATTCTCCTTAGTCTGGTTCTGCATTTCCTTCATTGAAGCTTTCAAATTCACAATTTTGCTCTCAAGCCCAGCAACTTGAGTCTCCATCTTCTTTGGTGGCATCCGGCACGTCAGACCAATTTGATACAAACCCGTGAATTAACAATAACAATGACAGAGATCGAATTATGGTGGAGGGATAAACAGACTGAAAATCGATTATGTGCTTAATAATAATAGTAGGGATTACAAGTCAAACTATCCAAGAGCAATGCTCTCCTCAGAAGTTATAACTTCTGGCCTAAACTTACAGAATAACTTCTAACATAACCTTCACAAACAAACACACAATACTTATATTCAAATCCACACCAAATAACTACCTACATATAATAACCATCACACCATAACTACCTTTTTTTTTAAACAAAAGGAAATGAGCCTCGTTAAAACCTTCTGATACAAAACCCTCATTAGGGATAAAAACATCTAGAAGGAAAGAGTACTCCCCCCTATTTCATTAAAAAACAAAAATACAAAAAGCACGGGGGGACATAAACCAAAACCCATGCAAACAAACATTACTGCCTGAAACGAAAATAAGGAAGACCAACCCTATTACGGATAAAATCATCCTTAATAAAAGTGGGAATAGAATTCCACCATTGGAATCCAGACAGGTTGGTCCCATGAGACGCAAGCTTATCGGCGCAGTGATTCCCTTCCCTAAAAATATGAGTGCAAGTGACAGTCATTGATTTGAGAAGACCCATGCAATTAAGCCAACGATTGCGGAGATTCCAATGCACAATGGAGTGAGACGAGAAGGCCATAATAGCAAGCTGAGAATCACTCTCAATCCATAAACGATGCCAACCTTTGCGGAAAGCCACTTCAATGGCGACCATGACACCGACAAGCTCAGCATGAAGAGCGTAATTTGTACCAAGAGGGAACATAATTAATTAACAAATAACTACTCTTCTCCTTTATTCTTCTTGTTTCTCCTCTCATAAACCCTCCAAATGACGGGTTTGCCCTTCTGACTATCAACATGGGCGATAACACTTTTCAAGAAAGCCTCATCGGTTCTATTACATTTTTTTTTGGATTTAGGTAAAGTCTCGGCAAGCTTATCTTCAATCCACAATTTGATTTAGGTAAGTACCGCCTATAAACTCACACACGCAATGTGGAGGTTCGAACTCTGGTAACCACAGAAAATATACAACTTAATAATTAGTTGTGCTAGGCTTTAACCACAAAATATATAGCTTAACAATCAGTTAAAAATATTAGACTCAGTTTTTAAAATCAATGTAGGAAGTAGTGAAAAAATATATATATTTTTAACTGTTCTTGTATAAATCTTAATTAAAAACAAAACAGAATTGAAACGAGAAATGAAAACTGAATTTTATAAATCAAAGAAGTTCTTAGGAGTTATAAGGTGCATGAGTTGGTTTAAGGGAAGGGAGTTACGGATCTAAGTGATAAAGGGGACATGGGCCTCCACTAATTAGAGCACACTTATTACACAATCTTAAAATAAAACAGTTTTTTGGTGAAAGTATGTGAATACTACAATTCTTACATATTTGAATACTATCAAAAAATTTTAATTAAAAAGAAAGTACCAACAATTTTTTGCCTTGCCAAACTTGCTAACGTACTCTTAAAAAATATGTGGATATGAATTAGTAAATTAGTAAATTTTCTTAAGAGTACCTACCAAGTTTGCCAAGGAAAAAGATTAATTTTTTCAAAAACAACAATATTAATTACTTTTTGTGGTTTGTGCAACATTAAGACGTCAAAAAGGAATAAGGATAGTATTCTCTCTGGTCCCTATAGTTATTCAATGAATTTAAAACTACAAAATTTTCTTAAAATAAAGACCGGAGGGAGTAACTTAAAAAGACAAATCTCATAGAATTTGGACAACAATAAGACCTAAGAATTTAAAATACTATTGGATTGTGAGAATAAGACCTAAGAATTTATATGGCAATGAGGTTGTTATTTTAGAAGCTAGGTAAAATATAAAATAATTATTTGAATTTTTTTAAAATAGATCATTTAATTAAAATATTATACTGGGTCTCTGAATTTGTCAATATTTTGTAATTGCGTCCCTGCAGTTAAAACTTTTAAATTTTATAATTAGGACTATTAACTTCAAAAGTTTTTCATCATGTCCCTGCATTTAGGGACTCAATTAAAAATTATATAAAAGTTTAGAGACCTACTCATAATTTGTTTAAAAGTTCAGATATTAAAATAGAGGAAACTAAACAATATATTGAGTATCGGGATGGTTGCGATTGCTTTGCTGGTTGAGGGGAAGCCAAGCCAAATGCAGTGAAATAAGATATTAAGTAAAATTGTAACTTGATATTTTTTTATAGGCTAAATATATATTTTGGCCATTTATCTTTGGGGTTGTGGTCACTTTGGCCCTTTATCTTTTTTTTTCTCATTTTAGACCCTCATGTTTTTTGTGTGTGTCATTTTGGCCCCTGCCGTTATCATTTTGGTCCCTTATGTTTTTAATTGATTTCATTTTAGTCCCTTATGTTTTTAATTGATTTCATTTTGGGCCCTTATGTTTTTAATTGATTTCATTTTCGTCCTTAAAAATTTGTCTAAAAAAACATAAACATAACGGCAGGGGCCAAAATGACACACACAAAAAACATGAGGGTCTAAAATGAGAAAAAAAAAAGATAAAGGGCCAAAGTGACCACAACCCCAAAAATAAAGGGCCAAAATATATATTTAGCCTTTTTTATAAGCTGTAACTATATTTGATTTGACGTATTGGTCTGTGGATGCTATATTTCTTTTTTACTTTTTTGATCAAAAGTATTTCTTTTTTACTACTTTTACTCGGAAGTGATATTTTCTTCCGTACAAAGGTGAGTGATAACTGAAAAAGAGAGCTATAAAAATAGGTCTTCTTTGTGAAGTAGTGGTAAGAAGAATACATATATGTTTCACGTGCTAATTAGGAGTATCAAATTTGTGATGGATTTCCAAAATATGAAAGTTGAAGAGCACCCAAGAGGAAAGAGGAAAGACGTCTTTACAAAAATGTTTGTGAGCGAGAGCATTAAAATTGTCAATAATAATTTTATATAAGAAAATATCACAAATTTAGTAAAATATATAACTTTGTGAAAGAAAAATTTAATCTTAAACTTTAATGTGTTTCGTGTCAATTTATGTGTTTTACGTTAGAAGGGAAAGTTAAAATTAAAAGATAAAAGAAAAAATATATATGAATTTGGTCTCTCTTTATCTCTTATAACTTTCTACGGACACTCTTTGAAAAAACTACCAAATGGGAGAAATTACATCTATTTTTTTGTTGGGTGCAAAAAAACTTTATTAGGCATATATAAAATAAAACAAATTAATTTTGTGGGGAATTGATCCCAATGTACAACGTCTACATCGGTCTCTAAGTTTATGTGTCTATACATGAAATGTCGCGTCCCTTTTTTTCAATACAGAAATGTTGTTCTCTCACACCAAGTGATACGAGTTTCTTTATAAATAGAGACTATCTATGCATGTATAACCATTAATAAAGTTAATGGTTTGTGCCTTAATTCTATCAAATTCATCACTCCAAATCATTTCCTTTATATGCAAATTGAAGTTAAGAAACTATTATTCTATCAAACATCATTAATAGCATCCTTGATGGGGGTGCGCAAGTTCCATGTCAAGAAACTCCGTGTTGTGTTTGTCTTGATATCTATAAATTGAATAATTAGATACATATTTGTTGAATATTAATTATTTTTAAATAATTTTATTTTGTTTAATACTCTTTAATCAATTAAATTTGAAATTTGTGATTTTTCATTTGTTTTCTCAATATGGAAAATTGTTCTGGACTGGACCAGGAGGTCCATTCAGCAATACCAGGAGGTGCATTTAGCAATTGGATATGGATTGGCCCAATCATTTCGGCCCATATCCACAACATACATGCCCAATTAAAGCCATCACACTTGAATGGTTAAGATCGATTCTACTGATCCGACGATCCACAAACGGGCTCGATTTCCTATAAATACCGGCTCCCATTGCCATCATAAGGTACACTCTCTCATTCCTAGCTAAATCACCCATCTATTCTCAATACTGACTTGAGCGTCGGAGTGGCTTCGCCGGTACCCTCCGGGCTCACACTAACCTCCTGCGGCTGCCAGGCAGCAAGAGACCTACCAACTGCAGTCAACCCAATACTGCACGGTACCGAACAAAAATTATGTGGCATTATTTTGGACCTATTTATGATATGAATACTATGTCATGATAGTTTACTCTCTTGATACATTTAAATTGTTTGTTTCGTGTCTTTTTATTTAAATTAGTGGTTACCACATAGATCTACCTTTTATTTTGTATTTTTTGATTCGTCGTCTGATGCAACATTATTGTTGTTCGTCGTCTTGGTGCGGCGTGTTTGATTTTGTCTTGTTGTGGTGTTTGTTTGATTCAGATCGACATATCAGCTTCGATCAATTTCAGATTCAACCAATGACTAGAGCCTTAAAAGTTACAGATCCGGAAACATGAGTACTCCAGTGACTTTTATTTTGTCACATTTGTAGGCATTTTTTATGCTATTAACTTGGGTGCTGCGAGTTTGTTCGCAGATTCATCCTTTGTGTTTTTAGCAATGCTGAATTTGTATTATCATCGATGTAATCTTTCAATTTGAATGAATGAACATTTTTCAGTCAAAAAAAAAATTAATTAGTAGAATTTATGGTGTATGTATTACTTGTATGTTAAGTCATATGATAATGTTTCTATCAGAGTTGACATGAGTTTTAAAGCGTTATAGGATCAATTTGTTGTTATGATTCACATGATTGACCCACCTTAGATGATTATAGATATTTTAATATCTTCTTAGATTGTACTAGTTTGGTATAAACTAGGTATCCTTTGCGCGCAACGGTAGAGACTAATCCCTCGAGCAGGGTAGGACCACAATGACCGACAAAACTCTCACTCAAGAGATTTGTACTAGTTGTTGCTATGTATTTTTAAACAAATGACATCATAAATAATTTAAGATGGATAAAAGAGAAGTAGAACTCTAACATGAAATGAGTATTAATTGAGTGCTTAATTATATCGATTTAGTCCAAATGGATAGTAAAAAGGCAATGAGAAATGGTCAATTTTTGTAATGGTTATTCAGTCAAAGAATATAACTCAGAAGACATTTGACTTATAAAGCATAGTCATGAGAAGAAATGACACTTTGAATTTTATAAGCAAAACAAATAATCTTGCAATCCTCTGAAGAAATGGTTGACATTGGATATGATGTTTTAAAAACTCTATGGGGATGAGTTTCAAGCCAATAATTACAAAATGGTGAAAACTCAATTCATACTTGAGTAGCACTAAGGCTTAAATTCAATGGTGGAATTTTTTTTATCACTATTCGATGGTGGAATGTCGCAACTTTCATGAGATATTCTTACTGTAATCCACAACTTAATCCGTGTAAGGCTATTTTCCTAAGAAAATATGCATCGATTGCAAACTTGTTCACAACAACCACACCATCTATTGCTTGGCATCCTCGAATGGATGCTGATTAGTTGGGGGTTGATGTCGTGAGAAAATGGTATGTGCAAAATGGATAAAGCTCTTTAGTACGACAAGAAATGTAGTGTGGTTGTAGTGTTATAGGGTCCACTTTATCCGCTAACGGCTATAAATTCATCTGCTATTAATTAATTTATCTGCCACTAGTGTAAAAAAGACTTTTCGAATCGGTTGTTTGGCACATTTGGAATCGGTTATAGGCCGATTCCAAATGTGCCGATTCCAAATCGGTTATTTAAACAACCAATTCAAAATGTACTAAAAAAAGACATTTAAAATCGGTTCTTTAGACACCCGATTAGAAATGTCACCTTTTTTTTTTAAAAAAATTAAATTCGATGTGGCCAATTGAATTTGACTAATAAGCTCCTTTGCGGTGGCTTTCTGTGAACAGAAATCATAAGGAATTTGTTTCACACTATATTTTGTAATAGATACGACAAGGTTTTAAACAGATTAAGCTACAAACTTTAGATTTCCGATGGCTGATGAGATCAAATCACAAAGTTAGATGGCAGATGAGATCAAAACTACCAGTTAACCATCGACCAGTTGGGACAAAAAGCTTGGCTCCACCTTTGTCTGCAAATGAATTTAAGTAGAAGATGGAATTCTGAAATGCCTTTGTATTGAGAGTTATTCCATCGCCAACAGCTCCAAATTCGGTAATACTGACACTGTGGGGTCGAACTACCTTCATGTTTATCTGGTTGCAGCTTGAGCTGCTCCACGCCGTCCATGTGCAACAACTGAACAATGCAAGTACCAAACACACATCCGCCAGTTGCAAGTAAGAGAAACTCATCACCATCAGTTATACTTTGAAACATCCTCATTGAGGGAGATTATATCAATTTGTATAAAATCATGACCAGCAGTAGTTCACATGTTTCTTCAACAGCAACAAGAGAAAACATTAACCAACTTAACTCATCAATGTCATGAAATTACACAAAGCTAAGGGAAACTGTAAGAATTTTCATATTGGGAAGTCGAAAATCTACCCAGTTTAGCTATAATTTGAAAACCATTTTAAACAATGAAGAGGAATTAACAGAAAGGAACAATCAAACAAACAGTGACTAACCACCGGTTATCCTTTACCACCACTTCTGTAAGCAAGAGTGGTAACTAGCCAACAAGTAAACAAAATTGAAATTATACTAAGGAAGAGAGTAGAGGATCCAATCAATGCAGTTCTTGATCTGTGAATAAAAAGTTTTGGTTTTAGATCTTACTCCACCCACTACTAAGCTTGACAATGGAAACAAAAAAAAGTACATTAATTAGATTGGACCTCTTAGGTGAGGATTCAAAATTAATAAGTAAAGTATGAACCAGAAACTCACAGTTGAAAGTCTCTTCATATGAGTGAGATCCAGTTTTCCCATTTGTGTCTGAGCAGTAGAATTGTACATGCAAAGATTTAAAATCTTTTTCTTCATGTCATCATCCTTTGAATCAATATATTCACATGTCAGTAGAAGCTTTTTAGCACGAGGAATCAGGTCAGTTCTCCCATCACAGCGTCGACAAAAGTACTCAGCATCCAATCCAATACTGAGGAAATCAGATTCTGACTCTTCTGGTAGTTCAAACTACTTAAGGAATACATCATCTATATCACTTGTATTGCCTACAGATAACAAATGAAAAATTGTGAAAGAATCTAAGAAAAATTCCATACAAAGACAAGTGTTTCACTATGCAGAGTCTAGAAGTATAAACAAGTTGACAAGTGTCCTAAGATTTAGCAACTATATCACCTTTATAAATGGAGTTGGTTTTATTGCATCTGCTCTCAGAAATCAGATTTGCTTTATGCATGTGTTCTTGACATCTCAATTAGCAAGTAATTTAAGTGCTTTAGCAGCAGTACCAACCAACAACATAACAAATATAACAAAGGGTGAGTAAAACCAGCTAATTACATCTCACGAACCAGAAAAAAATGAGTATTTAAAATCCATTTTACCTTTCTGCATCCTGAGTTGGAGCAATTTGGGAGGGTTGCTGGAGAGTCACAGTTTCATGTGTTGGTTTTTGATGATAGCCTCATAAATAGGGAGCTCAATGAGAGGCCGCTCAAAACCTCTTTCAAAAATGAACAAAGAACTTGAGATGATGGCATGTCACTGACAAACATAATTGAATGGCTATCTAATTTCTGTTAGAGACTCTTCTTAGTACCTGCCAGCCAGCTTCAGTGCTGTTAAGATCTTGACCAAATGTACCTCCTAATATCCAAAGCTGGGACAAGCTGAACTCATTAGCTTGTTGTATCTTTGGCTCCCAAACATTTATGGTAGCTTTTGCTCCATAGTACTTATCTCCTTCAACATATGCTATTGCGTGCTGATAAAACAAACACAGACACAAACAATAAAATTAGACCATCAAAAGAAACAAGAAAACCTTTGTAACACTAAACCAACAAGGCACTCAAAACTTTTGTAGCACCAACGCTTCACCTTTCAGCTTGAAGACATGATTACTTGCATTTTTTAAATTAAAACTTGTGTCCAGTGTCTTAATAGCTCATAACAATTTATTACCTGATGACCACTCTGGTTAATTAGATCAGGTTCAGCTGATCTTAGTTTAGGGATTGACTTATGCTTCTTCCTTCCATATCTTTTGACTGAACTTGCCCTCAGAACATGTTCTTCCTTTGTTCTTCTGATAGGTATTGTGTCAGCAGGACATTTACCATTAGAATGCCACAACTGAGTTATGGGAGTAGTTGATTTTTCCTTGTTTTCAGCTAACTTGTTCTCATCAAAGAGCTCTTCGGGATGGAAATTTGGTCTCATCTAATTAATCTAAAGCATACAGTTAGAATGAAAAAAAATACTTCAAAAATTGGAACAGAAATACAGATCTTGAATGAAGGAAATGGACCTGGATTTCGTGATCTTTGAGAAAAGGATGGTCAAAAGCTGGCTGCTTAGAAACTGGTACACAATCTATTATATCCCCATCTGGACTCTGCAACATAAACAAAATCATTTCATATCATTAACATCTGAAATACTATATAAACAAAATTGAAAGTAAAAAATCAATCTTGTTACTATCTTTCTACTTTATAAAAAAAATCAGTAACTGATTAAAAAATAAGGAAAATGAAAGCAAATCATTACTCAATTCTTTCTTACAGTACTTTCCCATTACAGCTTGAAAATGCTATTCAATAATCACATCACATCAATAGGGCTATGTAGGTAAGAAAAATAAAGAAAAAATGACATGGCTTATGAAATCAGAACATGAACACAAAATATCTGCATTTTATAAAACAACAAAGAGAAAATAAATGACACAAAACTTTAAAACAATAAATCAAAAACAGTAACAACTTATTGCCAAAGAGGGTCATTTGATTTTTAAGTAGAAAACATTTGAAAGATACCAAACCATTCCTGGAGCAAACAGAGAGAAGAAGAATAATGCAAACCAAGTGAAACCTGTAAATGAAGAGGAAAAACATCTAAACCTGTAAATTGGATTTGAATGCTCACCAAATATGCACAAAGATAAAGCGGCGTCGCAAAAATCTAGCAACAACGCATGGCTTGGAGTTTTCACCTGCAAAGAAAAGCAACGGAGCTAGGTTAGAGGGAGCGATAGAGAACACAGATGTGAAACAATCTCACCTACTGGGGCGGAAGTGAAACAATCTCAGGTGAAACAACCGTTTCAGGTGCGGCTCAACACCACCGCCTATGATGATTTTCCAGAAGCAATTGGGGAGAGAGAAAGAAACGAAGGGAGCAATTAGGGATTTAGGGGAGCGAGCGATTACGGGAAGCAAGGGAGATCACCGCGTAAACTAGAGACCGTCACCGGAGATGGGAGGAGAAAGATGAGAGCTAAAGACTATCGCTGGAGACTACCAAGGAGGAGCGCCGCCGAGTTCGGTTGTGGGTGCGCTGCTGAAGTTTCGCAAGATCTTTGGGAAGGTTACAAAGTTAGGGTTTGAGAGGAATGAGGGAAACGTGTGAGAGGGAAGCTGAAAAACAAGGTAACGAATTTTAATAATGAAACAGACTTTATGAATCGGTTGTTTAAAGAACCGATTCTGATTGTACATATTCCGAATCGGTTGTTTAAACAACCGATTCAAAATGTCTAAATGGGCACCTATCCAATCGGTTGTTTAAACAACCGATTCCTAATGTCTAAAAAAATCTGTTACAACACCATTTAATTGCAAAAATACTACCGCGTCCACATTTAGAATCGGTTATCTAAACAACCGATTCAAAATAGTGCTTTTTAAAGCTAATTTTGAACTAGTGTGCTATCCACTCATTTTTACCAAAGAAGTCTAAGACAAGAATTTCTTCTAATATACGTATATCCTTAGTCTATATGTATACGTGTATGTATGTGAGTAAAACATATGAAAAACGGATAAGATGAAATAAGAATCCAATTCTATTTATAAAACTAGGACAGACTAGCTAGTAGCATTCTGTGATGCTAAATAGCTGTTACAGACACCCACTTGATAGTTTCATTATTCTCGTCGACCTAGTAAATAAAGTTGTGTGGACATGCATGCTTACCTCTATTTATTCCCTTCCCTTTGCATTGTAATGGCTGTTGTTGATTGGAATGAAGAAGAAACGATCATGAACTCATAAGTTTGGCTGACTCGTTTTTCGTGCCAAAGATAAAATCAAAGGCAAATAATAAAAGGACGCAAAAAATATACTTGAAAATATGATTGTCTTCTTGTCTTGCACAAAAATAGAAAAAAGATGCCCTACAAATTTAATCACGATAGGAATCCTCCCCATTTTTGGAAATATATCACTCTCCCTCAGATTTTGAGATTTTAAACAGAATGTAAAGACACTTCCACACAAATTCACGTTGATGCTTAACGTACATCCAAACGGGCACTTCATTTCCATTTCTTTTGAATCTTATGTCACATGCTCATGTGGTAAATGTACATGTATATACATTACATCATCTAGCTATAAATTCATCTTCATTCTTCACTTCCTACTCATAATTAACAGTAACTTAATTTAGTCTCAGAATCTGGAGAAAGGGTTTCCCATCCAGGTTAGTACTATAGCTAGTGCTACATTATATTGAAATATTGCTATGTATTTTGAGAGAAAAATTAACAAAGTTACTGATTTTTTTATTATATTAATTTTGTGTAACAAGGTATATATATGGAATCTCAAAACAAAAACCGAATGGCACCTCAAAACTTTGCATCCCAGTTAACAGCACTTATTGTGGATGACAACATAATCAACCGAAAGATTCATCAAAAGATGTTGAATGGTTTTGGAGTGAAAAGTCAGTGTGTGGAAAATGGCAAAGAAGCAGTGGACATTCATTTGTATGGGAAAAAATTTGACCTAATTATCATGGACATGGATATGCCTATCATGAATGGCATTGAGGTATACTCAAGTAGAAACCACTATTTTTCTTGATTTGGTTTACTATTGATGGGCCAATATGAAGGGTTTCTTTTTTTGTTATTTAACTATTTTTTTTTTCTTTATACGGAAATGTTAGTCTTGGTTTGAACCCTGAATCTCTTTCATATACTCATTTTTGGTATCCCTTAAGTCGCCAACTCTAATTGGGATATCTTTGTTTTCATGTATTTTTATAGGCAACAAAGGAACTTCGATCAATGGGCATTTGTAGCACAATTGTTGGTGTGTCATCACGTTCAATGGATATGGAAATAAGAAAATTTGTGGAAGCGGGGCTTGATGACTATCAAGTGAAACCCTTGACCAATGCAAAGCTTAGTTCAGTACTTGAAAAGGTCAAAACCAACTTTATTTCCAAGTGAAAATCTAACCATGTAATGGATGCAACCATACTTTAGCCACTTGGGTTGGTGGGTTTTCTGCATCCTTAGTACCATGTAAGGAAGGGGAGTACTTTTTATATTCCTATTTTAGTATTTATAATCTTAAAAAATGTATAATATTAGATGTGGTTTGAGGACAATAATAGGAATACTTGAACTTTGATGAGTCTGATGATTCTGATAGCGCATATTAGGACTTGTTGTATTATTACTTTGACATTTCAGTATTTTGTTCTAACATTTCAGACTAAGTTATGTTGTTTTATTCGGATGATTCAGACTTGTTGATTCGAATTTTATTAGGACGTGATGATGATTTAGACTTGTTGATTCGTATTTTCTTTTATTTAAAATGTTTTAGCTATTTTAAATTTTATTATTTATTAATAAAATTAGCAGGTTTATAAAAATAAATTAATTAGTGGGAATTAGCGACGAAATTCTGTCGCTAAATGCAACACGTGGCGGTCAAAATTTTGACGCGTGGCACCCAGAGTTAGTGAGGGAAATTTGAATCCCTCGCTAATAGTCTCACACAAATTAGCGACGGATTCAAATTTCCCTCGCTAACCCTTTAGCGATGAGGCTTTTAGTGATAGAGACAATCCCTCGCTAGTTCCCTCGCAAATTGCCATTAGCGATAGAAAATATGGCTTTAGCGACGGATTAGTCCCTCGCTAATCAGCATTTTTTTTGTAGTGTTAGGGTATTTGGGAAAGGAGGAATTAGTTGCTAAATCACAAAATTTACAGTGAACACTATTTCCATTAAATGTGTTGTACAAAGTTTACAATAAACACTATTTCCATTAAATGTGTCGTAAAAACTGAGTTTGAGATGGTGTTAGGCCAATATCATCTATTTTCACTAATTAATGGGAGTAACTACTGCTCTTTCCGTCTCAATTTAATCGTTCTTTTTGCTATTTTTTTTGTCTCAAATTATTTGTCACTTTAGAATTCCAATGCAATATTTATTATTAATTTCCAATAATACCCTTACTTTTATTTGTATTTCCAAGGTTTTCATTCCTCTCTCTTCATAATAATATAGAGGTATTTTAGTCTTACAATATTTTTTGAGCATAAAAAATAATATATATCTAATTATTTTCATAAAACCCACAATAATCTTAAACGATAATTAAATTAAGACTGATGGAGTATTAGTTGTCTCTATAATGGCCAAGACATGTCCCGTAAAGTTTATTACAATGACGTCATGGGGTGTTGATTTGAAAAGCTAACTACCATTGATAAGAAAACTAAAAAAGGAACGACAGCATTAAATATTAGAAATGTGATCAACCAGTTTGGCCAACACAAAGATACTCAATGTTTACTTTTTCTTTACAAGCTCATTGTTTACAATATATTCTGTTTTGAAAAAAAATATATACCGTGAAATTTTTTGGGAAAAACATATCCTCTAAATTGTGCTTTAGATCTAAACTAGATTTTTAGAGTATATACCTTTTTTTATAAAAACATATCCTCTAAATTGGGCCTATCTATTCGGGTTGAAGCTGTGTTAGTGGTGAAGCCCAATATGTTTCTCGCATCTTAGCTCACCGCTCCCAGCCTCTTCAAGTTTGTTGCTCTTGGTTAGTTCTCATTCGGTTTTTCTGTCGTAACAATCCCCTACATATAGTTGTTGAGAGTGAAAGAAGAAATAGATCTTGTACATTCTTCATCTTGTAAACACTGTGAGTAAGAAACAGAGAGAGAGAGAAAAAGAATGAGTGAACTGAGAGTGAAGAACTGAAAACAAAGTTCAGTTGCTGTACATTGTAAATTCTCATAATCATAGTGGATTCTTGCTCGGATTCAGTCCCCCAGATGTAGGAGAAGATCTCCGAATTGGGTTAACAATTTCTGGTGTTCTCTCTTCCTTTTAAATCTTGCTTGTTATTAAATTCGCAATTTAGGTTTTACAATTTCGCACACAATTGTATTCTGGTTTCATACGAATTTGTTATTCAACATTCTTTAATTCATTAGGAACTAGTTACTGCGAGCTTTCGTTTTCTTTTGTTTCAGGTATTGTGGAACCCTAATCTGGTGTTTCACCCAACACTTGTACTATGGCCAAAATCTATAAGATCTATTTGGTCTTATTGTATTTTGAAGCAAAGGAAAAGACATAATTTATGTCTCAAATATTCTCACGTAATAGGAAAATGAGAAAATATTTTCAAGAATATTGCGGGTCTAGATTATGTGTTATGGTGATTGAAAGAGTATTCACAAGCCACTCAAAGGATTGAAGTTCAATTCTTAGAAGTAAATGATTCACATTATAGTTTCGATACAACAAAGGTTGTGGTGATGATCATTGATGTATTTTAGAATTTCTAGAATGTATTTTTTATATTATCGGAAATTTGAAGTTCTAAAATTTTCAAAATGTATCTTTTTTACACTATTAAAAATTTCAAACTTTGAATTTTTCGGAGTGTATTAGATTTTGTGGGTAAATAATAAAAAGGTATGGATAGATGGGTTAAAAAAAGGATAGAGATCCTCTCAATTTCCCAAAAGAAATTGTGGGTAAGTTGCTAAAGTTTGTTTTTTTTTACACAAAACACTTAGTGCATTTCATTGATAATCAAATCGGTAATACATGCAGGAATATCATAGTATTATTGAGGACTAGTTGTGAATATGGCCACCCCGGCAAGGGAATGAGAACCTTATTAGCATCCTCCTAGTGAACTCTACATGAGAATTGTTGCTAAAAAAGTTAAAAATAATCTTACAAACTGAAATCAAACAACCAAATTCAGGTCCGAGGAAGGTAGCTCAGTTGGTGAGCTAAGGGACATGAAAGAGTTGCAAGAAGGAGGTCCAGGGTTCAAACTCCAAAAACTAACATTCCCCCACCCCACTAATATTTGCCTACTAAAAAACAACCAAATTCAGAAATAACAGTGAGTTTTAGAACATCCTTGAAACCCAGCTGATAGCAAATGCAAACCCATACTTTCACCCATTAGAACATCAGTCAATGGGGTAAACCAATGAGTTTTAGCTCCACTAAAATTTCCCAAAGCATGCCGAATACATAAATCAATACCCACCTTGTTCTCAGTCAAGGAGAAAGAAGCATCAAAGTTACACTTCACAGACCCATGTCTTTAATATGGTATGGCTCAAATCTTTTTCTGCATGCACCATCAAGACTCCCTAAACCACAAGCAATCGACCAATCACAGTAAAGATTTGAACCATACCATATTATAGTATTAGCATCCACCTTCTTGTTATTCCACACACAATCATTTTGACCTTGCCACAAACTCCATAAAGTCATGCACCAGCCCACCTTTGTTTCGCTGTTGAGAGCCTCCAACATTGTAAAGAAATAGTCAGCAAAAATCACAAAATTCTCAGCGAAACTGTTAATCAAAATTTTCAATTCCTAAAGTGTTCCAACAAGCAGCGACTTTAGGACAATATATAAATAGATGTTGTTCAGTTTCAGCAGGACCAGCACACCGAGGGCAATCAGACACCACAGTAATATGCCTATGATTGGACCAAATGGGCAAAACATTTATGCACAAACACCACAAAAAGTGCTTCACTTTCGGAGGAATACTAAGTTTCCAAAGAGCATTCCAATCTCTAGCAGCATGAAGGTTACCAGACTCCAAAACACTACTCATCAACAACCTACAAACACTTCTAACACTATAAACACCTGATTTCTCTGGTCCCCACACTTGCAAGTCCTCATCAATGAAGTGGAAAAGAGGTGTCCGAAGAATAGCATCAGCCACGGTAGGAGTAAACAAAGAATGAATAACACCAGCCCTCCACGATTTCAAAGACAGATCAATGAGGTTTGAAACCCTCAAAAATGGATTGAAGTGGCCGAAGCAGCTTCTGTAATAGGCTGAAGGTCTTTCGATCATCTTTCTCCATAGACGTGAATTTGTGAACCATCCCCAATCCTCCACCTACACCCCTCGTTTAGGACCAATCGAGCTTCATGAATACTCTGCCAAACAAAGCTAGAGTTACTTTTTGAGGTATGCATAAAGTCACACCGGGGATAATATTTGGCTTTGTAGAGTCTTGCAACAAGGGAGTTAAGACAAGACAAGACAAGAGACGTCAACCTTGTTTTCCCAAAAGAGCCGCATTGGACACATAAAGACTCCGAAAACCCATTCCACCTTAATTTTTGTCAATGCAAAGCTTATCCCAAGACATCCACCGAATCCTCTTTCCATTGGTACCACTTCCACCCCCACCAAAACCCATTAATAAGACTCTCAATCTCATCTCCAAGAGATGAGGGTAGTAGGAACAAACTCATAAAATAAGTGGGGATAGATTGCAAAACTAACTTTATCATAACCTCCTTACTGGTCTTGGATAGAGAACAACCACCCCATGAATTAATCTTCTTCCAAATCCCGCCATTGATGAATTTAAACAAATACTAAAGTTTTGAATGTATAAAAACATACATATTTTAAATATGTAATATATGTTTGACATTTATGTGTATTAATAGGTACACCAAAAACTTTAGTAATTAACTATCAATCTTTTAAGAAACTAAGAGGATCTCTACGTCTAAAAAATATGAGCTCTAATTCTTTTGTGGAATAGTTTTTTTTTATCGTATATATACGTAAGTAGGGTAAGAGCAACTTGTGTACTTTGCCTGTCCTTTGGCACACAATAACCTGTCTGATTCTCTTTTGGTATATATGGGAAAAAAATATATTTCACTAGTTCACTTCGTTTCTCTTCAACTGTCCAGTCTCCTTTTTAATTTTGCATTGGTAGATTGACCATTTGCCAAACGCACTCCACAAAACAAGCAAATGTCCTTGGGGGCTTTAGTCTCAACTAATCATTGAACCTTGAATTTGATCAACCGCACAATGAAAAGTAAGCTCCTTTGCAAAGGTATTTCGTTATTAATATTCTCTATAGATACCAACAAGGAGTGGTCCAAGTGGTAAATGGACTTAGATCGCATCTGAAACTGTATATCAATGACATGATAGCCAAAAAATATTCTCTATGGATGAAACATTCGAAAAATAAAATAATTAATTAATTGCCTCATCAATTTTATTTAAAAATTGCTGTTTTAATTTATAGATATTGTACGAAATAAACTAGCAAGAATAGCCGAAGTTAGGGATCAATACAAAGAATCTCAAGATGGGGGATTGGATGAGTGCAAGCTAAATGGTGGGGTGGACTTTGGAATTAGGGATCTCAAACTGTTCAATGGTCTGGTGGGAAAGTATGTGGTGTGGATGTGCTTGCTTTTCCCTTGTTGATAGAGCGTTCATAAACCGATTCAATCTAACACAAATTGAAGTAATTGAATCGAAAATCGCAAAAACCAAAATTTTGGATTGGATCGGATTTCGGTTCCCTTATGTGGAACCGATTCAATTCCAATTCAATTAAACCGAAATTACATTATATAATTTAATATTATATTTTAATTACATCATTATTATACTTCAAATAGTATTTTTCAATTTTATCCTTATTCAGAACTATCCAGTGGAGGTATCGGGTTGGAGGGCTTAGGAGGTGGGAGGGAGGTGTTTGGGTATGGGAGTTGATCAATTGGAATAGATGACTCTTTGGTTGGGGAATTTTTAGGTCTTTTAGCCTCTCTTTCCTTGCCACTAAAGAAAGATTGATGGGTCGACGCGACATGTAGGTACTTTATGTTTAATTTGCCCGACCGATGTATTTTTTGGCTACTAACTCTTTATAACTGGTGTCATCTGATATGGAGATCTTTTTGTTGAGGAAGTGATGGAAGAGTCTTGCCCCCTTTAAAGTCATGTCTTTCTCTTGGATAAAATTCCTACACGGGTAAATCTCCTTTGAAGGAGGGTGATCTTAATGTCTCAAGGACTTCTTGTGTTCTTTTTTTTGCTTACCAAAAGTCCAATGCATATGTTTCTCATATGTGATTTTTCCTTTATTGTGCGGTAAGATATTTTTAGGCGGCTAGGGAAGAAATCGGGGTTTCTTCAGGATTTTTTCACTTGTATATTCTCTTTCCACTAGAAATGCCAAAAAAACTGCTGGAAACAACACATTTCCATCTGCCATGTGTCTGACGGTTGGAAACCGTTTCCGGCGACCTAATTTAAAAAGTTACTAGTAATTTTCGACTGGAAAAGCGACCAATAATTTCCAACGGTCCAGGGCCGCCAGTAACTCATTGGCTGTTATCGGTGGCCTAGCCCTAAAAAATGCAGCTTTTTAAAAAAAATCAAATTATTTTACTAATATAATTATGTAACTAATTTACCATATAATTAATTTATTAGCTTAATTATTAACAATTATTTAAAATTTGATATTTCGTAAATTAATTGATTGTATATCTCATCAAAAATAAATAACAATAATTAAAATATAAATAGAAATAAAAATAAATAAATCCAAAAAATAAATTCAAATCTAAATAGAAAAAATAAATAAATCCAAACACAAATCAAAATAAAACTAAAACTAATCTCCGTAATAATTGCCACCCCCACTCGCCTCATCATGTGGTGCATGATCAAACCACTTGATAAAACCTGATATCATCTGATCCTGAAAATCGCTCATTATGTCATCTTATCGATCGCCTAACTGGGGATGGGGCCTAGGTCGGGGATAAGAGGATTGTTGGGATGATGGCTAGGGATGGAAGTATTAAAACAACAATGTATGTGACGTGTCCGACCAATAGTACTCTTGTTGATCCTGGGAAGGCGGCGAAGGATAGTACATGTGCGGTGGTTGCGAGAAATAAGATGGTGGTGGTGGTGGCATAGCCTGCATCAACCGTTGCTTGAGCATATCCAAGAGTTGTTGTGTCTGCTATTCCTAACCCTTACGATACTACTCCTTCATTTGATGCATCTCTACTGGCAAATTCTTGTATGCACCCGCTTCTCTATAGTGAGCCATCTTATGTAGTTCTTCAACAATGGTAAGACACTACAAAAAAATTGGTTATTAGCGAGGGATTTTTCCCTCGCAAAACGTCCCAAATCCGTCGCTAATCACCATTTGCAAGGGAATTAGCGAGTGGCTGGTTCCCTCACTAATCCATTAGCGAGAGAATTTGAATCTCTTGCTAATTTTGACTGTCACACGTCCCAATTCTGACTGCCACGTGTTCCAATTTGAATGGATTGTTTTATGTGTTGTTTTAATTTTTTTAAACTATTTTTATATATTTATTAATGTGGTGGTGGTGGTGGTTGGGAGGAGCTATGTGGTGGTGGTGGTTGTTGTTCACTTCGTAGGAGAGAGGGGAGAGGAGTTTGTGGTGGTGGTGGGAGGAGCTATGTGGTGGTGGTGGTGGTGGTTCACTTCGTAGGAGAGAGAGGATTTCTTGGCGGTGGTGGTGGTGGTGGGAGGAGCTATGTGGTGGTGGTGGTTGTGGTTCACTTCGTAGGAGAAAGAGAGAGAGAGAGAGAGAGAGAGAGAGAGAGAGAGAGAGAGAGAGAGAGAGAGAGAGAGAAAGAGAGAGAGAGAGAGAGAGAGAGAGAAAGAGAGAGAGAGAGAGAGAGAGAGAGATGGAAGATAGGTGGTGGTGGTGGAAGGTGGAGAGAAGAAGAGAAAAAGAGTAAAGAAATTCGTAGGTGAGAGAAGAGGAATTCATAGGAGAGAGAGAGAGAGAGAGGAAGAGGAGTTCATGGTGGTGGTGTGGTGGTGGTGTTGGAAGGTGGAGAGAATTCGTAGTGAAAGAGGGAAGAGGTGAGAGAAGAGATAAGATGAAATGAGAGTGTGTGATGTGTGATTATTTAAAGTAAAAATAAAATAAAATTTACCCTTTGCGAGGGACTGGTCCCTCGCTAACAGCAAATTACACTTCCCAAGGACTGGTCCCTTTGCGAGGGACTGTTCAACGGTCAGATTCACGTTAGCAAGGGACTGGTCCCTCGCTAATCACCTTATTTTTTGTGCTAAACTTTTCAAATTCCCGCCTCCACTTAGTGAGACATTCCGGCAGCGGTTTTTCGTGCTAATCACCTTGTGTTTCGTGCTAAACTTTTATATAGCGGGACATACTTTGGATAAAATAAGTGTAGTGGAAAAACTGTTCAGTTTTTCCTTTAGTTTGTACTACACTTATATCAGTGCAACTGAAGCACATATTGTAAACCAGAAGTTTACAAATCACAAAAAAAATTGTTGTTTGGCATAACCGGTTGGGTCATCCCGGGAATATAATGATGCAAAAAATAATTGAAAGTTTATGTGGTCATCAATTAAAGAACCAGAAGATTCTTCAATCTAATAAGTTCTCACGTATCTCTTGTTCACAAGGGAAGTTTAAAATTAGACCATCGCCACAAAAGTTGGAAGCGAATATCTTAATTTTTTTTAGAATTAATACATATGATGATATTTGTGAGCCAATACACCCACCATGTGGACCGTTTGAATATTTTTATGATTTTAATTGATGCATCAACTAGATGGACATATATAGTTGTCGTCAACTCACAACTGGAAGTTTGTGAGATTGTTTGCAACTCTAATTTCACTAAGAGCTCATTTTTTAAATGGTCTAGAAGAACCATTCTTTAGATGTCTACAATTAATTAAATGTCCAATACTTATGAAATAAGAACTTCCAAATTCTACTTGGGAATATGCAATTTTGCATGTTGTAACTTTGATTCACATCAAGCCAACAAGTTATCACAACTCTTCCCCTTTGCATTTGGTTTTTGGTCACGAACCTAATATTTCTCATCTTAGAATTTTTGGAAGTGTAGAGTATGTTCCAATTTCTCCATTCACAATGCACTATGATGGGCCCTCAAAGAATTTTGGGAATATACATTGGATATAAATCTCCATGTATAATAAAGTATCTTGAGCCAACAATTAGAGACTTGTTTATAGTCCAATTTGATAATTATCATTTGATGAATTAAATTCCGCAACATTAGGGGGAGAGAATAAGCAGCTTGAAAAAGAGATCAGCTGGAATGAATTATCATTGCATCATCTCGATCCTCGAACTAAACAATGTGAACAAGAAGTTCACTGATCCAAATGCATTCACTGATCCAAAAGATGTGACCAAATCTTATATATTAGTTGCTAATGCTCCAATAAAATGGATGTCCCTATTGAACAATCTAATATTGCAAATGAGCCTAAACCGCGCCTGAAGCATGGTAGACCAATCGGTTCCAAAGATAAAAATCCTCTACCAAGAAAAGGAGCTAAAACTAAAGATGGTCCAAGAGAGCATATAGAAACTCTAAAAGAGTCTTCAGACATAATTTATATTTCAGTTCCAGAAGAACTGATCAGGTACCTGAAAAAATTCTGAAATTAAAGAGATCTCAATGAATTATGTCAAGAATGAAATACAATGGAACCGAAACAAAGTCAACGTTGATGATGTTTTTATATTTAATACAGCACTAAATGTAATAAATGATAGTGAGGATTATGAACCAAAGTCTATTAAAGATTGTAGACAAAGTGAGGATTGGCCAAAATTGAAAGATGAAATTGAAGCAGAATTAAACTTGTTTTGCAAAAAATTTGGACCTGTAGTCCAAACACCTGAGGGTGTGAAACCAGTCGGATACATATGAGTTTTTGTGCAAAAACAGAATGAGAATGGTGAAATTGTGAGATTCAAAGCTCGACATGTTGCTCAAATGTATATGCAAGTACTTTTCAGTACTTAATTAGCCTTGTAGCACATGAAGAGCTCAATTTCAAGATGAATGTTGTTGTGACTTATTTGTATGACTCATTTGATAGTCATAATTATTTAAAGATCCCTACAGGATTTAATATTCCAATACACACTTTTTGGATTCTCGAGATGTGTAACACCCCGATATTTACTAACTTGTAGAAACATCGAAATGCACCACTTGGCATACATCAGAGTTACTTCCTGTCTCAGATATTGAACACGACTAAAAAATTTCGATAATAAATTATCGAACGCGGTTACATAACTTAACATAATCTGAAATACGTGCCTTACAACTTCTCATGCCTAGTGTTCAATACCAAAATAGAAAGTTGCGGAAGCGATTTACAACTTGATACAATAATAAGTCGTACAATCGAAGATACAAATCAGACAGTAGAAAATACAAAGCACATAAACTAAACATCGGCATCTCCTCTAGGTTGCTCCATAACCGCCTTATCGCCTTTAACTTTCCCTGAAAACCACAAATCATAAAGGGTGAGATAACATTATCTCAATGAGTTCTATCGAGACCCCTTACTAACTCTCTCTCGGCTCATTATGTTTGATTCATTAATCGTAGTCCTTAAAGTTGACTACGTGGAGAACTCTAACATCGTCCCTCGTAGCCCTTAAGCCGACTACAAGAGACAATCCTTAATATGACCCGTAGCCCTTAAGCGACTACGAGAAATATATCTGAAACAATGATTGTTAGCATATCACCGGCAACTTTATTTGAAAGCTACTGGCAAACCCATTCCCTTGCCATTCTCTACCAGGGACAAACGATGACGGGGCCTAGGTTTTGGGGCTCATGACTTCCCCTCCCACTAGTACGCTAATCCATGAACAGGGTCGTCACCCTAACAGTGATGTATATTAATATATACCTTGGCATGAACATAACAATGGTGCAAACATAGCATAACACAACTTGGTCTTGTCTTTATCATTTCATTAGGTGATCTCACACGTAATTTCTAAGTTTGTTAACTTAAATTATTAGACACTTATAAACCAATCCACACATTAACATTCCACACACAAACCATGTACCCGCATTGGGCAGTCAATAAACAGTGGACCGCAAGGGCAGTTAATAAACAGTGGACCGCAAGGGGCCGTTAATAAACAGTGGCATGAACATGACATGGAGTTTTACTTCAATCACAGTCAACATAATCATAAACCTCAAACAGTTCATTGAAAACATAATCCACAAAAGAAGCAACAATTCAAACATTCTAATTCAGCAACTGTACCTAAACTTTGAGAATTTATTTAACCTATCAAACGGCCACGGAATTTAGCAAACGACCCCTCTACGGAAAGCTAAGGACGCCTAGTTTCTGACTATGTTTTTAGAGTTGTAGAATGATGGGTCAATAAATACTGTTTTAGCAAATAACACAGTATGTTCAGAAAACGGGACTGCGACTGTGACCTAAATTGCGATCCTTCTAAAATGACCAAAGCCCACTCAATTAACCTAGAACCTGAGCCTAACAGTAGAAAATTAAGTCTAGTTTTCAAAGAAATAGAAATCATCCGAAAAGGATTTCAATTGAAACCACCATGCCCAAAACACTGACCCTATGTTCAGATTGTTCCCAGAATTTTACCCTAACTTGTGGAGTCTATAACTTGAGCTACACAATTTCAAATTCAACCAAATCAGAGCCAATTTAACGAGAATTTAGTCTAGTTTCTAAAATTATAAACCACATGATTT